>JAYESA010000006.1:129381731-129796147 GCA_036927795.1 Iris macrosiphon | reverse complement strand
ATTATTTGGTGTCTATGTTGATGACGTGTCTATGTTGATGACATTGTGATTACGGGAGACGACAATTATGGTATTGCAGGGCTGAAAAAGTTGTTAGGTGAGCAATTTTAGACCAAATATATGGGATTGTTGTACTTTTTGGGCATTGAAGTCACAAGGAAAAAATAAGACATTGTAATGTCTCAGCGAAAATATGTGATTGACATCCTAACTAAAGCAGAAATGATGCAAACTAAGGGAGCAGTCTCACCCATGGTTTCAGGGATAAAGTTACTCCCCGATGAGGGGACACTAATGACCAATCCTGATCAGTATCGCCGGCTAGTTGAAAAACTCGACTACTTGACAGTCATAACTCGCTCAAGCATTTCTTTTGCTATAAGTGTCGTGAGTAAGTTTATGGCTTCTTCACGAGTTCCGTATTGGCAGACAGTTCTTAGGATCTTGCGCTATCTAGCCCAGAATCTGGAAAAAGAAATTCGGATGGAGAATCAGTGGCATACTCATCTTGAGTGCTTTACAGACGCTGACTGGGGTGCAAGTCTTACCGATAGAAGTTCCACATCTGGCTATTCGGTATTTATTTGCGGAAACTTGAAGAGCAAGAAGCAGAGTGTGGTTTCACGATCAAGTTCAGAAGCAGAATACCGAACTATTGCTCATGCCAAAACAGAGGTGTTATATCTGCAACATCTTCTAAAGAAGCTGGAAGAAGAAACATAATTGGAAGCAGCAGATATGTGGTGTGATAACCAGTCAGCTATTCGTATTGCTACCAATCCCGTATTCCATGAAAGGATGAAACACATTGAGATCGACATCAATTTCGTCTGAGATGAATATCAGAAATGGGCGATAACATTTCACCCAAGGTTCAAAGTATCGGCCGTATCAGATCGGTTTTGGCCAAGTCTGATTCGATACTGACAAAAAATATCAGGATCGGCCGATCTAGAGGGAAAACTTATTGTATCGGTCTGTATCGGCCGATACATATCCGATACGGACCGATACGAACAAATTTTTTTTTCAAAAAAAAGAATAATTCAAAAGAAAAAAAAGAATCGACCCAATAAAGAAATATTCGAATTACAGAAATTCAATCTTTATATCTAGATAAAAAGCATCAATAATTGAAACATTAAACTAAAATCTTTATAAATTATATGAAAATTACCTGCAGTGGCTGCTGCGCCAGAGAGCACGGTGATGTGCGGCCGTGTCGAACGAAGTGGAGGGGGCTAGGGTCGATGGCGAGGGCTGCTATGGGTGGTTGGACTTTGGTCGCGGAGAGCTTTGTCCAGGGAGTATGAGCCGAAATAGAGAGAAGGGATGGAGTGGAGAGAGAAATGAGATGGCATTAAACAATGGGATGGAGTGTTTGTGAGTTTTTTTTTCCTGCAGTTTTTTTTTCCTGCTGCTAACCCATCACATCCACAGGTAGCTGTGTCAGTATGGAGTGTTTTGTGACCAAATTTTTTTTTGTAGACAGTTCGTCTACCGTGGCTTTTTATTTTTATGTTTAGGCCTTGGAAAAAATAAGGGATAATTTGATGTAATCCAACGGCAGTTCACTGCTGAGTTTAAAAATTTTTAAATGAAGGAGCTGTCACCCATGGGCCCTACACCTGCAGCCCATTATAGACTTATTTCTCTTCATGTCTTAAATTTTTTTTGTCAGAATCAGTCACATCACTTTAAAATGCTCCCTTTCACTCTGCCCAAAAAAGCAAACCAGGCAATAGCAAAACCAAATTTTTTTTAATAGCTTTTGGTAGTAAATTACTTCTAGTGTTTGCCTATTTTGAACAAAACAGCAGCTTAGCCGGATATATATATATATATATATATATATATATATATATATATATATGGGCAGATTTTTATAGCAGATTCCAGGAATCAGGAGGCAGATGGGTACAAAATTTTGGTGTGAGCAAGACCTTTGCAGTTACACTTGAAGATTATATATATATATATATATATATATATATATATATATATATATTTTGTCGATACTGTCTATACCAAAAAATCCGATACTCCGATCCTAATACCGCCGATACCGATACTCGTACCAAGTGTCCGATACCGATACTTTGAACCTTGATTTCACCATGTGAGACCGGTGATCAGATAACAGATATCTTTACGAAGTCTTTTTTAGGCCCTCGTGTTCAGTTTCTTTATAACAAGCTGGACATGGTTGACATCTATGCTCCAGCTTGAGGGAGGATGTTAAGTATTAGTATATTAGTCAATTGGGCTTTAGTCCCACATCAGGTAGAATAATAGAGAGGCTAACTCCTCTCATTTATGTAATGTACTCTCTCATTATGAATGAATCATCCTATTATTCTATTATACAAAACCCTACTACTAGGAGAATGCAAAATGGTGTTTATAAATGCTCTTGTACAACTAGGTTTAAATCTGACATAGGGGATCCAACAGATTCCTCCAAGGGCCACTGCTGTTGTGAGTAATCCCTTCATAGACATTGATAAAGTGTTGTAATTGTGTATCAAGTACCTTTCTTGTTTTGTCAAGAGGCTAGCTAAAGGCAGCCCAAAAATAAGCCAACATTTGTAGATTATGTAGGTCTTATGTTCCCCTTTTTTCCTTGATAATAGGAGTCCTGTTATGCATATTTTGGTATTTGTAGATTTCTTTCTCCTCAACTAGAGTATTGGTAAAAGAATTTAATAACACAAGAAGGGATTGCCCTTCTGCAGCTTATGTTCAAGTAAATTTTTATTATCCATGTGGCCCTACTATGAATCACCCACTCACTAGTGAAGCTAAATTAGAACTTTTATGTTATATATGAGATAAAGGGTTGGGAATCTGGTTTAGTATAAAGAGTGAACTTATTTGTCTTTATAGCATTGCATCAACGGATATGGATTAATGCAGTGGAAAGTTACCTTATCTCGTATTGATGGATCGTCGCCCGTCTCGTCCCACGAACTGGTTTGCTCTGCCCCCGAGAAGGTTTCAAAGGTGGGGGAGAACTACGATGCTAACCTAGAACTCCCTGCCTATCCACCATCCACATCGCAACAAGCTCATGCTCCTGGCAAAGGGAACTTGAAAGAGGAAGGGATGGGAGTTCTGCTGATGTATCTCATATGGGATCCCTCTCTAATATATATCGAGGATAAATGAGGGCAACCAAGATCCCATCTTATCCCATAACCACCTACAAGGGGATCACTCTCATCTCCTAACACCATTTTAGGGATTTAGTCAAATCCATCAAACGGACCGTGTGAACCACCTGGTGCACCATCATGGTACCACTCTTCTAAAAGGCGGCCGCCTAGGCTGCCTAGGCGGCACCTAGGCACTAGGCGGCTGGTGCCTGCCCGATGTCCGCCTAGGCGCCTGCCTAGTTCCCCCGACCCCCGACTATGCATGTTATGGGGTTTTATGGACTTTTTATGCAATTTTCATCATGTTTTTTGAATTTTTTTTAATATCTTTTGAACCGCCTACATCTAGGCAAGCTAGGCGCTAGGCGGCGGGTACCTGCCCGACTAGCGCCTAACGCTTTTCACAACCTTGCATGGCACTCAATTTGGGACCGATAACCTGGTTCGACAATGTCCACCGCCAATAGTTTATTTAAAGACTCAACCTAGTTATCAAATTGAGATACTTATCCTGTATCAATTTGCTTGATTATTATCTCGTATATCTTATTGTGTCATGAACCGTAAGGTATACTCTTCCATACTAAATTTCATTATATAACCCTACATAAATGGATAAATTTAACACGTTGACCAGTCAATAATTGACAGCAAAACAATATTACATTAGCATTACATTATCATATTGTTAATGGGTATATCATTATTGTGTCAATAACTACTTAACTCTAAAAGTCAGTGTGTTCATGTTTAATTATTGTTTTGTTGCACATTCTATTTGTGGACAATATATAACTTATGAAGACTCCATAATACATAGAAATAAAAGGCCTCTAATAAAAAAAGATAATGGTCAAGAAATCTAAAGGAAGAATATTAAGAAAACATTCCTTGTATGTAGGAACGTCTGAGTTGTTCAGGTCTCCAGAGGTGCTAGATCTCATCCTGAAGATGTTAGATGTCTTCATTGGAGATGCCAGAAGTCAATGAAATTTTTTGTAAAGGAAACATTAAATGCAGAGCGTTAACTCGAAAGAAGAGGTGGTTTTAAAAAAAAGTTGTAAAGGGTTTTAAAGATTATATAGGTTTAGAGTTTTAGAGCTGTAGCGATGGGTTATAAAACATTAATTTCCGACAAATTTAAATTCATGTTTAACCCATCCAAACTCAGGTTAATATAGAATTTTTTGTATCGGATGACACACCATATCAGGTGATATTTGTATCGTACGATACATAAAGAGTATCCTAAGATAAATTATCCCTCTCATATCATATTTGCTTGTAAGTTTTATCATACTCTATCATAAGATACATATTGTATACTGTAAGATAATGACAATAAAGGCTTCAAGAGATAGTTGGGGTTAGAATGGTCGAGTTTTCTGTATTAAAATGCGAAGTGATATGGCATTTTTGACCCACTTCAAAGATGCACTTTATTATTATTCTTTTTTTCCTTTTTGCATGGGTTTAAACATCCATTGTTAATTCTTCACGTGTGACCCTCCTTTTACTTTGTATTTGAGGAACTCACTTATAGAAATAAGTTATAATCAGTTCATAAATGATTGATCCTGATTTGAAGCTCACTCTGATTTTATTTATTTATTTTACCTTTATTGTATTTTGACTTGATCATATAATGTCTAATATTTGTGAGATAGATGATCTTTTACCTTCTATTACAAGTTTGACTGGATCATATATGGCCTAATATTTATGATACCGTGGCTGTTTATTGTAGAGGATATTGTAATGTATAAGTTGAGGAATCTATTAAGTTTGACTGGATCATATATGGCCTAATATTTATGATACCATGGCTGTTTATTGTAGAGGATATTGTAATGTATAAGTTGAGGAATCTATCTCTACTGCCTAGCAAAGGTTGTTGCCGACAGTATTCACTAACTGTCCATTTAACTGTTAGAATTTGGAACACAAATTTCTATACTAAATTTGATGGGTTTAGTTTGTTTTCCGCTGTCTCAGGCTTGGTGAAGCTATTGATAGGACATTACTTAATCATCTTTTGAAGATGCTTAGTGCTCTAGGAATCTATGTACAAAACTTTGAGAAGCCCTTTCTTGAATGCACTTCAGAATTTTATCTCTCTGAAGGTGTGAGCTACATGCAGCGATCAGATGTTTCAAATTATTTGAAACATGTGGAGGTTGGTACTCTTTTCTTTTTCTGGTTTTTGGATACTCATTTCATCCTCCTTTTACCTATTATCTTTAATGTTTGGGTCATCTCAATTCTATTATTGAGTTAATGATTTGCAATACACCTGAAAAGTATGATGAATGCAAACTTGCAGTCAAGGTTGCAAGAAGAGAATGAAAGATGCTTGCTCTACTTGGATGCAAGTACGAAAAAACCACTTATAGCAACCACCGAAAAACAACTACTTGAACGTCACACATCTGCCATTCTCGACAAGGTTATATGTCACTTACCTCGTGCTGGTTACGTTTTAAATGTTGCAAAGCTTTTTTTTAATCTTAGTTCCTGCTTTGTTGATTAGGGATTCACAATGCTTATGGAAGCACATCGTGGTGATGATCTTCAAAGAATGTACACCCTTTTTCAGAGAGTTAATGCTCTTGACTTGCTAAAGCAAGCCCTTAGTTCATACATCCGAGGTACAGGACAAGGAATTGTCATGGATGAAGAAAAAGACAAAGATTTGGTTTCATGTCTCCTAGAGTTCAAGGCCTCTCTTGATGCTACATGGGAAAAGAGTTTCTCCAGGAATGAAGCATTTTCTCAGACCATAAAGGATTCATTTGAGCATCTCATTAATCTTCGACAGGTCAGAATATACCCACCACTCGATTTCTATATAACAGAATGCTTACTGCTTTGTTATCCATTATCTAGACTTAATATTATTATCTAACGAAAAGGGAGGATTTGCTTGATTTGATAGTTTTTGTTGATTATATTTATGTTCTTTTGTAGACTCTTCAATGTCTCTTTTATTCGTTGCTTTTGATGATTGAGGTTCTGAATCATCATCCCTGGAACATTTTGGAGGTCTGACATGGTTCAGAAGAACTTGCTCCTTAGATGGTTGAAACAAGAATGCCTAGAAACAATAATTTATCATTCAAACCAGAAGCAAATGAGTTTCCATGTCATTTTTGAGATTCTATTGTGGGTCATTTGACCAATGTGGGTGTTCCAGACTGTTCGCTTGTTTTAGATACCAGATAGCTAAATCATAGTGTTGAGCAATCTCTCTCTCAAAACCATATCCTTCATTAAAACTTAAATCCATATTCGTTTAGGCGTACCTCTCGTCCTAGTGGCTTCTTTAACTTTTATCTTAGTGCTCCTTAGTGGAGCATCTATTGGTCGGCATTGTACGTCCAAACTACCTAATATGATTTCTCTCTTCTTTTCCATAATTCATACCACCTCTAATGTTCCACGAGTATACTCATTTCATAGGTTGTCAACTCACCGTACATATCGTGTATCAATTTGCTTGCATATTTTATCGTGTGACTTTAGAAATTTATATATATAATTCTAAATCCGTATAAGAACACGATAGTATAATTTTCTCATTTGTTTCATATTTATAGGTCTCTCCAATTTCAGGATTCGGATTTTAAGTACACATTAAATGACTCAATGAAAAAAAAGATTGATACTACATATAAGTATATATGTATCGTATTGGATCAACCGATATGTAATGAAATGGTAGTATAATGTATCATATCGTAAGAAACTAACAAAACTTATTTCTTATCCTATCTTTTAATGTTTTATCACTTATTCATCTTAATATTCTTATGTCGCTAGACTAATTTTCTGGTCATGTTTCTGAATTGTCCAGTACTCTAACCCATATTACATGGCCGCACTTATAGCAACCTTATATAATTTTTATGTGACCACAAAGTATTCCAGAAGCACTTCATCCATTTCAACCATCATATTTTAATTTTATGCATGACATTCTTTCCAATCTTTCAATCAATGTTTGATTATGAATACTGAAAGCTATCATTCACCAAGGGTCTGCTTGGCAACTGTTAGGGTAGCGGTTAAGAGGTGTTTTTAAAGTACCGATTATGAGCGGTTATGAGGGATCCGTTTTTTGGTAGTTTTAAGTTGCGGCTTTTAAACCAATCTAATCCATGCTTGGTAATTCATTAGTTTGGTAATTCATTAACGAGCCGTTCTAAAAGTTTTTTAAAACAATAAACTTACTCATATGCCTATATATAAACATTTTTTTTTCAAAGAATGATTACATTATTGCCCTCCCAAACCATAGCTTATACACATATAACTTGCAAGCATAAAATAATTTGGCAAGTAGTAAATCATAAATGTTGAGAGCTGTTAGAGTTATTTTATTTTGTTATTTATCATATGTGGTTATAATAGTAATTGTGGGTGTATTGCATATCAATATAAATAGACATGAGATGCAACCTTGGGTTCAAGGCCCTTGCAATCTCCTTTCTCATATTCTCTCCTCTCCTACTTTTTTTTTCCTTCTCTCCATCTCCAAACTTCACTTGGTATCAGAGCATATATTTGAAAGTACTGTACATCCCATCCACGACAGGGCCGATCGATTTTTCAAAATTTTTGGCTGTTTTTCGTCTACTTTTCATGATTCGCCGTTCATGGTTCGTTGTTCGTGGTCGTTCGTGGTTCGTTTATGAGATCTAGGATTTCTACAGAACTCCGTTGGTTATTCGTTGTTTGTTATGTTTGTTGTTAGATCTAGGGTTTCAAAGACCTCGTCTTTCTGTTGCATCTGTAAGTATGGTGGAGACCGAATTGTCTAGCGAGGTTAATAGTGGTGATGGTTCTCCTTTTACTGTTATTCATAATGATGAATTGGAAAAGTCGATTATAGCGGTGAAACTCAATGGTGCGAACTACCTTGCCTGGTCCAAGTCTATCAAAGTGGTGTTAAGGGCGAAGAAGTTGAAGTTTTTGACGGAAGAACCCCCGCCTGAAATTTTTGCTGAGTATGGAGATTGGATGAGTGCAGATGCATACGTTATGTCGTGGTTGTGGCATAGTATTGAACCATATATCGCTGCTAATGTTCAATGGTGTGAATCAAGCAAACAAATTTGGACATCTCTGGAAGAATCATATTCGCAGAAACGAAACGTTGCCCGTATCTATGAGTTGTACGAGTTATTGTTTGATACAAAGCAAAATGGGAAGCCTACGAATGAATATTTGGCTTCAAAGAAGGCTTTGTGGGAGGAACTGCTTCAATATCATCCTGTTACTACTGATTTGAAGGAAGCTCGGAGACAGAAGGAAGAGTTTCATGTTTCACTTATCCTAGCCGGCTTGGATCCTGCGCTCGAACCTTATAAAGCTCAAATCCTTGCTGGAGAGCAGTTACCTGCGGTGGCAGATACTTTCTCCCGTCTCAATCGTTCCTTTCTGGGACAGAGTTCTGTGGTGCCGAGTAGTGACTCTTCTGCCCTAGTTTATAGTGCTGTTGGTCGTAGTGGTGGACGTGGCGGTAGAGATGATGGTCGTAGTTTTGGTCGAGGAGGAGGCCGTGGTTGCCGCAGTGGTGGTGGTGGCTGCGGTGGTGGTGGTGGTGGCGGTGGCCGTGGTCAACCACGGAAGTGTAACTATTGTGGAATGCTCGGTCATGTAGAAGACTATTGTTGGGACAAGTGGGGCAAACCAGAATATGCACATCAAGTGCATGATGAAAAAATGCAGTCCCAGGTCACCACTTCTGCTCCCAGAGATGATACTTCGGGTTACAATCAGACTTCAACGTCCGATACCTCATCTCCATTTGAACCGATCCTCCAAAAGTTGAACGCGCTTGCTAGTACCACCTCCCAACCTACTGCAACCATGACACATATAGGTAATCCTGCTTTTGTGGCAACACAGTCACCATCCACCTCTTGGGTCATCGACTCAGGAGCAAACTTTCACATGTCTGGTATAACATCTCTCTTTCATAATCATAGTTCCATGAAACATAATATTATCTTGGCTGATGGGTCTACTCGTCCTGTGCTTGAAAAATGTGTCATTCACCCTACTCAATCACTATTATTATTTGATTCATTATATGTGCCTAATTTTTTATTTAATTTGTTATCTGTGAGCCAGTTAATTAAATCTCTTCAATGTTCTGTGACATTTTTTCCAATTCGTGTATTTTTCAGGACCTCAGGACGAAGAAGATGATTGGTTCGGGGCATGAAAAAGATTGGACTGTTCTACTTGGATCTACCTGGAAAGGCCTTCACTTCTGTTTTTTTTCTCCGTTGCAGTGTCATTATCGTTTGGGATATCCGTCTTTGGCTAAGTTGCGTCAAGTTGTTCCTAGTTTTAGTCATGTTTCTAGTCTTGAATATGAGGCTTGTCAGTTATGCAAGCATCACCGTAGTTCCTTCCCTCGTTGTAGTGAGAGTCGTCAATTAGAGTCTTTTGATCTTGTTCATTTGGGGTCCGTCTAGAGTCAAAAGTTCGAAAGGATTTCAGTATTTTGATATTTTTATTGATGATTATTCCAGAATGACTTGGTGTTATTTAATGAAAGAACTGGGTTTTCAAATATGTTATCTGCCTTTTATAATGAAGTCTATGTTCAGTTTGATAAACGTATCAAAATTTTGCGTTCTGATAATGCTTTGGAGTATACTCAATCTTCTGTGAACAGTTTCTGTGTTGATCGTCAGTTTCTGTGTTGATCGTGGGATGATTCATCAAGCCAGTTGTGTCCACACCTCTCAACAAAATGGTATAGCCGAACGCAAACATCGACACATTTTAGGTGTTGCTCGAACTCTCATGTTAAATATGCATGTCCCTAAATAGTATTGGACATATGTCGTTCTTACTGCATGTTATCTAGTTAATAGCATGCCATCATCTGTATTAAATAACAAAGTTCAATTTGTCATATTACATACAGATGTCGCACCTTTTTTCTTATCTCCCTCGAGTGTTTGAGTGTCGCTTTTATTCATAACTTGGAACCTAATCGAGATAAGTTGGCTCCTAGATCTCTGAAGTGTGTCTTTCTTGGTTATTCCCGTACTCAAAAAGGTTATCGTTGTTACAGTCCACAGTCACGCAAATATTATGTCAGTATGGATGTTACATTCTTTGAGTCTACCCCTTTTTTTTTTCAGGAGACCGTTGTATTCCTTTTACAACAGATTTGATATCTTCCATACCACTTTCGGTTATTCCTGAATCAATTTTCGTCTCCATTTCCCATTTACAGGTTTATCAGAGATCCAAGGATAGGCCAGTGGTTCTGCAGAATTCAGCCCTCAACCAATCATCTTTCGTGCCTGAGGTTTCTGCTCCCATTATCACAGATCCAGATGATCTTCCTATTGCTCTCAGAAAAAGAAAACGTCTTTGTACCACAAAGAATAAGCATCCCATTTGTAACTATGTTTCATTACATCGTGTTTCATCATCTTTTCATGCATTTGCTGTTTCATTGTCTTCTATTTCCATTCCCAAAACTTACAAGCAGGCTATGTCATCTTCTGGTTGGAAAAATGCAATGGATGAGGAGATATATGCTTTATATCAAAATCAGACTTGGAAGTTTATATCACTTCCTGTTGGAAAGCAGACAGTGGGTTGTAGATGGATGTACACTGTTAAGTATCACCCCGATGGTTCTGTTGAGCACCTGAAGGCACAGTTGGTTGCCAAAGGATATACTCAGACATATGTTGTGGATTATATGGAGACTTTCTCTCCAGTAGCTCAGCTGAATTCAGTTCGATTTCTTATTTCTGTGGCGGTTAATCACCAATGGCCTATATATCAGCTGGACATAAAGAATATTTTCTTGCATGGTGACTTACATGAGGAGGTTTATATGGATCAACCACCGGGATATGCTATAGCAGGAAATGAAAAACTCGTATGTCGATTGAAGAAAGCATTATATGGATTGAAATAGTCACCTCGTGCTTGGTTTGACAAGTTCAGTTCAGTTCTCATTCAGTATGGCTTTCGGTGCACCACATCAGATTATTCAGTATTTTGTCATTCTCAGCAGGTATTATTATGTTGATTGTTTATGTTGTTGATATTATTGTGGACTTGAAGGCCTACCTTAGTCGTTAGTTTCATACTAAGGATTTGGGTCTTCTTCGATATTTTTTTGGAATCGAGGTTGCTCGATCTAAGAAGGGTGTGTATCTGTCACAACGCAAGTATGTTCTAGACTTGCTCTCCGAGACTGGGATGTTGGAGTGTCGGCCGGTTGAGACTCCTATGGATTATCATGACAAGCTTGATGCTGACATGAGAGAGTTATTTGAGGATGTTGGATATTATAGACGTTTGGTTGGCAAACTTATATATCTTACTGTTACTCGACCAGACATCACATATGCAGTTGGAGTAGTTAGTTTATGCATGCCCCTCGGCAATCACATTGTGAGGCTATCTCTCGCATTCTTCGATACTTGAAGGGTGCACCTGGAAATGGTTTGTTGTACAAACCTTCCCAGTTGCTTACGGTGACTGGGTTCAGTAATGCTGATTGGGCAGGCAGTTGCAGTGATATGTCTACTTCTGGCTATTGTACGTTTGTGGGTGGCAATCTTGTCACGTGGCGTAGTAAGAAGCAGAATGTTGTGGCTCGTTCTAGTGCAGAGGCTGAGTACCGTGCAATGGCTCATACAGCTTCTGAGATGATGTTGGTGCAGTCTCTTCTTTATGAAATGAGAATTATAATTCATATTCCGATGGAGATGTATTGTGATAATCAGTCGACAATGTTTATTGCAAGTAGTGTTTCATGAGCGCACATAGCATATCGAGGTGGATTGTTATTTTGTTTGTGATTTGTTGCTGAAGAAATAGATTGTCACTCCTTATGTTCGGTCAGAGGATCAATTAGGTGGTATCCTCACCAAACCACTTACTCGTGGTCCATTTTCTGATTTATGTAGCAAGCTGGACATGTCTGATCTATATGCTCCTGCATGAGGGAGGATGTTAGAGTTATTTTATTTTGTTATTTATCATATGATGGTATAATAGTAATTGTGGGTGTATTGCATATCAATATAAATAGACATGAGATGCAACCTAGGGTTCAAGGCCCTTGCAATCTCATATTCTCTCTTCTACTTCTTTTCCTTCTTTTCTCCATATCCAAACTTCACTAGAGCAAAACATTCACTACATTATCAAATGGACTGCAAAATTTTATAACAATCATTTACTACCACATCAAATGGATCGAACAATTTAAAAAACTCACATTTTGGAGGAACTAATCGTCAGATGGGACCTTAATAGAAACAAATATGAAAAAGAAGAAATATGTTAGGGTAGTAGTAGTTGTAGTTATTTTTTTTAATAAGGATATAAATGGAAGAAAAAATAGAAACCCTAAAAACACCTCAATTTGGGATGTTTATAAAGACACTCAAAATTATACTGTACTGATTTTTGAAAATTTTTGAGCCGGCCAAAACTAGTAACTCAAAAAAATTACCTAGATTTTTTTTAAACACTTCATAAATGGCCGGTTTAAAAATTCTCCAAAACGGTGAAAATACCATTGCCAATCAGATCCTAAGTTTCTCGTCCATCTGCTCATCCTCATTTCTCTTGACTTCTTGTTGAAGTTACCTTTCATATATTTTGTTTATGTTCTTCTAATTTTAAAACCCACATATTCCAAAGTTTCTTTCGACACTTCTATTTTAGCATCTATTTTAGCATCTAACTATTTTCTTCTCTCATCGACAAACACAATATCTTCATTAAACATTACACACCATGCATCCTCTTCTTGGTTAAGCCTAGTAATTTCATTCATAAGTAGCAAAAAAGTTTAAGACTTATGCTAAACCTTTATGTAAGCCAATAGTGATAGGAAATGCTTTGTATCTTCTCCAACGGTTTGTACGGTCGTCGTAACTCCACATACATATCCTTAATAGTATCAATATTGCTACTAGAAACTTGTTTCTTCTCCAAATCCCACTACATTATATCCCTAGGAACTCTATCATAAGTTTTCTACAAGTCAGTAAAACCATATGTAAAGCCCTCCTTTCTTTCTAAACTTTCTTGACTTCCATAATAGATCTCCGTGACATAGAGCCAAATTGATTATGTAAAATTCTAGTTTCTTCTTGCTTAATCTTCTATAGCTAATTCAAGTCTGCATAGGTTGTCTCTTTCCAAAAATATTATTTTATTATATATTTATGGAAGTAAATAATATTGAGCATAATTGTTCAATATCAACACATAAGAGTTAAAGGAAAACCTAGACGGGCCAATCAATGACAAAGAACGATATCTGCACAAAACACACTATGAATACAATCTCAAGATAGCAGTCAAATAAAGATCAAGGTTAGAGTTTACCAAAGGATGGGTGAATTTGATTGATCCATGCAGAATCGGAAACTCTCCAAATGTCGTTTGTGGAAGATGTTCCTCCTCTCCGTTATCTTAGTTACAAGATCCAAAGGTTCAATAGTGATCCGGTAGAACTTGATTCAAGTGGGTGTATAAGGAAATTGCATTAGGGGTTGTTTTGGTTATAAGGTTTGGAATTAATTGGAGTTGGGCTTCAGCATCAAGGAGAGCACCAAAAAGTTAAGCCTGGTTTTGGTGGTCAGGCAAACCAGGGTGCTAAGGGGGAGGTTGGGTTAAGGTCTGGAGCACGAGGGGGTGGTTAGAGGGTCTGGTGGGGCTTTCGGTTCTGCAGTAAAGCAACAGCAGCAGTGGCAGCAGCAGGCACGTGGGAGGATATCTGGGTGTTGGTGGCTCAAGGGACTGAGGGAAAGAGAGGTTGAATGTGGTAAAGCAACAGTGGTAGACGAAGAGGGGTTTGTAGCCTGCTAGGAGAAAATAGAGCAAAGAAATTAGGATTACATTTTTGGCATTGCACTATTGCAAATCACATGCAAACTCACAATTGAAAATCAAAATTCATCCACTAACTCATTAGGTTTGAGTATATCCTTGTTTATAGCGTTTTAGCTTGCCCATCAAGCAAACAAGTTTCCAAATAAAAGTAGTCTAATGAAGTCAAATTGCAAACGTATTCTTAAACCATGACTCAACTAGATGAAACCCAAACTCTAAACCATGATTCCACTAAATAAACTAAAGCTAATAAATAAACCAAATGACTATGAAACTAATCCAAAGTCGTCCAATGCCCACAGATTCCTGATGGTAAATGCAAACTAGATCTCAATCTCCATTGCATATGCTCTGTTATGCTCTTACCGATTTTTTCTTGATATTTTAGTTTCATATTGTGTCAAGTGCATTTGGTTGCTGACATAAAAGGTATCGATATAAGTTTCTTCGCATCTTTCCTAGGTTTGAATTCCATAATTGTACCTGCCATCACTTATCTTTCCAAAGCTCTTGGCATAAGATGCATGTTAATAAATATGTAAGAAACTATCCTGTATATCTCAGCTTCGATTTGTTTCAGTAAACTTTTGTGGCCTTATTAGTAATATGAAAACTATGGAGCAACTCCACTATGATAGCTGAAGAATGACCTATGTCATAAGCAGTGCATTTTGATATCTAGGGTACTTAATTTGTATCTGCCGTCAGTATTATTTAGAAAATTGAGCATTAATTTTCAATATCTGCTAAATCATTGTCAAAGTTTGAAGTTCACTATGTTTTTTAACCTGCTTGGGTTAAAACTGCATTTTTTCCTACTTAATATTTCATTTTTATTTTGAAGATTTTTTCTACATTGTAAGTATCATAACTTTCTTTGGATAAACACTTGCAACTTTCCCGTAAAGTTAGTTGCAGCCTTTTTGGTGGCATTGCTCTGTATTTCACTTATATTATTCCCTTCTATGAAACTTCTGAGAAATGTAATAGCTAACAATTTTATCTTTTCTTATGATGTAACAGAATAGACCAGCTGAACTAATTGCAAAGTATGTGGATGAGAAGCTTCGTGCTGGCAATAAGGGTACATCCGAAGAAGAGTTGGAGGGTACACTTGATAAGGTGTTGGTATTATTTAGATTCATCCAGGCAAGTAAACAAATTTTTTGGATAATGGCTTTGTTGTGCATTCAGCAAGTACAGAGGCATCCAAAGCATTACTGTTTTATGCTGTTCTTAGGATCAGATTGACTTGAAATAAATGTTTTTAGTTTCCTTAGTCTTGTGAATCACGTCTAGTTACTGGGTGGTGTATGTTCTGAAGTTTATAATGCTTAATATACTGATTGGAAAGCCATATTCTCTTTATCTTTACTCAGGGAAAAGATGTTTTTGAGGCATTTTATAAAAAGGACCTTGCAAAAAGGCTGTTGTTGGGAAAAAGTGCCTCAATTGATGCTGAAAAGTCGATGATTACAAAGGTAAGAGATGTCATTGTAAAGTTGTTTCTCAGTGAGTGCTTCAACAGTCATATTTCTTTTTTGATTAACTTGGATGCGTCTAACACAAATATCCTTTCAGCTCAAGACTGAGTGTGGGAGCCAATTTACAAATAAACTTGAAGGAATGTTCAAGGTATGTAATCTCAGTGTGGTTAATTTATAATATTTCAAATGGGCTTATCTATCATATCCTTTGATGCTAACATCTGCATTAATATTTAATTACTTTTGCATTAATATTTAACATCTGCATTGCCTCACTAAAAGTGCAGTATAGCAGTTTTCTTTTATATCTTCTATCTTGTAGACCATGAAAAGTTCATTACCATAATTAGACGTGATGCTTCTTCTGCACTCTTTTTTTAACCTTGCAAGTGGAAGGACTTGTTGGTGCTAATTTGTAGCCTACTTTAACTTTTATCGGAATTTGGTTTATCTTTTGGACAGAGAATGATCCCTTCATTGGGTAGTGAGTAGTTGCTTTTCGTAAGTCGATTTTCTTAAGAGTTTAACCTGCATCACTGTGGATTGGCTTTAGCAGAAAAAGCACGTCAACTTTTACTCAGATATATACCTCAATGCATTTCTTCAGAAGCCGGATATACCCCTAATCTCTGTAATGTATTGCTGATAGAACTCAACTAATTAGGTATCTTTATTGAGGTAGGGTGGATACATATATGGGAGGGAAGGTAGATAACAGGAAAGGGTTAAATAATAGGAAAAAAATATACTCACACAATCATAATGAAAACTCAAAATGGAAAGGCAGGCTCTTGATTCTTCAATAAATATAGACTGAATCTTTGACTAAATCTAAAAGATCCAAGTGATATATATATATATATATATATATATATATATATATATATATTCTGTTTAAAATCTGCATTTTTATAAATTATTCTCTTATTCCACTCTGTTTACTGAATTGATGATCTATTCTCGACTGAACATAGTATGTTATATTATTTTTATTTTTTTTACAATATAATTTACTTCTTGAACAATAACAACATCAACAGTACAAAAAGAAGACATCCTAATTGGTCATTTTAGTTTAATGATTCATTTTTATCTGTTTTCGTATACTGAGGGATACTTTTTAATTTTGATTTATTTACTGGTTCATGGTAATTGAATACATGATATATGCTATGCAAGTTACTGTAGGAAATCGAAACCCATGATAGATTTATAATTTTTCAGTATGGAACTACAGATCAAGCAATTATAGCCTCAACTAAATCAAATAAATAATCCGATTAAAACATTCTAAAGCTGAAAAATATGCACCTACATGTATGTACCAATCATTATTCACCAACCATTCTTTTGGGTTAACAAAGAACAGCAAGTTAACAAATGAACTAATGATTGTTCATTATTTCGATGGCTAGATGGACCAAGGCGGGTTTGGGGAAGCTTAGATGCACCTAGGCTGGAATACCCAAAATGGGTCAAGCCAGTCAGGAGAAATAGTCCAGTCCTTGGGCAGCACAAATTTGTATCTTGAGGGGCTAGGAACACTAAGCAGCCATTTTTGCTAACACTTTGTATGGACGATTTTTCTTATTTTTCCAAAGATGTTCGTCTTATCTAGACGTCTTAACCCCCAAGCCGAATGAGAAGTGTGAGAGTTAGATTTTTCTCCATCAGGTAATAAAAAGTATACGACTATACAAGGACCCTAGAATACTTAAAAATCCTTAATTTTTAGTGATTAGTGAATATGCACATATGATCGCGCAAGACATGTACTTCTGCACATTTACTGATGCTGAATTTGTTACCCGAGGTTTAGTATTTGCCAAATTTTGAAGCCCTGTTGCTTTGGATATGTGACCCTTATTGTAAGGTACAAGTAACTCTTCCTTGATTGAATTCTTACTTTGTAGCATTTTCATCGAACGCAAGAGGGGAGAAGATGCAGCCATATCCTGATGAATAACTGTTAAGATAGAGAGCCTACATTATTGTGTAAAAATGTTCTAGAAGCTACTTAGTAAAAAATTAGGTGCAAGACTTTGCAATGAATGAGTTAAGAGAATATTCTACAGTAAATAGTTTTTTGCAACTCTCAGATAGCACAAGGCTTGATGTGGAATTTTCCAATTGCCATACTTGAGCTTTTCTACTAAAGGAAAAAGGCATTACATGCAAAGAACGTTTGCCATTATAACGTGTAGCATCTACTGGTTGACAAATACTAACGTGTTATCTATTCCCAATCATGCATCCTTTCCGGTTCTTTCTTTGACAAATTTGCTCAACTGCTATGATTTTTTTGTATGACATTCCCATGCTAAATTGCTAACACAATTTCAGGACATTGAATTATCAAAAGAAATAAATGAATCATTCAAACAGTCATCCCAAGCCAGGACAAAGCTTCCTACTGGTATCGAGATGAGTGTTCATGTCCTAACGACTGGGTGAGTACTATCATTTAATGTTAATGTTATAGTTTAGGTTTTGCAAGGGAGAAGAATGAGAAATTGCTAGCCAATTTGTGTGGATGTAATTGTATACAATGACACTTTTTCAGATATTGGCCAACATACCCACCCATGGATGTCCGGCTTCCTCACGAGTTAAATGTTTATCAGGTTGGATTATTACAATATCTAGAGTGTTTCTCTTCACCAGCTTGACTTTCAAATTTATATCCTGATTTCTGCTTGAACTACAATAGGATATATTCAAGGAGTTCTACTTAAGTAAGTATAGTGGAAGGCGATTAATGTGGCAAAATTCATTAGGTCAATGCGTCTTAAAAGCAGACTTTCCTAAAGGTAAAAAGGAATTGGCGGTGTCATTGTTCCAGGTCCGTTTGGCTTCAATCTTTTGATTGCATATACCATTATCTTTTCATTTTGGCTTATTGAACCCTTTTTGGCTTTTCACCTTTCAGACCATTGTCTTGATGCTTTTCAATGATACCCAAAAACTCACCTTTCAAGATATCAAGGATGCTACTGGCATTGATGATAAAGAGCTGAGAAGGACTTTGCAGTCACTTGCATGTGCCAAAGTCCGTGTGCTCCAAAAGGTGTGTTTCCTTATTATAGAACTTTCACTTGATACAGATCCAGTGGGTTTAACCTTGATAATTTGAGCTTGTTATAGTTCCCAAAAGGAAGAGAAGTAGAGGATGAAGACTCATTTGTGTTCAATGAAGATTTCAGTGGTCCTCTGTATAGGATAAAGGTAAAGGTTCCCTCTGCTCAGCTTACTCATCTGGTGTTTAGCAACATGCGGTATGTGCTAATATGTCTTCTGTTCAGGTAAATGCAATTCAGATGAGGGAGACTCTGGAAGAAAACACAAGCACCACTGAGAGAGTATTTCAGGATCGTCAGTATCAGGTATGTGTGACGTTTGTGATGACTACTACTTTACAATTTGACAGCTTGCCCTCCCTCTTATAGGCCCCGTTTGGTAGGAATGATAGAAAAGTGGAAGGAAGGAAAAATAGTAGAGATATATTTCCATCCATATGGAAAGGAAAATACCATTTCCTTCCTTTGTGTTTGGTATGATGGAAGGAAAATGGAAGTGATGCAGTTTCTTTTGTTTGGTATGGAAGGAAAGTGAAAGAAAGGAAAGTAAAAAATATAGGCTTTACCAATTGTATCCGTAACTAAAAATATTTATTTACCATTTGACTTCATTGAACAGTTTTTAAATAATATAATTTCTATAAGGTATAATTGTAAATTAGAATAAGCCTCCATTTTTTCTTCCACTTTTTCTCCCACTTTTGGAGTGATTGAATTTCTTAGGTTAGGAGAGAAAAGTAATCTCTCCACTTTTCCTTCCATACCAAACGAGAAAATGCATCATTCCCTCCACTTTTCCCCCCTCCATTTTCCTTCAACTTTTCCCTCATACCAAACGACCCATAGTGAAGAGTCAATGCATGCATTAACAACTTGGGTCATTATTTTTGCACACCCCTTCTTACTCATGGACGGATAGATATGGACACTAATAACATTTATAGCTAACTCTGTAAGTGGACTTGAACCTGCCTTAGCCAGAGTAGTGTTTGGAACTGTGAATTCATTAGCTGTACTTGTCTACTTCTGATTAATATATCATTTGCCTAAACATTAGCATAGCATGCCAAAGGATTTTTGACGACGACATATGACTTTTGGTGGATTTTATGTGAAAAATATAAATGCACATCATACCTCTAGATGTACGTAGAGGGAGGGTGCTTTCTGTTGCTGGCTTGATTTATATTAAGCAATTGTGAATTACTGAGCAAGGATCTTAGAAAGAGAGAGGTTGTAGTAAAACCTCAAAGAACTATTGATGGGTAGAAATACCTATCTTGTTGATTATCATTTAGATATACAAGTCTACAAGATTAGGTCCTCACCCTCTATGATTTTCCTTATGTTAAGAGAAGATCATGGCAAAGAAGAATATAAGTATGTTTAAGTACAATGAACTAGATTCATTGTAACACACAAGTAATTTACCTAAGTCCTACTGAAGTTTTGTCCATAAAATGATACCGAAAATAGTACATATTAGGCTGTTTTCTTTTTGCTGGTTTAGGTGCTTTTGTCTACTTATTTCCTGAGTTGATAAAGGCTCCAGGTCCAAATCTTGGCATTGGCGCTACCACTATCCATTGACCGTCAGATCAGTCAAGGTGTGCAAAACTGCACAACCCACAAGGGACCATATGTGCTTGATTCATGTGGTCCAAAATCTGCCAGAACATGTACATTTGTTGAGCATCATTTTGTTTATTTTTTAAACATAAACTAGAGCAGGCTTAGTTTACACTCATTTTGACCTCTATTTGTTTAGGGAGAGGCGGTGGTGCTGCAACAAAATTAATTAACTGTGATCCTTTGACTGTGAATTGGTGTAAGCATATACAATAAATTAGGATATCTTCGTTGAATTAGGTTCAATTTGGACTAGTAAGATCTGGATTCATTTATAAGAAGTCTCTTTTTGATTTATTTGGTAATTCCTGGTTGCTTTAAGGACTATGGAAATGTCTTGGATCATATTCGTGCTAAAGTTATACTAATTTAGGTTCTATCTTGGGCTCTGGTTGAATTTCTTTTCAGGCAATTAAGCTAATCGAGTTTGGAACACTAATCTAAATAGCTACATGGTGGATGCTATTGGATATGGCATTATAAAGCTGCTATAACATACCAAGTTATTTCTATTCAAATAATCTCTCTATCTAAAGTACATAAAAATGAAAAAAAGAAGAAGAGAGAAACAAAAGAATAATGGATAAAACCTTCTCTCTTTTTGATTCACACTTCCAACAATAAGCTAAATTAGAGAAGTTATGTGCAATAAAAAAAGTTATATGAGCTAAAGTGAGCAACAAACAGTACAGATTAACACCAAAAAAACTAATACATATGATACTTATTAACAAGGTTCTAATTATCGGCCTAATCCGTTGACGTTTCAGCCGTTTCGCTTCGTAACCGGAGGTCCAGAATAGCTGAAACCACATAAACCGACCAATACAATCTTTGTTAATCATGAATACTCAAAAAACATTTGTAGTTGCTGAGATTCTGAACTCTTGGTTGAAGTATATTTGTGCTTATAGATTTCACATTGTATTGGTAGAATTTGGAATTATTTGCTGAAATCAGGACATCGGGTTCTGAAAACAAGTTACAACTGCTGAAGTTTGATTCTAGGGCATTTTCTTGGAGAGAATTTTCAATCAAATATATAATTGGATTCTTTTTCTATATTCGTGTTTCTTGGCAATCCTATTCACGTGAACTCGATGCCTATTCCCAAGGTTCTAAACGGAGGTAGGCGGGTGCGCGGCGAAAAGAGTATGCCTACCGCCTAGGCTGCCTAGACGGTTGATACATTTTGGACATTTTTTACTATTTTATCACATTTTTTTGCATTATATACATATTTTAAGGATGTTTCATGCATAATTATGTTGTAGAATAAAGATTTATTAAGTTTTAGTATTGTAAAAGTGAACCATAGGCCCATAATACTTGCAAAACCGTTTGGCCAAAATATCTTGTTAGGTATTACTCCGTCTAGGCGCCTATCTACGCCTCCAAAGCTCTGTTGGCCGTCTACTCCACCGTCTACCGAAAAGCGGTGTGGAGAGAGACCGCCTACCGCCTAGGTGGCCGCCATTTAGAACACTGCCTATTCCGCGCATTCTATTAAGGACTTCTAGCTCGACATTCCCCTAGATTGACTGGGTGCAGTTCGAATCTGGGTCCATACTGGCCCTTGTGTAGTTTGTTTTAAACAAAGAAAAGCTTAAAGTAGTTATCTCATCTTTCAACTTGTGACTATCTCCGCTGAAGGGTAATCAAATTTCAATTTTCATGCTCAACACTCGCTAGAACTGAAATAAAATTTTCTACAGTGCATGTGCATATGTAACGTGTTAAAATGTATATGTATAGTTCTGTCCATTTTTGTGAGTACCTGTTATCGGTGATTGTTTTCTCAGAAATGATCAGTACTGAAAACTCATATGCTTCCACACGTACAATAGGTTTTGGGCTAGATACAGATATAGTTGACAAAGAAATGCCTCAACTTGTTAATAAACTTTTAAACCTAATTCTACTGCACTGGTTCTCAAGTTCATAGTGAGCCAGTACCTGAGTTGGATTTGAATATGTAAGAGTGACAACCTATGTTGCACGGACAGGCCAAAATGGTGTCCTTATCCGTATCGTGTATGTACCTGTGTCCGTATCCATATTCATGCAACATAGGTAACTACCTAGTACCTATGTAACTATTTGAAAATGTCCCTATCCTCCGTATCCGTTTCCGTATTCGTGCAACATATGTGGCAACTGAGAACACGTGGGAGTTAGAGAAGTACGGAAATTAACCTTGCATGAACTGTTTGGGGATAGTTGATTGTTTAAAACCGCTGGAATACTCTCTAAAGGTTACTTATTTGGATATGCCATACATGTAAATGAAATTAAAAATAAGTAAAAGGTGCCACTAGACAGCCAAGTAGGTTAGTACAAGTGGTAATGAATATAGTATGTGATTTTGGTTTCTAAATATATAAACGATCCTGATAGATCTCAAAGTCATTTTTTCCGACTTTTAGGAGGATTTCAGTACCCTGTATATAAAATGGTCATCGTGTCAGGAAATCAACTCTGCAAAACATGATGGTAAATTGTCTACTTAATAACTAAGGGATATTCAGGAGTAACCCCAATAACCCAATGGGAGAAATTTTGGATATGTTTCATTTATGTAGTGGAAGCAGATCAAAATGAGATTTATGTTGCGGAAGGGAGGGAAAGAGGTAATGCGGTGGTCTCTTTATCTTTGGGCAGGTGTGTGGGTTTTGGTGATACAGGTATATTGGTGAGGGTTGGGGTTGTCTCTTATCTATGATGGTGTCTTTCTTGAGTGGATGGTCGTGCTTGATTTAGAAGTGGAACCAAAAATATTTTGTGCGGGACGCAATTAAAACGACTTGAGGAACTAAACGCTTAGTTCTCTTGTGCATGAATGAGAACCAGAAAGTAGCAGTCGAACCTCCACGATTGATATATCTTTATTTTTAAGCTTTCACCAGTTCTTTGGGCAGGTGTGTGGGTTTTGGTGATACAGGTATATTGGTGAGGGTTGGGGTTGTCTCTTATCTATGATGTTGTCTTTCTTGAGTGGATGGTTGTGCTTGATTTATAAGTGGAACCAAAAATATTTTGTGCAAACGACTTGAGGAACTAAACGCTTAGTTCTCTTGTACATGAATGAGAACCAGAAAGTAGGAGTCGAACCTCCACGATTGATATATCTTTATTTTTAAGCTTTCACTAGTGGCTAATCAAGCTGGTTCAATTAGTATGATGTAATATATTATGCTTAGTAATTGCACAAGCATCAAATAATATTCCTACACAAATAATTTTATTGAATTTATCAATGTCATCATCATTCAAGCCTTTCCAAATTGGACTGGGGTTGTCTATGCGCACAACGAAGATCCAAAAAAGAATTGGCACAGTTTTTCTGACAGGCTCTCAACCTGTTGTTAAGCCTCTATGCTAGTGCCAATCCGAGCCAAGGTAGTTGAGCAAGAAAGGACCTTGTGATGAAACCTAGAAGGCTAGTTGGCAGGTAGCTAACATACCTTTTCAGTTTCTGATAAAATATTGTTGCAGGTCGATGCAGCTATTGTTCGGATCATGAAGACACGAAAAGTTCTTAGCCACACATTACTAATAACTGAGCTCTTTCAGCAGGTAACACATAATATGAATCCATTGTGTCCCAGTTCTGTTCTGTATATGATTCTGCTGACATTAAAGCATTCCTTTGGGTCCTTGCAGCTGAAATTTCCGATAAAGCCGGTAGACTTGAAGAAAAGGATTGAGAGCCTCATCGACAGAGAATATCTAGAGAGGGACAAGAACAACCCTCAGATTTACAACTATCTGGCCTAGTCAACCACCACCTTCCCCCCTGAGGTGACTTCTTTCAGCATTTGCAAGTTCGCTCTTATCAACAATCATTGTACAGAGTCTTGTTACCCTTTTTTTTTGTACACCTGCGTAACTTTTGAGAAATTGTATATTGTTGTAGTACACTTCAAAGTTTGTCCTTGGTTCTTGAATTCCAATCAGCACCAATTCGGAAAGTATTAGTAATACTTCTTGTACTTCCTGAAAAGAAATCTCTCTTTTGCCCGGTGATGGAAAAATGTACCCTTCACTGTTGCAATTTGAAAATTGAGTTTGCCGACGGGTTATCATTCTGTCAAATGAGTTTGTAGCAAAATAGACGTTTATTAGGAATACATCATCAGAAGTTTTGTGGGCCTAAGCATTTTGAACTGAAGTGAGTTCATTCCTGTATCTAGACCTGTCAATTGGGCTGGGCTGGCCCAGACTGTCATGAGCTTGACCCGAAATATTGGCCCGTGTGCCTGGTTGGCCTGATTAATCATGGATTCGGACTGGCGGTCTTATATATCAGCCCACATTAGATCCAAGCACGCCTGGCCCGACCCATGGCCTCTTCAGCCACATCCTGGTTTCCAGCCTGTTTGTTTGTTTCCGTTCAACATGAACAGAGAAGGAAGTTATATTGTTCAACAGAGATCGTCCTGGTGCATGCCTAGAGAGCTAGCTGGCTAGTGCTTGAGATGTTGACATTTTAGTATCAGTTTCTTTGTGTCAAATGTTGGTGCTTTCAAGTGCTACTTTGGCTGATTTTTTCCCTTTATTTGTGTGTGAGTTGGAATCATCCTGGAAGAAAAGTAGTTGGGCACCTTCGTATTTCATGAACTATATACAAAAGTGCTACTTGTATCACCCAATTTGCAATAATCCAGTGCGTTTGGATCTGACCTACAGTCAACAGCTTATCTGGCTAGCTAGAATGTTTTAGAATCTGAAGCAAAAGCTGATTGTTAGCGTCAACTTTTTGATGAGCCAGTTCTTTTCTTTTCATTTTTGTTTTGTTTTGTGGGGGAGCAGGAAGAGCCTGCTTTCATAAGATGTTTTCCAACTGGTTCAAACTTTGGGGCTTTAGCAATTTGGTTTGCTGTAAATATGACATTGTTGTCCGGTCACAATAAGCTCCATCACAATGTTCATAAAGCCAACCTTGACCTATGGCTGGGGCACATTCCGGCCTAGCCTGAAGTCCACTGGGCTTTGGACCATATATTGGGTTGGGCTGAAGTTTTCAACCATAGGGTCGGGCCGGTCCACTACAATGCATGGCCCGATAAGCCTGGCCTAAGCATGTTTTGACCCACCCAAATTTTGTATAGGCTGGCCTGGCCTGACCGGACACACTTGACGGGTCTACAAGCGTCTATATGGCCAGATTCCTTGCGCCCAAGGCAAAAACCATTTGGCATTCAATCTGTTTGCATTTTTTATTTTTTTAGTTTGAAAATGCAATTGTGACGTTTAGTTCATCTAATAAATGTTGAGTTCATATCATACTGCATCTTTTACAAAAAATTCAATCAACGTCCCTTTGTGGAGGTTTTTTCTCCGTGCTGTTTGGACAAGATGTCCATGCGTTGTGTGGGTTAATTTGCCTTTTCCTCCTAGCGTTGTGTGCTCTTTCAACAAAATTGATTTCTAGATTAATGAAGGATGCCCAAATTTGGTTTTTTTAACTAGGGCACAATATTGTTTCCATCGAAGTATCCAAAAATGAATTAAAACTAAAATTCAAAAAATTCAAACCGAAATAAATGTAACAATTAATTAGCAAACAAAATTAATAATTATTTATTAAAACTATTATTTAACTTCTTTTAATTATGATATTAATAATTAATTTCACCAAAAATGTATTAACTAATTAAATTTACTTTTTATTAACAAATTATTTTAACTTATGTATTCATAATTAAGTTTTTATTAACTAATTATTGTTATTTAATTTAATTGGGCTAAAGCAGCTTTATTCCTTTTTTTTGTTTATTTTATCAATTCCCAAATCGGAGGGTTAACGAGAAGAATTGAGAAATTTTGTTTGAAAAATCATAAATACCCTTTATTTGTCCTATAAAATATTATGACTTTTTTTTTTTTCATTTTTTCTTTCAACATGCTGCTTCGTAACTTTCTCATTTGTAAAAATATTTTGACAAGTTCTAATTAAAATTTCAATCAAATTTAATTTTATGACATATGTAATAAGGATATTTTGATAACTATTATATTTTTATTAATCTCCCTCTAACTCAAAACCTTCTATCCAAATAAGAGTTATTAAACACACCCCACTTAACTCACCCTCCAATCCAAGCAAGGTTATATGTATTGACTCTACTCTCTCTCACTTAACCCCACATTAGATCTGCTTATTTTATTTCCCTAAATCCAAGCAGACATTAATTATTGTTTTTCTCTCTCGTGTAAGTCGAGGAGCTGCTACTCTCTTAATACCTAATAATTATGGAAGGCCATTTCTAAAGGCACATCAATATGTACTCAGGATAGCTCATTACTCAGTAACAACCCAAAATTTTGTAAATTTTACTTAGAAAAATCCAAAAATTATTTTGTGCTGCCCTCCCCCCTAAACCTCCCTTCTTCTCCACCCCAAACCCTAACCCTAACTCTAATCCAACCGCCGGAGGAGGAGACGACGGGAGGCAGCGGCGGCGGCGGGAGGATGAGGCGACGGGAGGGGGAGGAGGAGGAGGAGGAGGTGACGGTGGAGGAGAGGAGGAGGCAGAGGAGAAGATAGGAGATGGTCGAGGAGGAGGAAGAGGAAGAGGAGAGGAGGAGGTGGAGGAGGTCGGGAGAGGAGGCGGAGGGGGAGGAGGAGGCAGAGGAGAGGAGGAAGAGAGAATGAGGGAGAGGAGGTGTCGAAATATTTGACAGTCCTTCAAATATGAAGTACTGTTAAATTTTTTGATTGACAGTCCTGAAAAAAATTAGACTGCCCCGAGTAAAAATTTTCGGTGACAAACTTGTAAATAAAAAGAAAAAAAAAGGCTGTCCTAAGTAAGTTTTGATGTGCCTTTAGAAATAACCTTATGGAAGGAAGCTGTTGTTTTTCTCTCCTCTCGATGGAAAAGTAACAGCTTTTCCAAACAAGAAGAAAAATTTCCACCGCCACCCACAACTTGTCTTCGTCGACGCCGACCTCCTCCAACATCGACTCCCACGTCTCCTGCCGACACAAATTCCTTTCCTTCTCGGCGACTCCCACCGACTCGTTGTGGTGAAGAACAAGGGAAAGGTAGAGAAGGACCCCAACAAGCCCAATCCTAGCACCTTCTTCCTCTTCATGTACTTTGCTCTCGCTTTCGATCTTGTCTTTAAAAAAATTCTTATCTGAATTTTTTTATGGATTTTTTATGGATTTTTTTTTTCCTATTTTTTGTTGGGAAGGGGTTTAGATTCTCCCTATCTCCTCCCCTCTCCTCTCCACTTCTGTCCACATCTTTATAAACAAAGCAAAAAATTTCGTCCAAAGCAATAAACTTGTAAGAAATTTTATGGAGAACAAAGTTTTGGAAAATTACCTCAAAAGAACAAAAAGCCGTTTAGAATGACGTTTTGTTAAAAAAAAATTACAACATCGTTTCATAGGACATTCTACATATAATTTTTTTAATTAGCTCCATTAACCCCTACGTTAATTCCAGATTACTGTCCAAATACCACCCAAATAAAAAACAAAAAAAATATAAAAAAAAAAACGCCCTACGGGAGGGTGTTTTCTTGAGCGGAGCGCATACTTTATTTTACGCATTGATTGTGTGGTTTTGACTGGGACACATTTTTTTATGCATTGACTACGTTGGGGGTTGGAAGGAAATAATGCATGTAGTTGGGGGGGGGAGGGATTTAATTGGGATGGATGATCGAGTATAGGGGGGTAGATTAATTTTTAACTTTTTTTACGCATTACTTGCGTGGTTTTGAGTGGGACGTATTTTTTATGCATTGACTATGTTGGGTGTTGGGAGAAAATAATGCATGTAGTGGGGGGGGGGGGGGGGGGGGGGGATTTAATTGGGATGGAGGATCGAGTATAGTGGGGTAGGTTGACTTTTACAGAAGGAGAGAAGTTACAGTTGAGTAAAAAGGACATGAGCAAGGAGAAGTATAAATTTGAAGAAGAAGAAGAGGTAAACAAAATTATCAATTTTGTTTTATTCATTTATGTACATAAATTTGACACATGTTCATGTACAAAATTTTGACACTGTTTTACTTATTCATGTACAAATCTTGACACTATTTTAAATCCTAATCTTTACCCTAATAACATATTGCTAATCCTAATCTTTACCCTAATAACTTAAACCATGTTATTTTGCCCATAATTTTTATCCTAATCATGACTCTTAATGTTATGGTCAATGTTATAAATTTTGCTAGACGGATTCAATGCGCAAAAGGACGCATAGCGCCTAGGCTGTCTAGACGCTGAACTGAAATTTAATTTTTTTTAATATATATATATATATATATATATATATATATATATATATATATATATATATAACACAAAAAGAACTTTGACAATATGGTTAGAAGTGGATGTTATAAGCTTTCATCCGGGGGGAGTGGGCGGTCAATGGTTCGAGCCACACTCTTTTTTTTTATCAATTTTTTTTTGGGTTCCAAACTGTAACCCTAATTTCATCTCTCACCTCTCCTCTTCCCCTCCCTCTCCTCTCCCTCCCCTCTTCGAAGAAGAAGAAGAAGCAAGAAGAAGAAGCATGATGCAGCAAGAAGAAGAAGAAGAAGAAGAAGAAGAAGAAGCAAGAAGCATGAAGCAACAACAACAAGAAGAAGAAGCAGCAACAGCAACAACAACAACAACAACAACAGACATAGGCCGCAATTTAGAATACCGATGTTAGTAACCTAAACCTAACCCTAGGCCTGATCCTAACCCTAATCCTAACTATAACCATCATCATATTCCTAACCTAACCATATATCCCTAAGGTTATGTTAGGTTTTATATAAATAGTAACCCTAACCATAACATAACCATATCCCTAACCTTAACTTTAAGAAGTCAAACATAACATATTATTTTGACAATGGTCATTTACAGATGGCTATTTAAATAATGGTCGCATAATAGGTGGACCTACTACTCCAGCCATTATACATGAACGAAGTCTCACATTTCTAGGGTATTTTTGGGACATGCAATCTAAATTTTTAATTAATTGACATTATTGTTGTTAATTATATTAAATTATACTAATAATATCTACATATATTATATAACTATATGATTATCCGGAAGTAAAATTACGAGAGCATGATGAATGGTGGTTATCATGGGAGTTGGTTGTAGGCAAAAAGGCCTTGGCAGAGGCTTTCGAATTTTACCATGTTGACGCTATACGTATTAAGCATCATGACAAAGACCTGATTTGAGTATCATTGAGCGATGATGGTTAACACGCAACACATTTCAGATATCCTTCGGAGAGATGACGATCACGTTAGCTGATGTGGCACAGATTATAGGGTTACCTATTAGTGTTAACCATATATATTTAGATGAGTGGTTAGATGCTTTCGATCTCATTAGGACATACCTCATTATGGAGCCGCCATTTAATTTAGGAGCTCTCAGCGGTGTCAGACTCACTTGGCTCTGGTCCACTTTCATACATGTTCATCGTATCAATGATACACCAGTTTCGATAGATGATTCATGTGTATATTTTTTCTATATTAATTATTGTTAATGTCTATTTAATATAGCTGATATCAATCTTTAATTATGTTCTCAGGTCATTTGTTGCACATGAGCTTAGTTACTGAGTATATACGGTGCATTTCTATTTTTTGACGCCACAAAAAATAAGGTCAATATGTGACTTCTACCAATTTTGAAAGATTTGGGTACTTACACACAACATGCATTGGGTGCAGCATTGTTAGCCCATTTATACCACTCGATGACGACTTTTGTGAGTACTGGACAAAGAGGTAGAATAGCAAAAAATATAAGTGGATGTATAACAATTACACAAATATGAATAAAATAAATTTGTTAATATCTATTATATTTATTTGGACCTTATTTGTGTCATTCTTTGTAGTTATGGTGCTACGAGCATTTCAGTCTTGGTAGGCCACTTAGCCTATATACTGATGAGCAGTGAGTTTAGCGAGGAGGCCTTTGGTGGATTACTGCAAATATAGATCCACATCATTGTGTCTATAGAGTGGTCTCGATTTATCGGGCTCAATTTGACACATTAAGCGTGAGGTAAGTAGGTAAATATTTAGTTTATTTTTTAGATGTCCTTTTCATTCTTATCATATATTACTTGTTGAACATCAAATTGGTTGAATGGCTACTGACTGGCTTAGGTTTGAATACATAAAACAAAAAATAAGGCAAATTCTAAAGGTACTCCATATTTTACTTAGGATAGCTCATTACTTCAGGACAACACATATTTTGAATTTTTTACTCAGGATAGTCCAACCCTAACCCCAACTGCCGCAGGAGGAGGCGGAGGAGGAGGCGAAGGCTGGAGGAGGAGGAGGAGGAGGAGGAGGAGGCGGCGAGAGGAAGAGGAGGAGGAGAAGGAGGCGACGAAGCCTGAGGCTGGAGGAGGAGGAGGTGGAGAAGGAGGAGGAGGAGTCTGGAAAGGGCGGCGGTAGGCGGCGGAGGAGGAGGGGGCCTCTGTTGCCTCCGCCGCGCCTAGCCCCCCGCGAGCGCATGCCTCCGCCTCGAGCAGAGCGTGCGCCTCCACAGTGCACCACCCTCTCTCGCGCGTGCACGCGCCTACGCCTCCGCTCCGCCCCATCCCTGCTCGCCGCCGCCCCCCGCTGTTGTTGCTGCTGCCTCCCACACCCCGCCGCCGCCCGCTTCTTCTTCTTCTTCTTCTTCATCTTCTTCTTCTATCCTCCTAATTATTAGGACTATCACTATGTTGACAATCCTTCCAATTGGAAGAATTGTTAACATAGTGACTGTCCTAATAATTAGGAATGTCAAAAATGTTGACAGCTCAACAATTGAAAGGATTGTCAACATTGTGACAGTCCTGAAAATAAAATTGGACAGCCAGGAGCAATTTTTTCGATGGCAAACTTGTAAATAACTATTTTTTTTTTGGGTTAGCCTAAGTTTTGTAGTGCCTATAGAATTTGCCAAAAATAAATAAGATGAAACGCCCATGGGAATGACGTTTTCTCAGTAAGAAATGCTCTTCCTAAGAGCATTTTCTTCTTTATTTTTTTAATTCAGCATAGTAATTAATAATAACTAATTAGTGATTAGTAAATAAGTAGTTAGAATTAATATAGGAAACCTCCAGAAACACCATTTAAAGCATTTTATGCTCTTAGTTTAATTTTCAAATTTTTTGTTCTTTATAAAATTTAGCTAAACTTTGTTGCTTTGGAAGGAAATTTTCATAAAAAAAATGTGGGAAGAAAAAAAAGGAGGTGGGGAGCCTCATTTTTTGATAGAATATATGCCAATATAAACCGGTGTCATTGATATATTTAAGTTATTGTTTAAATTTTAATTTGGAATAGAACAAAATATTGGTAGCTCCTGTACCACTTCTTGTCGGGAATTCACTTTGTCATATGTGTAATCCTTCACATTTCAATTCCACCACTCTCTAAATTTCAAATAAAAAAAAATTCTCCCCCCCCTCCCCCCCCTCTCTCTCTCTCTCTCTCTTCCCAATAATGGTTGCACTAGCGCCACCAACCACAGCCTAGACCCCTCACTGCCTCGCCGGATCGTAATCTACGACGGGGGCATCAACGGGTTATGCACTGCCTACTTCCTCTCCCACCACCACTACCATTGCCACCATCACTCTCGTCGAGAAGTCCTCTGTAGCCAATGCCGCCTCCGGGAAAGCTGTAGGCTTCCTCGCCCTCGACTGGCCCAACGAGACCTCCCTCTCCAGCGCCAGCTTAAGCCTCCATCGGACCCTCTCCCACCGCCTCCACAGACTCGACTCCTATGCCTACAGTCCCCTAAACTCCTTCCCCCTCTTCCTCTCCCTCCGTCTCCCAAACCCTAACCCTAACAAGAACTATCACCCGCTCCCATCATGGATCGACGAACCCATCATCAGAGCCCCCAAGACCATCGATACCCCGATAATACCACCCTGCTCCACCCAAGCTCTTCACTCAAACCCTGATCTTTATAGAGGAGAACTCGGCAATGAGCTCACCATGTAGATAATGAAAGAACCCTAGAGGAGGGGGGGGGGTGAATAGGGTCAAGTTAATAAATAAAGCACAACACGATTGCTAATAGTAATTTAAAAACAAGTGTGCAAGAAATAAAGCAATAAGAATACCGATACCCGATGTATCTTGTTATCCTCCGTGAGGCACTCTAGTCCCGAAACTCTCCGGCTTTAATTCACTATTATCAAAATAGTTATATCATGAGCTTTGATTCAAAGGCTCGCCGACTTATTACACAAGAGTGTAGAAGCATAAAAAATCTAGATCCATGAGCCCCCAAATATTGGCCGCATAAAGGCCTGACCCCAAGAATATGTCTAACACAGAGTCTTGACAATTTTTTTTTGAACGCCTCGAAAGATGTGAGCACACTAAGCGACAAGAAGCTCTTGTCAGACTAATAATGACTTCTGTCAGGCATGCAACACTATGTGTAAGAGGCCACATGCGTCCCAGATTCCATGCGTTCCATGCATCTCTGGTCCCATGCATTCCAGACTGCTTGCGTTCCATGCGTCTCTGGCCCTATGCATTCCAGACTCCATGCGTTTCATGCGTCTCAGACCCTAGGCGTTCCAGACTCCATGCGTTCCATGCATCTCTGGCACTATGCATTCCAGACTCTATGCGTTCAATGCGACTCTGGCCCTACATGTTTCAGACTCCATGCGTCCCAGGCGTCCCAGACTCCTTGTGTCCAATGTGGTAGGATTTTCTGAGATAAAATCTTTCTGTTGCGACTGAAGTGATTCCCTCAAATTAAATGCGGACAACGTGTCAAGCTGACTAAGTCACGCAAACAAAAGACGAGAATCGCCCAGATCCTCAACAACAGCAAATCCCAACAAACGTCCACTTAATAGCTCGGCCTGGACCCAACTACATCCTGTTAAGGATGAAGAACACGTGGCAACCTGCCCATCATATGCGCCTACAGTTGCAACCGTATTATGTTGAATGAGCCCCCAGCGGCCACCAAACAGAAGAATATGCGGCACCTATAGTCCACTAACATGATGGATATAAATAGGAGCAACTTGAACGTTCCAATGGCTAGCTTTTTTCTGCTTCAGAGAGACCATACCCCTGCAGGCGAGCTACGTACGTACACACAAGCTCAGGAGAGAGAAGAGAGCATCCCTTATTCACTCGTTGGACCCTCAACGGAGTGAAAGAGTCGCTGCAGTACTCGATCTCTATCGTCACACTACCTAGATAAAAAAATATTGTACTTAGATTGTCTGTCTAGGTTTTCTTTGTACTCTTTTTGTTGGTTATTAAATAAAGGTTTCCTAAACCTACATTAATGGCGAACAAAGATCTTTTGTATGAAGGCTTGCTCACTTCAACCTCTTTACAAGATATGTTTTGATCTTCTCACAACAAATATGAAGATCTCACTTTTACAACTCAAGAACACTCTAACACAATTTGTGGATTGTCAAATGAAATCTTTGGTAGAGTTGTATGTCAATAGGCCTTCGGTAGATAGAAAATTTTGTCCCAAAAGGATTAACCTTGAATGAAGGGATTCAAGGCTATTTATACAAAGGCATGAAGAAAGAACAATAATGCAACTTTCTGTCATCAGATGAAACTCCGTCGAAATTCCGCAAAATACCGTTCGTATTCCATCTGCAAACAATAACAACTATAAATATAGTTGTTGGGAACGTTTATGGAATATGAATATGATCGTTGGAATCCAAATAGTCATGAAATGGTATTCCGTCAGTATTCTGTGGAATACCATCGGAGTTCTATTTTCTCCACACAGAAAGCTGTTGGAAAAACATAGAACTTCCGCGGAACTCTATCAAAATTTCATGTGACTGTCCAAAAGTGATCTTGGATTATTTCTACCATATCTTTCGAATTTTCCATCAATTTCTTGTGTTTACAAATATTCCTAAGATATTTACACACTCTAGATAGACTATAGCAGGTGAAGGCTTCTTCGGAGTCTTGAACGATGGCTTTGCTTCTTCCTTTGTAAGATGATGACTTTTTATTGGCGACAACTGTCCGTAGATAATGTAGTGCCTTGTTCCGCGTTGGCACTATGTACAAGAGATATCGGTTTGCTGACTCAAAAAAAATATATTTCTGAAGAGCTCCTTGTTGAACCAGAAGATGACTGGTCTAGGTGAGTGGGCAAAATATCATTTTATGATTCTTGCACGCCTTAATAATGAATCTGAGTTTTATAATTCTTGTTGCTAAGTAGATAATGTTCGGATAAGAATGATAGAACGAGAACTTGTATTGCTTAACTAGAGAACTTGTAATGCTTGTCATTGAAAAGATCCTTGCCATGCTAAGTAAAAAGAATATAATATTTCATGTTAAGTTACTACACTGACACAACTATCGAACGAACCATTTCCATGATAATAACAAGAGTAAAAGATATTTGAGCATGTTCCTTCATTATATGCTAAATAAGAGTAGTACTATTTGCTTGTTAAAAATAGAGATATCCGTATGCTTGATAGATAGAACTGTAAGATATTGTATGCTAGAATTATAGAACTGCTATCTTACTTGATTCGTGTTAAAAAAAACTTCTGCTTAAAACATAGACTTGTTATCGAACTCGTTCAGAGAATATCACGATCACGTGTCAAAGCAGCTAGTATGAGCGTATAGTAGTGTAGTGTTGGACCGCGAATTGAACCTATCGATCGATTGATAAGAAGAAGAGATAGAAGTTTGCTTGATCACTTCTTGCTTGTATTATAGAATTATTTGATATGAGTTCATCCATGTATCGGTCTGACAACTTGTGCACAAGGTATGGGGTCTCTCAAGCAGTATCCTGGGACACTGAGAACTGTTCGGACTGGAAGATGTGTAAAAGCATAGAAAATCTGGATCCATGCGTCCAACCACCATGCGCCCCAAAGATTGACTCAGAAGAAATTATGCCGCAAAATGACCATGCGGCTAAGAAAGAGCAGCATCCATGCGCCCCAAATATTGGCCGCATAAAGGCCTGACACAAAGAATATGTCTGACACAGAATCCTGACAAAAAAGATTTTCTGGACGCCTCAAAAGATGTGAGCACACTAAGCGACAAGAAGCTATCGTCAGAATAATAACGACTTCTGACAGGCGTACAGCGACATGTGTACGAGGTCACATGCATCCCAGACTCCATGCGGTCCATGCGTCTCTGGCCCCATGTGTTCCAAAATCCATACGGTCCATGCGTCTCTGGCCCCATGCGTTCCAGACTCCATGAGTCTCTAGCCCCATGCGTACCAGACTCCATGCGTTCCATGCATCTCTGATCCTAGGCGTTTCAGACTCTATGTGTTCCATGCGTCTTTGGCCCTATGCGTTCCAGACTCCACGCGTTCTTTGCTTCTCTGGCCCTATGCGTTCCAGACTCCATGCGTTCTGGCATTCCAGACTCCTTGCGTCTAACGTGGCAGGGTTCCCTGAGACAAAATCTTTCTGTTGTGACTGAAGTGATTCCCTTCAATTAAATATGGACTACGTGTCAAGCTGGCCAAGTCTGTCACTGCCTGTTTCCCATATTTGTATTTGGAGCATATTTAATTTTTTTCCTAGCATAGTTGTATGTTGTAGAGAGACTAGCCCCATTCTTTGGTTCACTTGGCTCTTGGTTTATTTGTTTGGTTTGATCATGAGTTGAACCCGTGGTCCAAACCTCAAACCCTCCATATAACCCAACTTTATTCTCTATCTTCTCATTATTCTTGTTCCATTCTCTTTCTTAGGTTTTCTCTCTCCATAGGCAAGTACACCTTGCATGAGGAATACAGAAACCCTCTATTTTATTGTTCCATTTTGTTTATAATGTGTTACTCCATACATTTAGAACTTGGTATTTTCGGTTTTGGTGGATGGATTAGTATAGATCTAGAATTTTAGTTTAGAAGCTTTTTATGTGTTTTTGAGTTTTCTTGGATTTTGATCTCCTAAAACTTTATATTTTTAAAAATTTATTATTCTATGTTGATGAGCACTTGATTTTGAGTAGTTTAGAACTTTACTTTGCTAGATTTGGGCATCACTTGAGGTTTCTATAGAAGAAACAAATTTTCGTTTTTGAGCTTTTGGCCATGGCCGAAAAGCTGCTATTGGAGGACACGAATGAGTGCTATGCGGCACTTTGTGCTATGCGACCTGGACGTCTCGTCTCGAGTCATCATGCGGCCGACCTTGTTGGACGCATGACTGAATTTGCACATGCGCCCCTTGACTAAATGCATGAACTTGGACGAATGAAACTTCACAAGTTGAAAAAATTTCTCTAAGTCCCAAAAGTGTTTTATACGGACAAGTATGGATGCGGCCAAGAGGAGCATGCATCCTTATCGACTGTCACGCCCCAGTCCCAAAATATCGAGGGACTGGACACGTGGCAATGGCCAGCAGCACACACCGATGGACAAACCCAATTTAATGGATCCATCGGGGCATACTTAAGCTGTAGTACAACAATAAGGATCTAAATATACTAATCTCATCCACAGAAATGAATACAACAATATCAGAATCATAAAGCAAGATCAATCTCAATAAATATAAACTCGAGAATTAACCCGATAATGAGTCTGATACATCTGTCAAGATACAAGAATAAAGATAACCACAGCAAATACTGAGTATGGAAACAGTATATACTCAGAAGATACCCTCAGTGATCACTCGTCTACTGGATCTGGTACTGCTCCTGTGCCTGCTCCTGATAATGCTTCTGCTAATGCTCCTGTACTGTATACCTCTGGGTGGATCTCGTCTGCTAATCCTGGGGACATAATCCGGATCCAGGTCCTCAGGGGACATAACAAGGTACAGATAATACAAGCTAAAATAAATGCAGTACAGAAATAAGGAAACAATAGGGTAAACTATATAACCAGCTAAGTGATATGCAAGATGAGAGCAGCACTATAACTCAGGCTGAAACAACTATAAGCTTTGTGCCGGGGAGCCGGTAGCAGTGATATCATGGGGTTGTCTAGCTTAGAGAGAGATTGAGACGCCGGCATAATATATAATCAACCTGTAGCCTGTGTGACTCTCCCCACCCAATGTAATCATACGTCTCATGTCCACGACGTCTCATGTCCATGCCACGCAGGATCATTTCTAATGCAACCAGTCATATAATATCTAAGCAAAGGAATAAGTCATGAAAACTGTATCCTATACAGAATCACCATGAATATCTCAGGATGATTCTGTATCATAAATAGTGTCAGGTGTCCTGGGTTATGTCGTACTTGATAACGCAAGCACGAGAAGTATAGGGTCTCGATAACCATGTCTAAGTGACGTTATACAATTTCGCGTACGAAGTTGGCACCCGACTATTAATCGGACGCTAAGTAAGTCACACGGTCCTAGGTCAAACATGTACCACAATATATATATATATATATAAGCCAAGGAAATAAATAACAAGAACTGCAAGTTTTGGCAAGGTACACTTGCCTGGGGTTCTAGTTCCATCTGTAACTCTGACTTCAATGGGTTCTGCAGACAGTTCTTCGGTTGCTGAAATAAACATCACCATCAGATTTAGAAAATATCAAATAGCTAGAAACACCTGTCCTTGAGTCCAATTTGGACACGGGCAAAAATCACAGTTTCTGGTCAAAGCGGGGTCCACATGTGGGCCGCTTTGCACCAAAAAATGTGTCAGGGTCAAAGGTATCCAAATCTGTCAAACTTAGTGTCAACAAGTCAGGAACGATGATACGAACCCAACGGAACTTTCAGAATTGGATTTCGATGAGCCGATCACAAAATCGCCCGTCAAGTGGAGTCTGTGGGGCCCACTACACGCGATTTTGTCAACGTTCTCAGAATCGAACCAAACTTGGGTCACAGGACCAGCGTATTACTACGAGTCCGATGGCGCAAGTTTTGTCTCGATCCGACGTGTGTACACTAAGTTACAGCGAGAACCAGAAAGGACGGATACGGAGCGTTGTCGGCGGATACGCGTTGATTTCGGTGTGCACGCACATCCAAATCAACTTCTGTGAAATCTCGCACGTCCGTATCAACGACGCGCACGTATCGGTGAAGACCGCACGCGACCAAGTCGTCCCGTTTGGCAGGGCGTACTCAGTTCCGGGGTAAAACAGAGCGTTGGTTTTCCTGTTTTTGGATCGCGGTTCGCGATCGCCACAGAACGCGATGCACCGAGCGGTTTACACGGGCACCGAGGGGGTCACACAACCTACGCGATGCAGTTGATGGAATCGAAAACAGGGCAGCAAGGAGAGAGATATGGGTACCTGAACAGGGCTCCGGGAAACCTGAATTCTCCGTGTCCGCGTCGCGTCCTAGTCGTGTCTAGGGTTAGGGTTGTGTCCGGTCAGAGGCGGCTGTGTCCGTGTCCGCCCTAGGGCATCTGTGTCCGGCCTGAGCTCGCCGGAGGCTGGAGGGTGCCGGAGGGAGGCCGAGCAGCGGAGGAGGCGGTCGTTGGCTCAGGCAGCAGGGGGAATCTGGAGGAGGCAGGCGGAGGTGGCCGACCTTGGCGGTGGCGCTGGAAGGAGTGAAGAAGAGCAGTGGGGGCTGGGCTCGGGGCTGCGGGAGGAGGGTGGCGCTGGTGGCGGAGTCGAGCGCTGGGGGAGGTGCTGGATCGTCGAGGAGGAGAGGCTGGTCGACGGCGAGGTCGGGGTCACCGGAGAACGGGCGGAGGAGGAGAAAAATGGGGTCAGCTAGGGCTTATATAGGCGGAGATGGGAGAGGGAACGACGGCGATTGCGGCTTGCGGAGGTGAGCGAGCGGCGGTTGCGGGGAGTCCAAGCGGCGGCGGCGGCGGCGTTACACGGCGGCGGGGAGGTGAGGAGTCGTGGTCGGGCGACTTAGCGTTTGGGAGAGAGAGATAACGGGTCGGGTTCGACGGGTCGGGTCGGGTCTGGTTATGGATCCGGCCCGATCCAATAATAGATTACGGGTCGGGTCGGGTCCAAGCGGGTCGGGTCTGGTTCAGCTATTGGTTTGGTTTGGTTTGGTTTATTTAAAATAAACCCGGTTTATTGTGGTTTAATTTAATAATTAGTTTTTAGGGCTTTAAAATTGATTCCGGGGTCCAATAAATTTCCGGAAAATTATCCTATGTCTAGTTTTTCATTTTACACCATAAAAATATTATTTTCATAATATTTTAATATTATTTAATATCAATTAAAAATCATTTAATAATTAAAACACCTTAGTTTAATTTCAGAAAAATCTCAGAAAAATCCAGAAAATTTGTGAAAAATTCCAAATTAATTTGAAAATCAGGGGGTTTACATCGACCATGCGGCCAGGTGCTATGCGTCCCTCTTCTTCTGGACATAACTTTTCACCGACTTGGCACGACTTTGTATGATTTTGTCTTTTCTTCTAACACACTTTATTGCTTGTCACATTAGTCACATCTTTTGACTTGCATTTATTAATTGTCATATTGCATGTTTTCCGAAAAGTGTACCTTGCTTTGACCATACGTCAAAGCCCACCATGCGGCCTCGACTTCATGCGGCACCCTGTCTCATGCGGCCTCGATTGTGGTACCCTGTCTCATGCGACACCCTGCTTTATGCGTGTCATGCCCCAGTCCCAAAATACCGAGGGACTGGACGCGTGATAATGGCCAGCAGCACGCACCGTTGGACAAACCCAATTTAATGGATCCATCGGGGCATACTTAAGCTGTATGACATCAGTCAGGGTTTTACTATTCTCATCCACAGAATAAGGACAGAAATATCAGCAAAGCAATAATAAACATCAACCAGTCCAAGTAAATAAAATCGGGGAACAACCCGATATTAGTCTGTTACAATGTTCTCATAAACAGGAATTAAAGAGTTTAATTAAACAGGAAATAAAGACTATTTGTCATAATGACTGAGCATGGCGAAGCAATTGTTCAGGAGAAGTCCTCAGCGATCACCTCGTCCTCAGCTACGGGTACTGTTCCGTGAAGAGCACCTGTTCCGAAGACCTCTGGATAAATCTCTTCTGCAAATCCTGGGGACATAATCCGGATCCAGGTCCTCAGGGGACATAGCAAGGTACAAGAAAGCACAAGCCAAAAATAATTGCAGTAAAACAGTTAATGAAACAATAGGGTCAACTATATATCCATCTATGTGAAATGCAAGTTGAGAGCATCACTAAAACTTAGGCTGATACCACTACAAGCTCTGTGTCTGGGAGCCGGTAGCAGCTATACTATGTATTTTACTATGTGTTTACTATGAATTATATTTATATGATCAGCTTGAAGCCTGTGTGTCTCTCCCCACCCAAATATAATCTTACGTCTCATGTCCACGATGCCTCATGTCCATGTCACGTAAAATCATATCTAATGCAGTGAGTCATACTATGTCTATGAATATAACATCTAGGAATATCCTGTTTATGTCATAAACCTGTATCCTATACAGAATCACCTTGAATATTTCAGGAAGATTCTGTTTCATGATCTGTGTCAGGTGTCCTGGGTATAATATACTTGATATGTCAAGTACGAGGATGTAAATGTCACGTTAACCATTTCTAGGTGACGTTGCACAACCCCGCGTACGGTGTTGGCACCCGTTGAGCATGTACAATAGATATAATTAAATCCAAGTACTATGTAATAAAGACTGCAAGTTGGCAAGGTACACTTGCCTGGGTTTTCGGTTTCAATTGCGGCTCGGGCTTCAGCTGGGATTGCAGGCAGTACTCCGACTGCTGAAACAAACATCACCATCAGATCCAAAAAACATTAATCAGCTAGAAACGCCTGTCCTTGAGTCAAATTTGGATACAGGGGCGAAAATAACATTTCGGGTCAAAGCGGGGTCCACATGTGGGCCACTTTGCACTGAAAAATGTGTCAGGGTCAAAGGTCTCTAAATTAGTCCAACTTAGTGTCAACAGGTCAGGAACGATGATACGAACCCAACGGAACTTCTAGAATTGGATTCCGATGAGCCGTTCTCAAAATCGCCCGTCGGGTGGAGCCTGTGGGGCCCACGACACGCGATTTTGTCAACGTTCTCAGAATCGAACCAAACTTGGCTCATAGGACCAGCGTATTGCTACGAGTCCGGTGGCGCAAGTTTCGTCTCGATCCGACGTGTGTACACTAAGTTACAGCAAGATCCAGAAAAGTCAGATACGGGACGATGTCCGCGGATACGCACTGATTTCGGTGTGCACGCACATCCGAATCAGCTTCTGTGAAATCCTGCACGTCCGTATCAATGACGCGCACGTATCTGTGAAGACCGCACGCGACCAAGTCGTCCCGTTTGGTGGGGCGTACTCGATTCCGGGGTGAAATAGGGCTAAGTTTTTTCTGTTTTTGGATCGCGGTTCACGATCACCACAGGACGCGATGCACCGAGCAGTTTGCATGGGCACCGAGGGGGTCATGCAGGCTTCGCGATGTAATTGACGGAATTGAAAACAGGGCTACGAGAAGGAAGATACGAGTACCTGAACAGGCTCGAAAAATTAGGGTTTTCTCGTGTCCGACACAACACTGTGTCCTGAGTCCGGCCGTGTCCGGTAGTGTCAGGGTACTGTGTCTGACCACAGAAGCTAGGGTTCAGGTCGGCGGACGTCGGCGAGTGCTCGGGGAGGTCCAGGGTGGCCGGGCGGCTCTGGCCGGAGGCGGTGGTCGTCGGGTTCTGGGTCACTGCGGGCGGGGAAGAAGGGGAGGAAGGAGGAGGTGCGTCGCGGGCAGTGCGGAGGCGGGAGGTGCTGGAGAAGGAGGAGGAGGTCCGTCGCCGGTGGCGCTGTGCGGTGAGGCAGCGGCGCGGGGAAGGCGTTGCAGCCGGTGGCGGAGAGGGCGCGGGTCTGAGGGGTTCAGGCGGGGGAGAAGCTTCGGTTTATATAGGGAGGAGGAAGGGAGCTGGTGGGGCGGTCCGGTGAGGGAGAGGAAGAGGGTGCGGCGGACGTTGGGGAAGCCGGAGGGTCGCCGGCGGCCGGAAGCTGAGGAGTCAGGCGGGTTTACGGTTTGGGGAAGAAAGAGATAACGGGTCGGGCGGGTTTACGGGTTGGCGGGTTGGGCTGACCCGGCCCGACCCGCTAGGCGGTTCGGCCGGTCCGGTTCAGCTGGACCGGGTTCAGGCCGGTTCAGCCCGGTTTGAACCCGGTTCAGTCCGGTTCAGCCCGGTTCATTTGGGTTTTAATTAATTAATTATTAAAAATAGGTTTTTGGCTTTTAAAAATATTTTCGGTGTCCAATAAATTCCCAAAAAATTACCCTATGTCTAGTTTTTTTATTTTACACCATAAAATATTATTTTCATAATATTTTAATATTATTATTTATCATTTAGAAATCCATCAAAATTGAAATACCTTAGTTTTAATTGCTAAAAATTACAGAAAAATTCCAGAAAATCCTGAAATGTCCAAATTATAAATATTTGAAAAATCAGGGGGATTACAATCTACCCCCCTTAAGAGGATTGCGTCCTCGCAATCAAAGAATAACCGGTCAACAGAGATGACACGGTTGCAAATATTGTTCGAAGCACATCAAAATCAAGGAGCACCTAGAAAAAATTATTTCCCTAAGCATTAAAAAGTTATGAAATTTCCCAATTGAAGGAAATCTAGAATATTACAGTTTTTAGAAAACCAGTTTATCTTTTAAAACTTATCAGGTTAACATTTATAAGCATTCTAAGTTATTCTTTAAAAACAATTTTAGGTTATCACTAAATTAGCAAGTTTAAAATTACTAAGTGATCACTAGATTATCTATTATTACAAAGTTAAAATTATCAGATTAAGTCTAGGGTCACGAACCAGCAGGCACGAAGTAAATCAATACTAGGAACGGAAAAACTATAAAAACTTACGCGCATTAGCTACTCCTTGGTTCTGCGCGTCTTCCAAAGTCATCGCGAAGGCTTGTTCGCGTCCTTGTGGTGGATTCCTCTGCTGCTGCTGCTGGACTAGTTGGAAGAGTGCTGCTTGTGGTGCCAAGGGTGGCCTCGGCTGATACCCTCCTGGTGCTGGTAGAGCTTGTTGGTTTGCTCTTGGTGCTCCTCCTCGATGCTGAGGACAATCCTTGGTTATGTGTTGATTGGTTCCGCAAATTAAGCATAATTCCAACTTGCGTCTGCAGTCCTTCTCAAAATGGCCTACCTTGCCACAGTATTGACATGTAGGTAATATCTGTGGAGAGGCTCTGGGTGGCTGGTGTATATGAGGCCTCTTTGCAGTTTCTTCTTGTGGTGCTTTGGATGTTGCTGATGGGGTAGGCCGCTTTAGACTGGTTTCTCTCCTGGTGACGTGCTCCATGCGTCGGGCTGCAGCAAGGACGTCCGAGTATGAAGTAGGTGCGACTGATCCGATCAATTTCTGTAGCTCGATGTTGAGTCCGTCGAAGAATTTCTCAGCCTTCTCTTCTTCCGTTGGGATCAAAGTAGGAGCAAAGCGACTTAGACGAATGAACTCTGCGTTGTACTCCTCCACTGTCATGCTGCTCTGAGTGAGACGATTGAACTTGTCTCGAAGTTCTGATCGAGCGATAATCGGAATGTACATCTCCTGAAAGAGTCTGGAGAACTCTTCCCAAGTGACTCGGTCTGGTCCGAGCCTGGTCTCTTCAGATAGCCACCAGTGATGAGCATTGTCCGTCAACTGCATTCTGACGGCGGTCATCCAACGTTCTCTTGGAAGTTCAACTGCTTCCAACTGGTGTTGTATATTGGTGAGCCACTCATGAACTTCGGTTGGTCCTTCTTTGCCCGAAAAGGTACGGGGCTTGAGTTGACAGAAATCAGTGATAGATCCCGTCGCTGGTCGCCTAGCTTGTGGGTTCACTTGCTCCAATGCGTTTACTAGGCTGGTTCTTAGGTACTCTGCCTCCTGACGATGTGCCTCCTGTTGAACTTGCTGTTGGGCTTGCATCATGGCGTAAAACATCTGGAACATCTGCTGCCCGTCCATTGCTTGCCCTGGTGGAAAGACAGGCATATGTGGAGGGAACTGCGGCGGAGGTGGGATATCATCGCGCCTGAACCTTGAGTTATGCTGTTCAGCTTGGCCACCTTGAGAGGATTGTCCTCTGTTCTCTGGTGTAACTCCATCTCCATAGGTAACCACAGCGTCTTGTGGCGTACTCAAAGGAATTTCATCTTCAATTCTTGGATCCATCTTTCTGCATCCAAAATAAAATATAAGAAGCGCACAAGATTCAAGGCAGGATGCAAATCAAAAATTAATTCGAGTACGATACAGATATCAAGAACGTTTTCAAGCAAGTGGATAAGATCCTAAAAACTTATCCTATCTTATTGCAGGCCTGTTCGGTCCCTAAGTTGAAACCGAACAATTTTAGTCGTTGACCTGCATGGGCCACCACAAAAATCATGTCACGCCCCAGTCCCAAAATATCGAGGGACTGGACGCGTGATAATGGCCAGCAGCATGCACCGATGGACAAACCCAATTTAATGGATCCATCGGGGCATACTTAAGCTGTATGACATTAGTCAGGGTTTTACTATTCTCATCCACAGAATAAGGACAGAAATATCAGCAAAGCAATAATAAACATCAACCAGTCCAAGTAAATAAAATCGGGGAACAACCCGATATTAGTCTGTTACAATGTTCTCATAAACAGGAATTAAAGAGTTTAATTAAATGGGAAATAAAGACTATTTGTCATAATGACTGAGCATGGCGAAGCAATTGTTCAGGAGAAGTCCTCAGCGATCACCTCGTCCTCAGCTACGGGTACTGTTCCGTGAAGAGCACCTGTTCCGTAGACCTCTGGATAAACCTCTTCTGCAAATCCTGGGGACATAATCCGGATCCAGGTCCTCAGGGGACATAGCAAGGTACAAGAAAGCACAAGCCAAAAATAATTGCAGTAAAACAGTTAATGAAATAATAGGGTCAACTATATATCCATCTATGTGAAATGCAAGTTGAGAGCATCACTAAAACTTAGGCTGATACCACTACAAGCTCTGTGTCTGGGAGCCGGTAGCAGCTATACTATGTATTTTACTATGTGTTTACTATGAATTATATTTATATGATCAGCCTGAAGCTTGTGTGTCTCTCCCCACCCAAATGTAATCTTACGTCCCATGTCCACGATGCCTCATGTCCATGTCACGTAAAATCATATCTAATGCAGTGAGTCATACTATGTCTATGAATATAACATCTAGGAATATCCTGTCTATGTCATAAACCTGTATCCTATACAGAATTACCTTGAATATTTTAGGAAGATTTTGTTTCATGATCTGTGTCAGGTGTCCTGGGTATAATATACTTGATATGTCAAGTACGAGGATGTAAATGTCACGTTAACCATTTCTAGGTGACGTTGCACAACCCCGCGTACGGTGTTGGCACCCGACTATGATCGGACGCTAAGCAAGTCACACGGCCCTAGGGTTGAGCATGTACAACAGATATAATTAAATCCAAGTACTATGTAATAAAGACAGCAAGTTGGCAAGGTACACTTGCCTGGGTTTCCGGTTCCAATTGCGGCTCGGGCTTCAGCTGGGATTGCAGGCAGTACTCTGGCTGCTGAAACAAATATCACCATCAGATCCAGAAAATATTAATCAGCTAGAAACGCCTGTCCTTGAGTCCAATTTGGACACAGGGGCGAAAATGACATTTTGGGTCAAAGCGGGGTCCACATGTGGGCCACTTTGCACCGAAAAACGTGTCAAGGTCAAAGGTCTCCAAATTAGTCCAACTTAGTGTCAACAGGTCAGGAACGATGATACGAACCCAACAGAACTTCCAGAATTGGATTCCGATGAGCCGTTCTCAAAATCGCCCGTCGGGTGGAGCCTGTGGGGCCCACGACACGCGATTTTGTCAACGTTCTCAGAATCGAACCAAACTTGGCTCACAGGACCAGCGTATTGCTACGAGTCCGATGGCGCAAGTTTCGTCTCGATCCGACGTGTGTACACTAAGTTACAGCAAGATCCAGAAAAGTCAGATACGGGGCGATGTTCGCGGATACGCACTGATTCCGGTGTGCACGCACATCCGAATCAGCTTCTGCAAAATCCCGCACGTCCGTATCAATGACGCGCACGTATCTGTGAAGACCACACGCGACCAAGTCGTCCCGTTTGGTGGGGCGTACTCGATTCCGGGGTGAAACAGGGCTAAGTTTTTCTTGTTTTTGGATCGCGGTTCACGATCACCACAGGACGCGATGCACCGAGCGGTTTGCACGGGCACCGAGGGGGTCATGCAGGCTTCGCGATGCAATTGACGAAATTGAAAACAGGGCTACGAGGAGGAAGATACGAGTACCTGAACAGGCTCGGAAAATTAGGGTTTTCTCGTGTCCGACACAACACTGTGTCCTGAGTCCGGCCGTGTCCGGTAGTGTCAGGGTACTGTGTCTGACCACAGAAGCTAGGGTTCAGTTCGGCGGACGTCGGCGAGTGCTCGGGGAGGTCCAGGGTGGCCGGGCGGCTCTGGCTGGAGGCGGTGGTCGTCGGGTTCTGGGTCACTGCGGGCGGGGAAGAAGGGGAGGAAGGAGGAGGTGCGTCGCGGGCAGTGCGGAGGCGGGAGGTGCTGGAGAAGGAGGAGGAGGTCCGTCGCCGGTGGCGCTGTGCGGTGAGGCAGCGGCGCGGGGAAGGCGTTGCAGCCGGTGGCGGAGAGGGCGCGGGTCTGAGGGGTTCAGGCGGGGGAGAAGCTTCGGTTTATATAGGGAGGAGGAAGGGAGCTGGTGGGGCGGTCCGGTGAGGGAGAGGAAGAGGGTGCGGCGGACGTTGGGGAAGCCGGAGGGTCGCCGGCGGCCGGAAGCTGAGGAGTCAGGCGGGTTTACGGTTTGGGGAAGAAAGAGATAACGGGTCGGGCGGGTTTGCGGGTTGGCGGGTTGGGCTGACCCGGCCCGACCCGCTAGGCGGTTCGGCCGGTCCGGTTCAGCTGGACCGGGTTCAGGCCGGTTCAGCCCGGTTTGAACCTGGTTCAGTCCGGTTCAGCTCGGTTCATTTGGGTTTTAATTAATTAATTATTAAAAATAGGTTTTTGGCTTTTAAAAATATTTTCGGTGTCCAATAAATTCCCAGAAAATTATCCTATGTCTAGTTTTTCATTTTACACCATAAAATATTATTTTCATAATATTTTAATATTATTATTTATCATTTAGAAATCCATCAAAATTGAAATACCTTAGTTTTAATTGCTAAAAATTACAGAAAAATTCCAGAAAATCCTGAAATGTCCAAATTATAAATATTTGAAAAATCAGGGGGATTACAATGCAAAATCTTGCCTATGCGCCTATTGTTCCTATGTGATACCCTATTTCTTGCATACGTTGGATACTTGCTTGGTTTAATAGTTTCGTTTGATTAAATGATTGCGATGCTATGTGTTAAATATAGAAATGACTTGTATGACCCAGATGTGACCATGTGCTAAAATTGACTAAGCACCTGACATAAGCCATGTAGATGTGGCCTTATATGTACTAATTTTATAATTAAAATACTTTTCCTTGACCACCTTATTATACGTTGGATAGAATAAGGGGCGTAGTTCAACTCTGGGGAGGATCTGCAATCCCGGTCCTTATTTAGTTTAAGGATTATGAATCTGATCTTGAGGGGTTCTCGCACTACTCTATCCTCATCTATTGATATAATAAATAAAAAATAATATGACCTGTGATTGACTATCTTGTCCTGAAGAACTTGCTACGTGATAACTCGTCCATTATCTTGATTCTAGAACTTGTTTCTGCCCTAAATATTGTATCCGGGCTGATACACTTGATCACACCGAAATTATTACTTGATAGATATAAATATAGTAAGCCATCGTCCCACACACTCTTGCTACGTGATATATGTAATTATTTCTATGCACGGATCTGGTAGTGGACAGTAACTTTAGCCGTGGCTAGATAGTACTGATTGTTGCATCACACTTGGGTGAATCCAGATTTAATTTTTGAGAAAAATATGGATTCGTATCAAGAGTGCCCGTACTTAAAGTATGACATCTAAGAAGGAATGTTCATGTGACCACGACATGGGATTCTAAATTAACCTAGGGTTAACTAGGCAACTAAATTTGTAGAGCATGTGGAGGGAACGATATCTCTAGATTGTGCATGTCGAACCACCCTAAATTAGCTGAGAGTAAAGGTTGGCCACCACAGATACTGTATATCATCCGCACTAGTGGAGTGCAGTATCTGACTTAATTATAAGACCGAGCTAGTATCTTTCCTATAGAAAGCCTAAAACTGTTACTGATTAATATTTAACTCAGTGCCCTTGCAAGGGACTGGTGCATTATTTTACATATATACTTGCTCGTATATCATTAGTTCATCCAGCCCTGCTTGATTATGGTACGATATGAGGATACTCATATATTGCATTACTGGGATAACCCAGAGATCACACATCAAGCCGTAATACATGATTGGCCGTCTAATTTGTTTATATTATGTGTCTAGCCAGGAAAGTGGGTTATCATGCTATGTTATTTCTTATATTGTATCTCTACTTGTGTATTATGCCTTCTATTGAGTGGAATTAGGGACACAGACTGTTATGGCATGATAGTTTAACTCATATCGTTGTTTGGTTGTTGGGTTGTGCTGTTGTGTTATGATAGGCTATGGACTAAAACTACGACGCAGAATTATTTTAGCTTGACCATAATCAAGGGACGTATTCTATCTTGATATTATATGGCACTTCTTGTTCTTGTTTGGTGAAGGGATGTCGTATCATGTTATGGATGGGACATATGCCATTAATTTTTGGCTCACGCATCTCATGCTATAGAACTGGTTTTATTTTTTTTATTTCGTGCTTCTGTTGTGGTACTTGCTTTTTGGGGTCTGACTCCACTGCTTTTGCATGGCTAGGTTTAGAGCCAATACCCGAGGATCAAGCTTACTTCTCCCTCACTAATGGCACACACCAAAAAAATGGCTGCTGAGGGTCACGAGTGGATTTTTTGTTTCACTGCTCGTCTTTTATAAACTATATTATTTTTGACGTTTAGCCAACCGACACCTGTTAGCCGGAGAATCTGGACACTAGTTCCCTACATGACTGTATTATATTCAAACTACAGTTGATTCACTGTCATGTATACTTTTGATTCTGTATCTGGTATATCATTCTATATCGCTGGATCTCTAGAACATTCTGATACGGTGTTTGGGTCGCCTTACTGCTTATTTTGAAATATTCTATGTTATTGATACTTACTTGAGTGATTGAGACAATAAAAGCTCTTGACCCTAGGAGACTTGATTGTGGTATGCACCCCCTTGTCTCTAGACAACCTTAACACATTGCGGGTTGCTTTGGTATTTCGTAAGGTGTGGTTGGCTGAGTCATCCTCCGCCCTCCAATATTCTGGTTCTAGGGCATGACAAAATCACGCAAACAAAAGGCAAGAACCGCCCAGATCCTCAGCAACAGTAAATCACAACAAACGTCCACGTGGCAGCTCGCCCTGGCCAAATGTATCCTGTTAAGGATGAAGAACACGTGGCAACCTGCCCATTATATGCGCCTACAATTGCAACCATATTCTGTTGAAGGTACCCCCAGCGGCCACCAAACATGAGTATATGCGACACCTACAGCCCACCAACATGATGGCTATAAATAGGAGCAACTTGGACGTTCCAAGGGCTGATTTATTTTCCGCTTCAGAGACCATACCCGTCAAGGCGAGCTATGTACGTACACAGAAGCTCATGAGAGAGAAGAGAGAAGAGGGCATCCCTCATTCACTCGTCAGACCGTCAACGGAGTAAAAGAGTCGTTTCAGTACTCGATCTCCATCGTCACATTACCTAGATAAAAAAATATTGTACTGAGATTTTTGTCTAGAATTTTTTTGTACTTTTTTGTTTGTTATTAAAAGAAAATTTTCCCAAACATATAACCATGGCAAATAAGGTGAAGTTTTTAAACTGATAAGTTTGGAATACTTTGAATAAGAAGCATGGAGGAGAGGACTTTGGGCCCAACCACTATGCACCCCAAAGATTGACTAAGAAGAAATTAGGTCACAGAATGACCATGCGACCAAGAAAGAGCAGCATCCATGCACCCCAAATATTGGCCGAATAAAGGCCTGACATAAAGATAATGTTTGACACATAATCCTGACAAAAATGATTTTCTGGACGTCTCGATAGATGTAAGCACACTAAGCGACAAGAAGCTCTCGTCAGACTAATAATAACTTCTGACAGGCGTGCAATGCTACGTATACGAGGCTACATGCGTCCCAGACTCCATGCGGTCCATGCGTCTCTGGCCCCATGTGTTTCAGACTCCATGCGGTCCATGCGTCTCTGGCCCCATGCGTTCCAGACTCTATGCGGTCCATGCGTTTCAGACTCCGAGCGTTTAATGCGTCTCTGACCCTAGGCGTTCAAGACTCCATATATTCCATGCATTTCTGGCCCTATGCATTCCAAACTCCATGTCACACCCCAGTTCCAAATATAAGGAACTGAGTCACGTGGCATTGGCCAGTGGGTACACTCCGATGGGCTTCCCAATCTAATGGTCCTATTGGAGTGCACCTAAGCTATAAAGTACAATGATATAACCCAATATTTAAACATAAGCAATGTAACTAATCTCATCCACAGACATAAGATTATGAAACACATAGAGAAAATAAGTCTACTAATGTGCAGAAAGAAAATAAGTCTAGAAATTTAATCATAATACAAACAGATAGAGTCACACGGGAACAAATCCGCTACTACCAGTACTGAATGAAAGGAAGCAATAAGGTAACTAGTACCGATATATGCTAACTAGATAATGATACCGGACCCAAGGTGAAGTCACTACCGGTGATCAAGCGAAGTCGTCAGAAAAGATCTCGTCCTCTGCTACAAGTCCTGCTCATGGATATACAACCGGTCCGTACTCCTCCGGGTAGTCCTCCTTGCATATGCCTGAAAGGGAACCAGGTCCTCAGAGGGGCGTAACAAGGTACAAAAATAGCATGCCATAGTAAAACAGAAAGAAAATATGTGATACGCTGGTGTAGTCTAGGATAACCACCTAAGTAAGACACAACTTGAAGACAACATTCAACACGTGGCCTTTCTAAATATAAATATGTAGCTCCGAGGCACAGAGACATACTGTACATACTCGTAGCTCCAAGCACAGAGACACACAGTAAGTACTATGACTTCGGATACAGGATCTCTACGTAAATAAGGATATATATATAGTGCATGCAAAGTAGCCCAAGCGTCTAGTAACCATCTTCCCCTCCCAATGCGGTCAACGAGACGCATCCGCAGCTCACTGAGCCTGAACCTCTATCTAAATAGTCTCATCGTACTGAAGTAACTAGCACCAATCACGATCCTATAGTCATCACAGATTCTGGTCATGCTGACACTATCAGGATACAGGAAGTCTGGCACGATGACAGTGTCTGAATATTTCTTAGGGTTCCGATGTAACCAATTAGGTATATAAATGTATCGAGAAATATCTAACAATTGATACTAGATGTTATCGACGAACGTCTGCACCCGGACATGACCCGGACACTAAGTAACAATTTTGATCCAAAGCGCACACAATGTATAGATAAAATAAATAAGTAAAACTGGAACTGAGTTACAAAATGACAAGGTACACTTGCCTGGATCCGGATGCTGAAGGCCGGGCTCCGGTACAATGTCCAAGTTTGAGGATCCCAAAGTACCTAGAGATGATATAAATTAATTAATAATCTAGCTCGAAACTAGCTCGAAACTATCTAAAATAAGACATGACATCATGAACTGACATATGTTTTTGTCTTAGTTACAAAACTCATGTCTAAGGTACTAACTAAAGGGTTGACCAAATTTGACTAGGGAAACATTATGATAAATACGAATCATCAAATATCATAACGTCCTCAAATAATATTCTCAAACACTAGTATTCATCAAGTGTGATTTCGGTCATGTATAAATAATGTTCATCCTCGACCCATGCCATCCCTGTAATCATAGATATAAGTGCATAAAACCCAAATTAGTTGTCACCCCTAAATACGCATAATATTCACATACTAATCCTCAATCATACCATCATCACTACCAAATAAAATTATATTGGTACAACACCATCGAGTCTATACATGCAAAAATACTCAGGTCTGAATTTATATTCTAATCATGTCATGATCCCAAACACTAAACCAATAACGCATATCATGTTTACATTCCTCAAATATGTATTTAATTAAACATGGGCTAATCATCAATCCAACTTCCCTAACTCACTACACTACTCATTAATATATGACCTAGTAATCAAGAGTGGGGAAGAAGAAATGAATAATAAAGAAGGAGAAAATATTACCAAAGGGTGGCTGCGGGTGGTGGCAGCGGTATTGTGGTGGCTGTTGTCAGTGGTGGTGTTGACTGTGGTGGTGGTGCTGGTGTCGACAGTGCTGGTGGGGGGTGGTGATCGGTGGTGGTAATGGTGGTGGTGATGAGAATGGTGAGAAAGGTGATGGAGATGGTAGTGGTGCTCGGAGGTGACGATGGCTGTGGTGGTAATGGTGGTGTTCGGTGGTGGTGATGGTGGCAGTGCTTGGTGGTGGTGATGGTGGTAGTGCTCGGTAGTGGTGGTGTCGTGAGGTGGTGGCAGTGGTGGTGAGGTAGTAGTGGTGGTGGTGTTGGTGGCAACTGATGGTGGTGGCAATAGTGGTGGTGGCGTGATGAAGGTGGTGGTGGCAGTTGTTGTGGTTGTGGTATCGACGGAGGTGACTGGTATCATGAGGTGGTATCATCGGTGGTGATGAGAATGATGTTGGCGGCTGTGGTGATGGTGGTATTGAGGTCCTAGTGGTGGTGTTGGCCGGAGGGCGAGGAAGAAGAAGAAGATGAAGAAAAAATGGAGGTGGAGAAGAAAAAGAATGAAGAGGAAGAGAAGACGAAGAATTGAGGGAAGGAGTTCGGCTGTGAGAGAGAGAGGGGAAGAGAGAGAGAGTGATGCATATTTAATGAAGAGGGGAGTATTGGGATTAGGGCCGGCTAGGTTCCCTAGGTATGGTGTAGGTTTTCATGAAAGAATGGGTAGAGGTGATATTTTGGAATTTGAATGGAGGGTGGAGATTGATTATAGTTTATGATGAATAGTCACATGCAAACAAAGGAAGAAAAAGTGGGGCACATGATCTATCAAGCATGCTATAGGGTTTCCTTTATTTGGTTTACTCCTATAGGGGATTGACACCTAGCAAACCCTTTGTATTTGAGTCCCTTAAAATTTGGGGTTTACAAATGAAGAAGAAGAGTGAGAATTTGATGTGAAAAATTGGTGTTTGGTATTTTGTAGGATGAAGAGGGTGTTGGGTGTTTTGTATGAGCCTCATGATTGTGTGTGAGGGTTAAGTTGGGGTTAAGTTAAGTCGGTTTCACCAATTTAAATAAAAGTTGTGTCATAGGTGCTCTTAAATAAAATGGGATTACATGGGGTCTCAATTAGGAGTGACACAAATATCATGGATGGTGTAGGCTTGGTGTTAGTCTTGTACCCTTTAATTGGTTAGGCAAAACGGGTTGAGTTTGTGTCCCCAAATTGATGGCAACGACATAGGTACAAGGCATAGGATTAAAGAATTAATTTTTGTGACTGGAAAGTTGTGCAATTAAAATAGAGCACAAGGGAGTATGTTTGTGAGTGACAGAATATATCCAGTGCCTAGGTTGGCCTGTTAGGTCAAGAGTGCAAAGATTTGTTAGAAAGTAAAGACTATTCTTGTGCTCCAATTATTGTAGCAATGGTAAGGTGCACCAAGAGTTTAGAATTAAAGAAACAGTCTAGAAAATCCCCAATTTCTAATCCTTAAACAACCTGAAGCTAAACCAAAATTTTTACCATATCCAGTCTACCTAAAAATTTATTGAGGGGGTTTACACTCCATGCGTTCTATTCGTATCTTACCCTACGTGTTCCAGACTCCATGCGTCCCAGGCGTGCCAGACTCCTTGCGTCCAATGTGGCAGGGTTCCCTGAGACAAAATTTTTCTGTTGCGATTAAAGTGATTCCCTCCAATTAAATGCGGGCCACGTGTCAAACTGACAAAGTCACGCAAATAAAAGGCAAGAATCACCCAGATCCTCAGCAACAACAAATCCCAATAAAGGTCGACTTGCCAGCTCGGCCTGGACCCAACTACATCTAGTTAAGGATGAAGAACACGTGGCAACCTGCCCATCATATACGCCTACAGTTATAACCGTATTCTGTTGAAGGAGCTCCCTGCGGTCACCACACATGAGTATATGCGGCACCTATAGCCCACCAATATGATGGCTATATGTCACGTCCAGTCCCAAAATACGTAGGACTAGGAATACGTAGCATGCCAGTCGTATGTATATAGAAACTCCAATATGTTGGAAAACCATAACACACATATATACGTTGTTTATGAATAAATAATCCACAAGTGGTACATATATATTGTCAACATGAGTCACAGACAACTATATCTCATATACAGACACAAGTAGAGAAGTACCAAAATAAATACTAAAAGTCTCAAGTATGAAGCAATAAAAGAAATAATAGTCGGGTGGAGATAACTCCACTACCAATCAACTATATCAACTAAGATGATAGAAGATGACGTAACTCCAAGATAAAAATCAAATAAAGAGAATAACAGCTAAAAGATCCATTATTGATGGATGAGTAGTCATGGATATTCAGAGAGTAAGACCTCCTCGACAAAAAATGATGCGTCAGGCCCGAGTCCGTACTCCTGCGGATAATCCTGATTGTCAAAACCTGGAAAGGGACCAGGTCCTCAGAGGGACGTAACAAGATACATAAAAGCATGCCAATAATGTACTAAAACTAAACATCCAACATTGTTGTCACGCCTCAGTCCCAAAATACCGAGGGACTAGCCACGTGGCAATGGCCAGCAGCACAACTCCAATGGACAAACCCAATTTAATGGACCCATTAAAGTGTACTTAAGCTGTATACAATGGTCAACGATATATGTCACAGTCTAATTCTAATCTCATCCACAGAAAGTAAACACAATTCAAAATGTCAGACTAATAAAAAAAGAAATATAATCCATCAACAAGTCTCAATAAAAAGTGTCTCGGGGAATAACCCGATAATAAGTTTAATACAGTGATCCAAGAGTCAGGATATAGAGTAACTAGAAACAGAAATAACTGAGTATATAACAAAATACTCAGAAGAAATCCTCTGGCACAACCTCGTCCTCTGGTGCCAGTACTGCTCCAGCGTCAGCTCCTTTCCCGTATACCTCGGGGTAAATCTCCTCTGCTATACCTGGGGACATAATCCAGATCTAGGTCCTCTGGGAACATAGCAAGGTACAAGAATAACTCAAACCAAATAAAATCAAGTATATAAAAATATATCAACAGGGCAAGCTATGTAACCAGCTATATGAAATGCAAATGAGAGCATTAATCATACTCAGGCTGAAACTACTATAGGTTCTGTGTCGGGAAAATCCATAGCAGCATGTAATATCTCGAAGGGCCAGTAATTATGCCAAAGACATAGTCTGAGCCACTACCAGTAATATAGTATATATATAAATATAATAAGCCTGTAGTATGGTAAAACTCTCCCCACCCAATGTAACGTCACGTCTCATGTCCATAACACGCAAGAGCATGACCTCTAACTAGTACAACGAGTCATACTGATATTTCTATATATGCAAGTCTTATGTTACGAATCCTGTGAACCTATACAAAATTACCATAAATAGCTCAGAAAAGATTCTGTTACATGAATAGTATCAAGTGTCCTATGGTATGACGTACATGGTAAAACAAGCACAAAAATATATAGGATCGTGGTATCAACTCACTAAGTGACGTTACACGACTTCGCGTACGGCGTCGACACCCGAATATTATTCGGACGCTAAGCAACGTCTCATGGTCCTAGGTTGAACAGGCACAACACAGAAATAAATCAAGCAAATGATATTAAAGAAACTACTGCAAGTTTGGCAAGGTACACTTGCCTGGGGTTTGAACTCCTTCAGTTGCTCCGGTAACAACGAAATCTCTAGGTACGCCTCTGAATGCTGAAACAAATATTACTATTATTCTCAGAATATATGAAATAACTAGGATTGACTACCCATAAGTCCAATTTGAATACAGGGACAGAATTGACAGTTTCTGGTCAAAGCGGGGTCCACATGTGGCCCACTTTGCACCAAAAAATATACCAGAGACATAGTTTTCCAAATTCGTCAAACTTACTGTCTACGAGTCCAGAACAATGATACGAACCCAATAAAACGTCCAAAACTGGATTTCGATGAGCCGATCACGAAATCGTCCATCAAGTAGAACCGTGGGGCCCACAAAAATAGGATTTTATCAATGTTCTCAGAATCGAACCAAACTTGGGTCACAGGACCAGCGTAACGCTACAAATTCGATGGCGTAAGTTTTGTTACGAAACGACAAGCATACACGAATTTATGACGAGTGTCAGAACAGCCCGATACGGGGCTTTTCGATGGATATGCTTTGATGGTGTGCACGGACATCCAAATCAACTTTCACGAAATCCTACATATCTGCATTGATGATACGCGCCTTTCGATGCAATTCGTACACGACCAAGTCATCTCGTTTAGCGGGACGCACCCAATTTTAGGAAATTTTGGGTTTTAAAAACCAAGTTTTTAGTCAACTTCAACCGCAAAATAAACACAGCATATAATAAATTAAAATAAACTAATTAATGGGATTAAAACTTGTTTATGTTGTCTAATTTACTGTTCAAGTAAAATTTGAAAATATTAAATAGATTGAAAGTAAAACGGCCATGAACTTAGGGGTTCAGAATAGTTTCTTGAACCATATCTTGGGTTATTTTTTCCTATTTTGCATCGTGGTTTGCGACCGATACAGGACACGATATCCCGAACTATTTATACAGGGTTTGAGAGGGTCATATTGCGAACACAACGTAACAGGCTGTTCGAGAATCGATATATCGTGGAAGAAGAAAAACTCACCGGAAGCTGAGGGATCAAATCCATCTTTACTACACGTGGATGGTGGTGGGGCGGCGGTGCACGGTCGTCGACGGCGGCTGTCAGTCACCTGTACGGCCGAAGTCGTCGGCGGGTTGAAGTCGCCGGGGGTGTGGCCGGAGTCGTCAAGGTCGGAGTGACTGGAGTTGGCGGGGTCATCGTCGTCGCGGTGACCGGAGTCTGATGATGGTGGTGGTCTGATGATGGTGGTGGGGGTTTATATAGGCTAGGTGCGGCGGCGGTTGGGGAGGCGAACGGAGGGGTCGCCGGCGGTTGGGGAGGCGAATCGTAGGGTCGCCGGTCGTCGGAGTCGCGGTCCTGTAACGGTCGGAGGAGTTTAAAAACTTCAGTTACTGTTGAAAATGGGTTAGCAGGTCGGGTTTGGGTCGGGTACGGGTCGGGTTTAGATCCAATCCTTTAGGGTTGGGTTGGTTCGGTCTGGTTTATTTAAAAACAATACTTTTTAGTTATTTAAAAATAATTTTTGAGCCCAATAAATTATAGAAAAATTACACAATATCTTATTATTAATTATGCACCCAAAAATATAATTTTTGTAATATTTTAATAATTAATTTAATTCACAAAAATATTAATCACTAAAGAACATTAATTATAATTAATTAAAAGTTACAAAAAATCCTAAAAAATCATATTTAAAATTCTAAAAATATGGGTGTTTACAATCGACCCACCTTAAAAGAATTACGTTCTCGCAATTAAGAAAATGAAACATAACCGGTCAGAAGAGATGACGCGGTTGCAAGACATGTTTGAAGCACGACACAAAGGATAAATAACCATGAACAAGGAGAAATTGAGAGAAAGGGTGAGGGTTTTATTCAAGCAGAATACGTAGGAAGGAATAAATTTTTTTTCCTAGGCAATGAAAGATAAGTAACTCAAGAGTAAAGGAGCTTGGTTATAACGAAGATCAACTACAGCTTATGAAAACTTGGGTACCAGTGACATCTTACTAATCTAGACTAACAAGTTCATACTAATCATATTACTAGGTTTAGGCTAGAAAATGGAACTAACAGGCACATGCTAAAGTATTACTAGGAATATTCGCTACTATAGCTAGCTATGATAAAACTAAATCTTACTCATATTCGCTACTCCTCGAGTCTGTGCTCCTCCACTGTCATCTCAAAAGCCTGTCTATGTACTTGTGGTGGTTCCCTCTGATGTTGCTGGGCCTGCTGGAAGAGTGTTTTCTGTGATGCCAAGGGTAGCCTCAGCTGATATCCTTCCGGTGCGGGTAAAGCTTGTCGGTTAACCATCGGTGCTCGTCGGTGAACCATCGGTGTTTCTCCTTGATGCTCCATGCAATTTTTGGCTGAATGTTAGCTGGATCTATAAACCAAGCACAATCCCAATCTGCGTTAGCATTCCTTGGCGAGATGGCCTACCTTGCCACAATAATGACAAGTAGGGAGTCCTAGTGCTGGTGCTGGTAGGGCTGGTGCTCTCTCTCGACACTCAGGGCAATCCCTTACTGAATGCTGACTGGATCCACAAGCTAAACATAATCCCTATTTGCGTCTGCATTCCTTCTCAATATGGCCTACCTTGCCACAGTAGTGACAAGTAGGAAGGACTAGTGCTAGTGGTATAAATGCTCTCTGTGGTGGATTCATCTGTGGTCGCTTTCCAGCTCCTTCCTGCTGTGCTTGGTCTGGTGCTAATGCATGCGGCCGCTTCTGGATGGACTCTCTCCTGGTGACACGCTCCATGGGTTGGGCTGCAGTAAGGACATCCGTATAAGAAGTAGTTGCAACAGAGCTGATTAATTTCTATAGCTCAGAGCTAAGTCCGTCAAATAACTTCTCCGCCCGGCTTTGTTGGGCCTCTTGATGAACATGCTGTTGGGCTTGCATCATTGCGTAGAATATTTGGAACATCTATTGTCCGTCCATAGGCTATCCTGGTGGAAAAATGGGCATTGGTGGAGTAAACTACGATGGTGGTGGAATGTCGTCTCGCCGAAATCTTGAGGCATGTTGATATGCTCGATTGCTTTGTTGAGTGGATGGATCTCCACTTAATGGTGTCACCCCATCATCGTTGGTGACCACAACACCTTGTGGTGTTCTCACGGAAGTATCGTCGTTGGCTCGTGGATCCATTACTCTGTATCCAAAGTAAACTACGAGAGGCGCACAGAGGAGTCAAGGCAGGATGCAAGTCAAGAAATTATTTTTAAGTCGATATAGAGGTCAAGAACAGATCAACAAGTGGATGAGATCCTATAACTTATCCTAATCCTAATCGCAGGCTTGCTCGGTTTCTTAGTTGAAACTGAAGCAACATAGTCGTAGACCTGCATGGGCCACCACAAAAACCATGTCACGACCCAGTTCCAAAATACCGAAGGACTAGCTACGTGGCAATGGCCAGCAATACAACTCCAATGGGCAACCCCAATTTAATAGACCCATTAGAGTGTACTTAAGCTGTATACAATGGTCTATGATACATGTCACAGTCTAATTCTAATCTCATCCACAGAAAGTAAACACAATTCAAAATGTCAGACTAATCAAAAAATAAATATAATCCATCAATAAGTCTCAATAAAAAGTGTCTCGGAGAACAACCCGATAATAAGTTTAATACAGTGATCCAAAAGTCAGGATATAGAGTAACTAGAAACAGAAATAACTGAGTATATAACAAAATACTCAGGAGAAATCCTCTGGCACAATCTCGTCCTCTGGTACCAGTACTGCTCCAACGTCAGCTCCTGTCTCATATACCTCGGGGTAAATCTTCTCTGCTATACCTGGGGACATAATCCGGATTCAGGTCCTCAGGGGACATAGTACGGTAAAAGAATAACTCAAGCCAAATAAAATGCAGTATATAAAAATATATCAACTGGGCAAGCTATGTAACCAGCTATGTAAAATATAAATGAGAGCATTAATCATACTCAGGCTGAAACTACTATAGGCTCTGTGTCGGAAAAACCCATAGCAGTATGTAATATCTCAAAGGGCTAGTAATTATGCCAAAGACATAGTCTGAGTCATTACCAGTAATGTAGTATATATATAAATATAATCAACCTGTAGTTTGGTAAAACTCTCCCTACCCAATGTAACCTTACGTTTCATGTCCATAACACGCAAGATCATTACCTCTAACTAGTACAATGAGTCATAATGATATCTCTATATATGCAAGTCTTATGTCACGAATCCTGTGAACCTATACATAATCACCATGAATAACTCAGAAAAAATTCTGTCATATGAATAGTGTCAAGTGTCCTATGGTATGATGTACTTGGTAAAACAAGCACAAAAATATATAGGATCGTGGTATCAACTCACTAAGTGACGTTACACGACTCCTCGTACGGCATCGACACCCAAATATTATTCGTACGCTAAGCAACGTCTCACGGTCCTAGGTTGAATATGTACAATACATAAATAAATCAAGCAAATAATATTAAAGAAACTACTGCAAGTTTGGCAAGGTACACTTGCCTGGGGTTTGAACTCCTTCAGTTGCTCCAGTAATAGCAAAATCTTCAGGTACGTCTCCGGATGCTGAAACAAACATTACCATAATTCTCAGAATATATGAAATAACTAGGATTGACTACCCATAAGTCCAATTTGGACACAGGGGCAGAATTGATAATTTCTGGTCAAAACATGGTCCACATGTGGCCCACTTCGTACCGAAAAATGTGCCAGAGACAAAGTTCTCCAAATTTGTCAAACTTAGTGTCTATGAGTCCAAAATGATGATATAAATCCAATGGAATATTCAGAACTAGATTTTGATGAGCCAGTCATAAAATCGCTCGTCAAGTGGAACCGTGGGGCCTACGAAAATAGGATTTCGTCAACGTTCTCAGAATCGAACCAAACTTGGGTCACAGGACCAGCGTAATGCTACAAATCCGATGGTGCAAGTTTTGTTACGAAACGATAAGCATACACGAATTTATGATGAGTGTCAGAATGGCCCAATACAGGGCTTTTCGACGGATATGAGTTAATTCCGGTGTGCACGCACATCCCAATCAACTTTCGTAAAATTCCACACGTCCGTATTGATGATACGCGCCTTTCGATTCAATTCGCACACGACGAAGTTGTCTCGTTTAGCGGAACGCACCCAGTTTCGAGAAATTTTAGGTTTTAAAAACCAAGTTTTTGGTCAACTTCAACCGCGAAATAAACACAACATATAATAAATTAAAATAAACTAATTATTGGGATTAAAACTTGTTTATGTTGTCTAATTTACTGTTCAAGTGAATTTTGAAAATATTAAATAGATTGGAAGTAAAACGGCCATGAACTTAGGGGTTCGGGACAATTTTTTGAACCACTTCTTGGATTATTTTCTCCTGTTTTGCGTCGCGGTTTACGACCGACACAAGACACGATATCCTGAACTATTTATACAGGGTTCGAGAGGGTCATAATGCGAACACAATGCAACAGGCCGTTCGAGAATCGATACATCGTGGAAGAAAAAAAACTCACCGAAAGCTGAGGGGTCAAATCCATCTTTACTGCACGTGGAAGGTGGCGGGGCGGCTGTGCACGATCGTCGTCGGTGGCTCTCAGTCACCCGTGTGGCCGGAGTCGTCGTCGTCGTCGGGTCGTTGCCGGAGGTGTGGCCGGAGTCGTCGAGGTCGTCGGAGTGATCAGAGTCGACGAGGTCGTCGTCGTCGCGGTGACCGGAGTCTGATGATGGTGGTGGTCTGATGATGGTGGTGGGGGTTTATATAGGCTAGGTGCGGCGGTGGTTTGGGAGGCGAACAGAGGGGTCGCTTGCGGTTGGGGAGGTGAATCGGAGGGTCGTCAGCCGTCGGAGTCACGGTGGCGGTACTGTAACGGTCGGGAGAGTTTAAAAACTTCAGTTACTGTTGAAGATGGGTTAGCGGGTCGGGTTCGGGTCGGGTACGGGTCGGGTTTAGATCTAATCCATTAGGGGTGAGTTGGTTCGGTCTGGTTTATTTAAAAATAATACTCTTTAGCTATTTAAAAATAGTTTTTGAGCCCAATAAATTCTAGAAAAATTATACATCTTATTATTAATTATACACACAAAAATATAATTTTTGTAATATTTTAATAATTAATTTAATTCACAAAAATATTAATCACTAAAGATCATTAATTATAGTTAATTAAAAATTATAAAAAAATCTTAAAAATTTATATTTAAAATTCTAAAAATCTGGGTGTTTACAATTGTCGAGTAACCAATCTATGTGATATGCATTTAAGAACAAGTTTACCCCGTATGGACTATCTGGCTAAAATAATGGGATGGACATAGTTTTCTCGGAGATCTAGGGTCCTCGGGCATAACGTATTTCTATCGTCATAGGCCTGCAGTATATATAAGGGGTCATAACGTCTCGCATCTCTGACGGAGCTTATGGGCAAATAAAGGGAAAGTGTAAATAAGTTACATACGCTTACTCATTGTTCTCTTTACCCAATACAACAAATATGTCACATCCATAATACGCAAACTCCTCTAGTAACTGCTAAGTCCGCTAAAATATTATATCCCTATTAGCAGTTCTCCGGTGTGTTTGAGTGACGTAGGAGAATGCCAGATACTTGGTCCAGAGTTGGTGACTCAGACATTAGAGAAAGGGAAGCAGATTCAGAGCTATCTTCGTACAGCACAGGACATGCAAATGCATTGGGTATATGCGCACCGTAGACCTTTGAAATTTAAGGAAGGTGATCATGTATTTTTGAAGATATCGCCTACTCATAGTACCATCAGATTTGGGGGCAGAGGCAAGCTGAGTCTAAGGTACATCGGACCTTTTGATATCTTGGAGCATGTTGGCGAAGTGGATTATCGTCTTGCATTGCCTCCATCATTAGAAGGCGTGCACGACGTATTTTTCGTATCACAGTTAAAAAGATACGTGGCAGACCCTAGCCACGTGCTCTATCATTCAGAGATTACAGCCAGGCCCAGTTTATCATATATGGAGCAGCTAGTAGGGATACTCGATCGCAGTGAGAAGGTTTTGAGGGGGCAGACTATTCGACTGGTCAGGGTTGCATGAAAACATCATTCGCCGGACGAGTCAACCTGGGAGCGCGAGAATTTTGTTCGTCAACGTTTCCCTCATTTATTTGAGGACCAAGGTACGAATTTATGCACTGCATTTTAATTACTTGTTAACTTTTTAAATCTCGCAACTCTTATTCATGCTTTACTTTTAATTTTGGGGACAAAATTCTTCTAAGTTGGGAAGGATGTAAACCCCCTCAATATTTGTTTTGGGTAGACTGGTTATGGTAAAAATTTTGGTTTAGCTTTAGGTTGTCTAAGGATTCGAAATTAGGGTTATGAAGACTGGTTCTTTAATTTATCCGCTTGGTGTACCTTACCGTTGCTGCAATATTTGGAGCACAATAATAGCCTTTACTTTCCAACAAATTTTGCACTCTTGACCTGACAAGCCAACCTAGGCACTGGACATTTCTATCACTCATAAATACACTCTCTTGTGCTCTATTTTAATTGCACAACTTTCTAGTCACAAAAATCAATTCTTTAATCATATGCCTTGTACCTATGTCGTTGCCATCGATTTGGGGACACAAACTCAACCCGTTTTGCCTAACCAATTAAAGGGCCCAAGACTAACACCAAGCTTACAACGTCCATGATATTTGTGTCACTCCCAATTGAGACCCCATGTACTTCTATTTTATTTAAGAACACCTATGACACAATATTTATTTATTTTGGTAAAACCGACTGAACTTAACCCCAACTAAACCCTCACACCCAATCATGAGGCTCATACAAAACACCCAACACCCTCTCCATCCTACAAAACACCAAACACCATTTTTCCACATCAAATTCTCACACTTTATCCTTTATTTGTAAATCCCAAACTTTAAGGGACCCAAATGCAAAAGTAATGCAAGGTGTCAACCTCCTATTGGTGCAAACCAAATGAAGAACCTCTTTGGGTCATGTAACCGGTCCTCTCTCTCTCTCTCTCTCTCTCTCTCTCTCTCTTTGTATGTTACTATTCAAGCTTATCAACTCATACTAAATCCTAGCCTTTGATTTAAACCTCCCCCTATCACAACCACCCATTCCCCCTATTTTAGGACACACACACCCTCCATCCCTAGGCCGGCCCTAATCCCAAGAAAACTCTCTCTCCTCACTCTCCTCCCCTCCCTCTCTCAACCGACACCTCCCTCCATTCCTCTTCTCCATTCTTCTTCTTCTTCTTCTTCTTCTTCTTCTTCCTCACCACTCCTTGGAAACCCTAACCGATTATCGCCACCTCCTCCTCCCTCCGGCCATCACCACCACCGAGCACCACTACCATCACCACCCCCGAGCACCACCCTCACCACCACAGCCTCCATCACCATTTCCATCACCACCTTCTCCTTCCTCCGGCTATCACCACCACCGACAGCAGCCGCAGCAACAACACTGCCACCACCAGCAACAACTATACACTACCACCACCACTGCCACTACCGTTAACACCACCACCACAGCCGACACCAACATCACCACTGCCACCACCATCAATACCACCACCACCACAGCCAATATCACCACCGCTGCCAGCACCGTCACCACCACCACCACATCCAATATCACCACCACTACTATTCCATCAACACCACCACCATTGCTACCACCATGAGCCGCCACTGCCTCCACCACAACCACAACATCACCACCACTGCCACCACCTCATGACACCACCACCTCACAACATCACCACCACTGTCACCACCTCATGATAGCAGCCCCACCGCGGCTAACCACCACCAACGACAGCACCAGCTAGGACACCACCTCCACCACCGAACTCCCCCTCTGGTATCACTCATCGCTTCTTCTCCTTCTTTATTTATTTTTGCAACTCTTCCAATTCGTTAAAAAACCCTAGTTAGGTTATAGGTTCCATTGTTAGGTTATAGGTTCCATTGAGTAATACTTATGAACACTTTGTTAAATACCCATATTTAGTTTATATCCAAGAATAATAGCATTTATTGTTTGGGGTTATATATATATGTGAAATGCATGAGTTGATGAGGATGTTGTTCAAATAAATTTTTGTTAGGTAGTTTTGAGGGTATAATTGAAAGATGAAGATGTGATCATTCTGCGTATCAAGAGGTGACAACAAATTTAAGACTGATGCACTTGTTTTTATGGTTACATGGATGAGATGGGTTGAGGATGAACATTGTTCATAGTTGATCAAATCAACACTTGATGAATACTAGTGTTTGAGGATGTTATGCGATTTGATGATTATATATTTATTATAATGCTTCCCTAGTCAACTTTGGTAAATACCCTAGTTAGTATGCTTAGTCGTGAGTTATGTACTATGACAAAACCTAGGTTAAGTTCTCAATGGCACATTTTCAATAATAAATAGACTTGGAGTTAATTATTAATTAGTTTTAATTACTTATCTAGGTTTTTTGGATGCCTCAGACTTGGATGTTGTACCAGAGCCTCAACTTCAGCTTGCGGATTTAGGCAAGTGTACCTTGCCATACTGTAACTCAGTTCCAGTTTGATTTATTTATTTTATCTATACATTGTGTGCACTTTGGATCAAAATTGTTACTTAGCGTCCGCATCATATTCGGGTGCAGACGTTCGTCGGTAACGTCTAGTATCGAATGTTAGATGTTTCTCAATACCTTTATGTACCTACTTGGTTACATCAGAACCCTAGGACACATTTAGACGCTGTCATCGTGCCAGACTTCCTGTATCCTGATTGTGTCAGCATGACTGAAACTTGTGATGACTATAGGATCGTGATTGGTGCTAGTTACTTCATTATGACGAGACTGTTTAGATAGAGGTTCAGGCTCAGCGAGCTGCGGATGCGTCTCGTTGACCGTATTGGGAGGCGAAGACAGTTACTAGACGCTTGGGCTAATTCGCATGCACTATATATATCCCTATTTACGTAGAGATCCTGTATTCAGAGTCGTAGTACTTACTTAATGTGTCTCTGTGCTCGGAGCTATGGGTACGCAACATGTGTCTCTGTGCCTCGGAGCTACAGATTTATATTTGAAAATCCTATGTCTCGAACATTGTCTTCAAGTTGTGTATCACTTAGGTGGTTATTCTAGATTACATCGGCGTATCACATATTTCCTTTCTGTTTTACTATGGCATATTATTTTTGTACCTTGTTATGTCCCTCTGAGGACCTGGTTCCCTTCCAGGCATTGGCGAGGAGGACTACCCGGAGGAGTACGGACCGGGTGTATGTCCAAGAGCAGGACTTGTAGCAGAGGACGAGATCCTTCTCGAGGACTTCACTTGATCACCGGTAGTGACTTTACCTTGAGTCCGGTATCCTTATCTAGTTACAGATATCGGCCCTAGTTATCTTATTACTTTCTCTCATTCAGTACTGTATTAGCGGGTTTGTCCCCATGTGACTCTATCCGTATTGTATTATGATACATTTTTAGACTTATTTTCTTTCTGCACATTAGTAGACTTGTTTTCTCTATGTGTTTCATATTCTTATGTCTGTGGATGAGATTAGTTACTTTGCTTATGTTTTAATGTTGGGTTATATTATTGTACTTTACAACTTAGGTGTACTCCATAGGGTCCATTAGATTAGAATGCCCGTCGGAGTGTACCCGCTGGCCAATGCCACGTGGCTTAGTTCTTATATTTGGAACTGGGGCATGACATAGTTTTTCTGGTAGCCCATGCAGGTCTGATTTAAATTGTCTTGGTTAGCTGACTGTGCCAAGCGAGCCTGCAATTAGGAATAGATATTAGGATCTCATCTACATGTTTGAGTACTTCACATAACACCTCTATTTTAATTTTATTTTGCCAAATTTGTATCCTGTTTAATTCCAAAATGTTGATCTTAAACATGACTTCTTTTCAGAGTTATAAATCTCCGTAGTGGACATGTTGCGCAGCCGGGGGATGTCCCCCATGACGTCGGGTCATCTGGGGAACCGGCACCAGGGCAGGTTCTTCTTTTGACCCCAGCTCCCTAGGGACAATCATCTAGATAGCCAAAAGTGCCTTCAGACGGGCACCAGTCTCCGTACTGGGCAGATCATGAGGTTCAGCGGGCCACAAGACAAGAGGAGCAACAATTTTCCCTACCACATCCAATTCTCCCACAGATGCCATACATACCCTTCCCACCAGGGCAACCCAAGGACGGGCCACATATGTTCCAAATGATCTACGCTATGATACAGGCCCAGCAGAAGGTCCAGCAGTAGGCTCAACAACAGGCCCAGTATCACCAGGCTGAGTCTTTGAGAGAGAGTATTGTGATGGCTTGGGGACAGGTGCCACCACCATCTCGCCAGTCGACGATGGGGTCTGTCATAGACTTCCGTCGTATAATAGCACTTCTATTTGCTGGCACAGAGGAGCCGACAGAGGTATACGCATGTCTCACCAATATTCAACACCAGTTGGAGGCCACCAATCTCCCGAGATTTTGATGGATGATCGCTGTCAGGATACAACTTATCGGTAACACTCATCACTAGTGGCTTTCAGAGGAGGAGCATTTAGTGCCCGACCGGATCACTTGGGAGGACTTTTCTAGGCTCTTCAAGGAGATATTTAGTTCTTCCACTGCCAGTGTGAAACTTCGGGACAGGTTCCAAAGCCTCAGGTAGGGCAGTTCGACCATTGAGGAGTACAATGCTGAGTTCCTCCGCTTGAGCCATTTTGCCCCGTACTTGATTCCGACTGAGGAGAAGAAGGCCGAGAAGTTCTACGAAGGCCCGAGTTTTGAGACACAGAGGTTTATTGGATCTATAGCCCCCACCTCCTACTCCGAGGTTCTGTTAGCAGACCGATGCCAGGATCGCATCAACAAGATAGAGGCCAGTCTGAAGCGCACCTATGCATCATCATCGTTAGTTCGAGCACCGTAGGGATGACCTGTGAAATGTCCCATGGTACCACAACAGCAGAGAGCAACACCCTTGCAGGGACCAGTGATTCCCACTTGCCATTACTGTGGCAAGCGGGGACACATGTTGAGGGATTATCGTCGGAGGTTGGGAGTATGCATGAGATGTGGATCTGACCAGCATGAAGTCAGGTGTTGTCCAGATCAGAGGGTTCCAGTACTGATGGTTCATCGACCAGCCATACCAGCACCGAGGCCCTACCAGCAGCCCCCCGGGCCAGTCTTTCCAGGACCGAGGCCGCTCTACACAGGAGTTAGAGCGATGCGACCACCAGCACCAGAAGAAATTCAGAGGAGGCCACCCTTGGCCCTACGGGCAGTTCTTTTCCAGTAGGCTCGACAACAGCCGAGGACACCAACACCGGGATGGGGCCAGGTCTTTCCGATGACCATTGAGGAGGCAGATACTGCTGGAGAGGTGATCGCATGTACTATTTTAGTAGCTTTATTACTAGCAGTAGTATTATTTGAGTTTGGTGCCATACACTTTTTTATAGTTGCTAGTTTTATGGCCACTAATAGAATAGCAATTGTACCCCTTCCGAAGGTTAAGAAGATTCTTACGGGAGGTAGAATAGTACAGGTTAGCGACACTTGTAGATTTTATTCAGTAGTTGTTTGCGGGCGAGAGATGCGTACCCGATTTTAAGTCATGCCAGACTATGACATTGTCCTAAGCATGGATTGGTTGAGCCAATACCATGCGACGCTAGATTGTCGACGTGGATGCGTTATATTTAGACCACCAGATCACCCTGAGTTTGAGTTTCTTTGGGGAGCCCGAGAGCATGGTGTCCAACTTACCTTAGCGGCACACATTGCAGAAGGTGAACTAGTGTACCCCCATATTATATCAGAGTTTGAGGATACATTTTCTGAGGATCTTTCAGGCCTGCCACCTAACAGAGAGATATAGTTTACTATAGAGTTGACTCCAGGAACCGAGCCAGTTACTTTCCCCGTTTACAGACTAGCACCGAAAGAGTTGGTTGAATTGAAGGTCAAAGTAGATGATCTCTTAGACAAGGGTTTTATTCGGGCTAGTGTTTCTCCATGGGGAGCGCCCATCTTATTTGTGTCGAAGAAGGATAGGACGGTACGTTTGTGCATCGATTATAGGACGCTAAATGCTGTAACAATAAAAAATAAGTACCCCTTGTCGCACATCGATGATTTATTTGATCAACTGAGCGGTGCATGTGCATTCTCGAAGATCGATCTCAGATCTGGCTATTATCAGATCAACGTGAGAAAGGAGGACATTCCGAAGACAACTTTTTGGATGAAGTACGGGCACTATAAGTTTTTAGTCATTCGGTTTGGTTTAACCAATGAGCCTGCTTTGTTTATGAGCCTGATGAACAAGGTTTTCCACCAGTACTTGGATAAGTTTATGGTGGTTTTTATCGACGACATCTTGGTATATTCCAAGAGCCAGGAGGAGCACGAGGAGCATCTCATGATCGTGTTGGAGACGCTGAGGCAGGAGAGGCTGTATGCCAAGCTCAGCAATTGTGAGTTCTGCTTGGATAGGGTACATTTTCTTGGTCAAATAATCACTGAAGATGGACTATCAATTGACCCGAAGAAGATCACTGCAGTAGAGACGTGGCCTACCCCTATATCAGTTATGGAGGTTAGGAGTTTTCTCGGACCTGACAGATATTATCGGAGGTTCATAGAAAACTTCTCGAGGATCGCTTTGCCTATGCCGCGGTTGATGCGTAAAGGCGATGAGTTTATCTGGACTGAGGAGTGTCAGACGGCTTTCGATGAGCTAAAGAAGTGTGTGAGGACATCACTGATTTTGACACTTCCTTTTGGATCTGGAGGATTTGTGGTGTATAGCGATGCGTCTGAGAGCGAACTAGGATGTGTACTGATGTAGCACGGCAATGTGATAGCTTACGCATCGAGACAACTGAGGGTTCATGAGAAGAATTACCCGATGCATGATCTAGAGCTAGCTGCGATAATATTTGCACTAAAGCTATGACGGCGCTACCTTTATGGAGAGCGGGTTAAGATTTACACAGATCACAAAAGTCTGAAGTATGTCTACACTCAGAAGGAGCTCAACATGAGACAGAGGCATTGGTTAGAGTTGATGATAAACTATGATATTGAGTTGCAGTACCACCCTGACAAGACGAATATTGTAGCAGATGTCTTAAGCAGGAAGTCCATGGCATACTTTTTGATGACTCAACGCCATTTGTTATCGGATCTTCAGGAGCTCGAGATAGAGGTCGTATTACCAGGCATGGATGGACAGTTGGCCAGTCTAGAGGTTTAGTCTATATTGGTTGAGAGGATCAAGGTAGCCTTGCCTATCGATACGAGATTTCGGTGACTGCAAGAGAGGATAGAGGCTGACATGTAGACGGGACTCCCAATTCACGATGACAGAACATTGAGGTACAAAGATCGCCTATATGTTTCGAGTGGCGAGCTGCGCCAGGAGTTGATGACCGAGGCCCATAGTTAGATTTATTCTATTCATCCCGGGGGTACGAAGATGTAACAAGATTTGAGACAACACTACTGGTGGCATGGAATAAAGAGGGAGATTGTGAGATTCGTGGCGAGATGTTTGGTCTGTCAGCAAGTCAAGGCCGAACATTAGAGGACTGCAGGGCTATTGCAGCTGCTTCCCATTCCTGAGTGGAAGTGGGAGCACATTACCATGGACTTCGTCATGGGATTTTTGAGGACCCTAGCGGAAAGGATACAGTCTGGGTTATCGTGGATCGACTCACCAAGTTGGCACAATTTTTGCCCTTCAGTGTTGGACAGTCCACGGAGATATTGGCTGACATGTACATGAGACATATAGTACGACTACATAGAGTTCCTGTCAGCATTGTATCGATTCATGATTCCAGATTCACGTCACATTTTTAGCGGAGTATACGGGAGAGTCTAGGAACTCGCCTTAAGTTCAGCACTGCATATCATCCACAGACTGATGGTCAGTCAGAGTGCACGATTCAGATACTAGAGGATATGTTGAGAGCATGCATGATTGACTTTGGAGGATCTTGGGAGGACCATCTACACTTGGTGGAATTCTCCTACAACAACAGCTACCATGCAAGCATCCAGATAGCACCGTTTGAGGCACTGTGCGACAGGAAGTACAGGTCTCCGGTGTGTTGGAGTGACGTAGGAGAACACCAGATACTTGGTCCAGAGTTGGTGACTCAGACAGTAGAGAAAGTGAAGCAGATTTCTAGCCATCTCCGCACAACATAGGACAGGCATAAGCATTGGGCAGATGCGCACAACAGAATTTTAGAATTCAAGGAAGGTGATTATGTATTTTTGAAGATATCGCCTACTCGTGGTATCATTAGATTTGGTGGGCAAGCTGGGTCCGAGGTACATCGGATATTTTGACATCTTGGAGCATGTTGGCAAAGTGGCTTATCGTCTTGCATTGCCTCCATCATTAGAAGGCGTGCACGACATATTTTATGTATCACAGTTGAGAAGATACGCGACAGACCCTAGCCACATGCTCGATTATTCAGATATTACAGTCGGGTCCAGTTTATCATATGTGGAGCAGCCAGTAGGGATACTCGATCGCAGTGAGAAGGTTTTGAGGGGGCAGACTATTCGACTGGTCAGGGTTGCATGGAAGCATCATTCGCCGGACGAGTCATCCTGGGAGCGCGAGTATTCTGTTCGTCAGCGTTTCTCTTATTTATTTGAGGACTAAGGTACGAATTTACGTACTTGTAAAACCCCTATTCCTAAAAAAAATTATAAATACCATTTTTAATTTTTAATTATTAATTTAATTATAGTAATTAGTGGCTAATTAGGAGAAATAGATTTTTATTAATTTTTATTTTAGGTGTTGGTGCACTTAGAGGATTTATGGGACCATCAGAAAATTTTCAGAATTTATTTCATGTAGGAGACCCCTTGAGCAGTTGCTAGCTTAACGGTGTGCATTATTATAATCTAGAATTTTTCTTATGAGACCCCTTGACCAATGCTCTCCAGCTCAGTCTGAAAATGCTTTAGGGCCCAGTCAGCTAAATGAGCCCATCGAAGATTTGTAGGGGTGATCCACCCATTGGTCCGAGGATTAACCTTGGGGTATACTCCTCCATGCCCCATGAAATCATTGCAGAAAGTCGGTAATTGGACCGGTTGGAGCAGTAAACTGTCTTCACTCGGGACACTGCCCGGATACAATCCCCTGAACGGCATCACAGAGCCGGAAGGGCGGCTGACAAATGACCCTTGGTCAGATCCTTTCTGGTGGAATATCTTTCCCGGCCGGCCGTAAAGATTGGGAGTCAGCATCCACGACATCCTCCTGGGATGTGTAGCATGGAAGAATGCCGAGATGGGGTAGTCCCTCAGCATCTTGGGCAGATACATGACCAAGCCCCCGGCAGGGAAAACCCAGAGTTCTTTCTTGGGCTTCGTCTGGGACTGCTTGTCAATCATGTCCCCAAAGAGAAAAGCCGATTTTATATATTGGGCCCCGTCTATGGATGTCAGGGGCTCTCCGTTGATCATGTTCAACAGCATTCGCTCGCCTTGAGATGATATCAGGATTCCCCTTCCTTCAGGATACTGGGGTCCGGAGATAGGAAATGTCACGTGGGACAAATCCTCCAGGTAGTTGGAATGCAGCATCCCGACAGCAGAACCCATCACCTCGGCCAGCGGAGACATATGCAAGTTAACTACAAAGTGCAAGAAAAATACGTCAGTTTCTATACTAGACATTACAATCTTGCAGCATATGCCAAAAGTCTACAGTCTGTGCTTTAAGCCAAGACTGTAAAAACTTGATCTTTTACGCTGGAATCTTATTCCAAGGCATAAAATTCAAGACTGGCAGTATACAAAAAAAACCTGACAGTCTGTGTTTTACGCCAGACTGCCAAAGTTTGAGTTATTACACCGGAACTTTCATCCAGAAGCGTAACACTCAAATTTTATAGTATACGCCAAGTTTCGACAGTCTGTGCTTTTACGCCAGACTGCAAAAATATGGAGTTTTTACGCTGACACATTAGAAATGTGGGCGTAGAAGATGAAACATCTCTGTGCATCATCTTCCTCGAAGAGGCTATCAGCAAAGAAGATGACCTAGCACGTTCACATACAACGTGTGCGAAGGATTTTCTTCGTTCTTTTCGTCCCAAAAGCTTTACCTTTAACGCCTGGTGCACAGCTCATCGATGGGACATTTCGTTCAGAATAAAGATCGCCTTCCCCGACGGAAGTTGCTCTCGCTTGGGCAGAGGAGCGAGAAGAAGTATCAGCCTTCTTTCCCTTAGAGGAGAAGATTGGTTTTGGGGCCATTGCTGAAAACTCAGAGTGCTCGGAGAAGAAACGAAGGAGAGAACTCGAAGAGTCGAAGGCTTTCTTTTGCAAAAAGACAGATGAAAAGTTTTTCTCTGAAAGCCTTGGGGTATATATAGAGTTCGGACGGACTCCTCGAATCCCTAACCAAATCCTATATTTAATATTCGGTTATGATTGGGGACTACGCCATCCTATTACTCAGGGAAGGCGGACAGTCAGCGAATTCGAAAAGTTTTCGTACAAAGCAGATTCGTGGTTTTACGCCAAGGAACTTTCTACGCTCGGCAGCTACAAATTTACGGTTTTACGCTCACAGGCTATAAGTCTATGGTTTTACACCCGGATGCTTTTATGCTCGGTAGCTTTTACGCTCGAGAGGCTACAAATCTACGACTTTACGCTTAGGAGCTACAAATCTATGATTTTACGCTTAGTAGCTTTTACGCTCAGAGGCAACAGATCCACAACTTCACGCTCGAAAGATTTTCTTTTCAGAGGCTACAAATCTACAATTTCTACGTCCGGATGCTTTTATGCTCAGCAGCTTTTATGCTCGAGAGGTTACGAACTGATGATTTTATGCTCATCCACATTTACAGATCTATGACTCTCCGCATATCTGAAAAATAGGTAGGACAGAGTATGCGTACGTATATGAGCAAATCCCAAAGGCGGTCAATTGCAAGGGTTCACGCAGAAGATACTCCTTCTTGCCCTCAAAATATCCCAAGTACCCAAAGCATACGGAGTTCAGCTTTGAAAATGACTATTCTTCTTGGGTCGATTGGAAGTTCATCCAGAATCCAGTCTGAATATTTCCTCTACAGTTCAAGATGGTGACTCAGTTTGACAGTCGTTTCTCGCCCTATTTCAAGAGATTTTTGGGAAATCATTCTTGAAGATGATGGTCTGAACAAAATTTCTTCTTATCAGAAGTGACGGTTCAGAATTCTACGCAGCTCTCCATTCCTAATAGCAGGACAGTTCGAATACTCGACTTAAATTCTAAGCGGCTTTCTGCGCATCTTTAGTTATGCGTAAAAGACAGGACGGGACCTAGCACTCTTTCTATCAGAGTCGGCATAAAGTTACCAGACGTGTCGAAGCTACACATATTCAGACTTTATCACAGCAAAATATATGACAAGATAATCATATGCACAGAAGAAGGCAATTTTATTAAATCATGATTACATATGAGGGAAATCCAGTCTACAAAGGGTTTTTTCTTCATCTTTATGATTACATATGAGGAAAATCCCGTCTACAAAGGATTTCCTCATCTTCATCGGAAGGTCACCCCCATAATCTGTTCTGCCAGGTTCTCGTATTGGTGGAGATCTTCTTCCGTCTTCTTCAGCAGTTAGTCGGTTTTCGCGACAGATTAACAAGAAAATGATTAATGGCGGAAGGATACAAAACTGGGCCTGTATAAATTATTCAGAGCCCATCCTCCATACGCCATGACAGATTGAGTTAAGATGTTTAACCCAACTCAATACTCGAGGACAGAGCTAGTATTTCTGCTCTCATCCATGAACGACATGAGAAAATATAGCTTACAAGCTGTGTGGTCGAATGTGACCCTTCCTCTCTCCTGGACGAACCGCCATATGAAGTTGCTGATTATCCCGAGCAAAGGAAGCTATGATATCCTTCCATGATCCATCATTGCAGAGGACATTTGCTCGAAGACGCCTTCTTTTTTGACTCCTTACATGCTGGAAGAACATGGTCTCCTTCTTCCTCAAGTCGACCCGACGAACTCCAGCGATCATCTCTGTGTGGTGAAGGAAATGTAGGAAGAACATGTTAACTCCTCAGCCTCTTTATATAGGCAAAAGAGAACACACTGAATCCCAACAAATCCCCAATAATCCGCCAAGAAATCAGCCTTGAAGAACGAGTTAGACTTGACCATTTCATGCTTCATTCAAAGCGTTTCAAATTACGAGGAATTTGAAAACTTTCAAGGGGGTCTTGTAGAAGCATGAAAAATACGCTGAATAGCTATACGCAGCATGTTAGTGCTGGACAGCGTAAAATATAACTTCAGAGCCATCGGCGTACAATAGAGCTTTTTCGCTAAGGATAGCATAAAATATAAGCTCAAGGACTATCCGAGTAACGTAGTATGTCCAGGCTGCTTCAGCGTAAAATGGGTGCTACATCGCCTTTATGGCGTAAAACTCATCCGCTTTTAATGCAGCATCGGAGTGTACGAGGAATGCTTCGTATTCCTCAAAATAAACCAGTCAAATCACGCAGTAAACCTGACGTCTGACTCCTGACAAAGAGTACTTCACGACTACCCAGACGACGGTTGTAATGATGGCACGGCACAACGACCCAGACTGTCGTTTAGTGATATTTCCTTGGCGTAAATTGCTCTTACGCATATAAGGGAATACACTGCTTAATTTTACACAGGCAGATGTGAGCTTTTTATGCTCCGCAGAAGACAAACAGACTGCCACGTCAAAAGCTGCTCTTCGTACGGGGCTCGAGGCACGTCTCTGCATTTAATACGCAAAATGGTGACAGATCTTCGAGGCACGTCTCTACATTTAATGCGCAGAATGATGGCAGATCTTTGAGACACGCCTCTGCATTTAATGCGCAGGATGGGGGCAGATCTCTGCATTTAATGCAAGAGATTTGATTATATCTCCAAAAGCCGTAATTTTGGCTAAAACATCCACATTATCACTTTTGCACATTACGCCATCAGGCTATTCTCAGATATGGGAGCACGCTGTACGCTATCTCTTTAAAATACGCCAACGCAGGCTACATTTGTACTAGTGCGTATTAAAGTTATTCAGTCCATAATTCGCTCAAGCCTCAATCAAGGGAGGAGGATCAGCTATCTTCTACGCCCACTCGGCTTCTACGCCACTCGGCTTCTATGCCTACTCGACTTCTATGCCCACTCAGCTTCTATGCCTACTCGGCTTCTACGCCTGCTCAGCCTCTACGTCGGTTTGATAACTCTTTGGCTTCTACGCCATGGTGACAGTTATTGGCTTCTACGCCAACCTTTTCTACGCGAGGGATAACTACCTACGTGGCTTTTATGCCGTGATCTTCGCAGCAGTTATACGCATTATCTCTTAATGGGACACGCATCATACGCTCATTCAGGAGATCATTTATACGTGGGCAACGGTTATTGTAACCATCGCGTAAAAGGTGCCATACTTTCCACTGCTCGGCTTCTACGTCGACTGGATGGTTACTGTCACTAAAACTCTATAAATAGAGACCTCTTTTGACAGAGGTCAAGGGTCGAAAAAAAGAAGAAGAAACGGTGGAGAAATTAAGGAACTAAGAGTCGAAGAGTCTTTGAGAGAGAAGAATCCAGAGCTCAGACAAAGAGTAGTAATCGACGACTTTGGCATCGAGCATCCACTCTCCTTTGCAACCTTCGAAGCTTCTTCTGTCTTCTACGGCACTTCTTCATCATCGTGTGGTCCAAGGGACAAAGTGATCGACTGCAGATCAGACTCCTATAGCAATATTTACCCATATTAAAAAATTGTACTTGACATCCTCGTATAGGATTAATTGTACTTCTTGTTTGTAAACCAAATAGCGGGTTTCGTATAAACCTCGTCTTATTTCTTTCGTTTATTATCAAACAGTACATAAAATAATTTTCAGAAAAATTCTACAATACTTTAATAGTAGTTGTACACCCAAAATATATTTTCTATGAAATATTTGTAATTAATAATTGTACATAAATATCTATACAAGTTAATAAATCCATGAATTATATATTTTTCTAATTAGGTAAGAATAATAAATTTGTTCCTTAATCTCAAATAATTATATAATACCAATAAAAATAATAAAATTTAAAATTTAAAATTCGGGGATTTATATGATCATTCTGCGTATGAAAGGTGACAACTAATTTATGACTGATGTACTTGTGTTTATGGTTACATTGATGAGATAGGTTGATGATAAACATTGTTCGCAGTTGATCAAATCTATACTTGATGAATACTAGTGTTTGAGAACGTTATGCAATTTGATGATTATGTATTTATTATAATGCTTCCCTAGTCAACTTTGGTCAACACCCTAGTTAGTATGCTTAGTCGTGAGTTATGTACTATGACAAAACCTAGGTTAAGTTCTCAATGGCACAGTTTCAATAATAAATAGACTTGGTGTTAATTATTAATTAGTTTTAATTACTTCTCTAGGTTTTTTTGATGCCTCAGACTTTGACGTTGTACCAGAGTCTCATCTTCAACAAGCGGATCCAGGCAAGTGTACCTTGCCATACTGTAACTCAGTTCTAGTTTTATTTATTTATTTCATCTATACATTGTGTACGCTTTGGATCAAAATCGTTATTTAGCGTCCGGGTCATATCCGGGTGTAGACGTTCGTCGGTAACGTCTAGTATCGATTGTTAGATGTTTCTCGATACCTTTATGTACCTACTTGGTTACATAGGAATCCTAGGACACATTCAGACACTGTTATCGTGCCAGACTTCCTGTATCATGATAGTATCACCATCACCGAAACCTATGATGACTATAGGATCGTGATTGGTGCTAGTTACTTCAGTATGACGAGTTTCTGAACTGTTTTGGAACAGTTTTTTGTCAACTTTGAGTCGACTTTCTGATCAATCCAGGGTGCCTAAATTCGTTCCACTTGAAGGAATTCCTAGAGGGTTGTGCTGTGAGCGTGTACGAAAAGACGAATCAAGGAACCATTTGAAGATGAGGGAGTTGCATACCCGGGAAGTAGGGTACAAAGGAGGGGGCTGTTGTCGACGTCTGCGTGCGAGGGGTCCTATCAGCGGCGGTCGGGGCGGCGGTCGTCGACGTCAGGGGCTATGGGGGTGCGCCGTTCTTGGGGAGAGACGAGGGAGGTTGTGAGTGATTAGGGTTAGGGTTTCGATTTTGTATATATGGGTGTATATATATGGGGAGATGGGGGCAGCGGGTGTGAGTCTGAAGCCGCAGGTCAGGGGGATGGGCAGATTGTTTAGGAATAGGTTAAGGCTTGGGTTAGGGCTTTGGTTAGTGTTAGGATTTGTGTTTTCTTATTCTTTCTTTTTCTTTTTCTTTTTCTTTTGCTTATTTGATATAGAAATATATATGTATATGAGAAAAATTCTAAAATAATTCTAGAAATTTTTTAGCACTTTACTAAAATAATTTTGCACTAAAAAAATTTGTCAAACCTTTGTAGTTATTAAATATAAATAAATATTTCTATAGTCAAAATAATTATGGCTACATTATTTAATTAGCCATGTTAATAAATAAAATAAATATTAAACAGTTAAAGAAATAAGATAATAAAATAAATAAAAATTCTAAAAATATAAATTAGGATTAGGAGATTTACATTCTATCAACTTACAAAAAATTTATCCTCGAAATTAAACTAAGGCACGATAAGGAAAGGAGAAAGCAATACGGTAGAGAAGAACAAGATATAAATCGTACCATGATCTTCGAACAGATACGAAAAACGTTTACGCATGTAGTCCTCGCATTTCCATGTAGATTCTCCTGGCGAGTGATGCCTCCATGCCACACGAACCAAAGGAATGGACTGATTCCTCAACACCTTCTCTCGACGATCAAGAATCTCCACAGGCTGCTCTTGGTAAGCCAAGCTCGGTCCAATGGTGATCTCGGAGTGATCGAGAACATGACAACTATCTGCCATCTATCATTTTAGTTGTGACACATGGAATATATTTTGCACTTCCTCAAGTGAAGGTGGTAGTACCAGTTGATATGCAACTTCTCCCACTCGCTCCAGCACGTCAAATATTCCAATGTAACTTGGACTCAACTTGTCGTATCCTTAAAATTTAATACTGCCTCTAGTTGGCGAGATCTTCAAGAAAACATGGCCGCCTTCCTTAAACTCCAAAGGATGGCGATAAAGATCTGTCCACTGCTTATGCCTGTATCATCTTCACCTTCTCCATGGTGCTGGCAACCAACTATGGTCCCAAGATCTGACGTTCTCCTACTTCGTTCCACCACATTGGAGATCTACACTTCCTTCTACACAATGCTTCAAATGGAGCCATTTGGATGCTCATTTGATAGCTATTATTGTAAGAAAACTCCACAAGATATAGGTGGTCCTCCCATAATTCTCCAAAATCCAACATGTATGCCCTAAACATATCCTCCAACATCTGAATAGTACGCTCTGACTTCCCATATGTCTGCATATGATAAGTCGTACTGAACTCCAGACGAGTCCCAAGTCTCTCCTATATGTTCTTCCAAAAGTGAGACGTGAAACACGAGTCTCTGTCTGACATAATGCTAATCGAAACCCCGTGCAATCTCACGATCTGCCTCATGTATAAATTGGCTAAAGCTTCTATAGACTGGCCAACTCGAAGAGGCAAGAAGTGAGCGAACTTAGTAAGTCGATCCACAATCACCCAAACAATATCTCGCCCATTTGGACTCTTCGGGAAGCCCGTAACAAAGTCCATAGTGATGTGCTCCCACTTCCATTCAGGGATCGAAAGTGGTTGCAATAACCTTGTTTACCTCTGGTGTTCAGTCTTGACCTGCTGACACACCAAATATTTGGCCACAAAGTGAGCTATCTCTCTCTTCATTCCATGCCACCAAAAGTGTTGTCGTAAGTCGTGGTACATCTTGGTGCCTCTAGGATGAATGGAATATATCGAGCTATGAGCCTCTGCCATCAACTCCTGCCGAAGCTCTCCGTTGGGAACATACATACGATCACCATATCTCAATGTCCCATCAACATGAATGTGCAATCCCGTTTTCTCTCCAGCCTTGGTCCTCTCTCTCAACCTCCTGCATCTAACATCCGTTGGCAAAGTTGCCCCGATGCTCTCTATCTCTACTAGAGATGACTGCACTTACAAGTTGGCTAGTATCTCATATGACCCGGGTAATACAACCTCTATGCCAAGCTCCTACAAGTTCTCTAGTAACTCCCTCTGTGTTGTCAAGAAGAGCACCATGGGCTTAAGGCTTAACGTATCTGCTACTACATTAGCCTTGCCCGGATGATAATGCCACTCTATCTCGAAGTCCTTCATCAACTCAAGCCACCTTCTTTGCCTCATATTCGGCTCTTTATGCGTGAAGACATTACTTGAGACTTTTGTGGTCGATATAGATCTCCACTCTTTTCCCATATAAGTAATGTCTCCATAGCTTCAAGGCAAAAATAACGACTGCAAGCTCCAAGTCATGAGTTGGATAATTCTTCTCATGTACTCTCAACTACCTAGATGCATACGCAATCACCTTACCATGCTGCATCAATACACATCCCAATCCTTTTTCTGATGCATCACTGTAGATCACATAACCTCCTGATCCTGATAGAATAGTCAATACTGGCGCTGTGGTCCGTCACTTCTTCAATACCTCAAAATGGCTAGACACTCATCCGTCCATATGAACTCTCGGTCCTTATAATTTAACCGAGTCATAGGCTCTGCTATCCTTGAAAAGTTTTCCATGAACCATCGGTAATATCCCTCAAGTCCAAGAAAACTTCTCACATCCGATACTGACGAAGGAATGTGCCATGTCTCAACTGCAGATATTTTATCCAGATCTAAAGAAATGCCATCTCCAGTGACGACAATCCCAATAAAATAGACCTTATCCAAGAAAAACTCACATTTGCTATGCTTCGTATACAACCGCTCTCTCCTTAATGTCTCTAAGACAATCCGTAAGTGCTTTTTATGCTCATCGTGGCTCTTCGAATAGACAAGGATGTCATCTATGAAGAAAACCACAAAATGGTCCAAATACTGATGGAAGACTCGATTCATCAAGTCTATAAAGACCGCTAGAGCATTGGTCAATCCGAATGGCATGACCATAAACTCGTAGTGTCCATATCTTGTCCTGAATACGGTCTTCGAAATGTCCTACTTTTGTACCTTCACCTGGTGATACCCCGATCTCAAGTCTATCTTCGAGAATACCTTGGATCCACTAAGTTGATCAAATAAGTCATCGATGTGTGGCAGAGGGTACTTATTCTTCACAGTCACAGTATTCAAGGCTTTTTAGTCATTGCACATGCGTACTGACCCATCCTTCTTGGGTACAAACAACACTGGAGCTCCCAGGGTGAAGCACTCGGTCGGATGAAGCCTTTCCCCTCCAACTCCTCTAACTGTGCCTTCATCTCATTCATCTCCTTCTTCGCCAATCTATAAATATTCAATGCTATAAGGGCTGATCATGGGGTCAACTCAATTGAGAATTCTACATCTCTATCCGGAGGCAGCCCTAGAAATTCTTCTGGAAAGATGTCTTAAAACTCTGAAATGATAGAGTAATAAATGACATCGTCCAATGCCATATGAGCACCATCATGCATCTCAGTGGATCCTCGTGCAAACTCGAGCTCTGGCTGGCCTGGTACTCTAAAGAGAATGCTTCCTCCGTAGCAATCGAAGAAAGCATGATACCTGGTTAACCAGTCCATCCCAAGAACAACATCAAAGTTCGGCATGGAGAAGACTAAGAGTTGAGCCTTCATCTCTCTGCCACGAATTACTACAGAATAAGATCTACAAACATGGCTAATAGGTATAATTCCTCTCCCAGTAAGAATTCTAACACAACTAGACATGGGTGTAGTGGCAATATTGTGCTTAGTAACAAAACTAGATGATATGAATGAGTGTGTAGGTCCCATATCAAATAATGTCACAGCAGGAAAAGTAGCAACAAGGGTAATACCTGCTATAACGTCAATCTCCTTCTCTATGTCATCCATCTTTATAGCAAAAGCTGTCCAATCCTTTGAGGAGGTCCCTGTAGCCTGGCCCTTGCAAACCGGTCCTCCTGAGTAGGTAGAGATGGTCCTCGCTGGAATCCTCCACTGCTGGAGGTTGAGGTGCTCCCGCTCCTGGTCTTGGCATCTTCTACAACGGCCTCGATACTGGAAGTGTTGGCCTCTGTATTGGCTAAGGGAGTGCCAAGGTCTGCTGCACCGGGCAGTCACTCACTGAATGTTTTCCTGATCCGCACCTCAAACACTGGCCCAAACGAACTCGGCAATCCCTCTGGATATGCCCTAACTTCCCACAGTGATGGAAAATGGGCTTCTCTCGGGGCTGATAGGGTCCGCTTCTTTGCTGTTGTTGTTGCTGATGTGCCAAATGGCATCTAATGGGTCCGCCGTAAGGTACTCTAACTGGTGCTATTGGAGAGGGGCGTCTCTGTATCTGTTGTATCCCTTTCAAAAGGAGCTCATGACTTCTCGCTTCCTCCAGAACTGTCGCATGGGATATCCTCGACTACACACTAGTGAAGCACCTAATGTCAGGGGATAGCCCACGGTGAAATCTCTTGGCTCTTTTTAGCTCAGTAGGAATCAATATAATGCCAAAATGACTCAGTTGGCTAAAATCTGCGTCGTACTCATCCACCGTCATTTTTTTGCTTAAGGTGAAGGAATTGTTCATAGAGAATATCACGAACATTGGCAGGAAAGAACCTCTCGTTGAAGAGTTTACAGAACTCCTCCCACGTTTGGTTGGTGCCATATTGCCTCTGCTCGTCCTTCCACCAGTGGTGAGCGTTGTCCTCAAGTAGAAGGTCTAGTGCTGTCATCCATAGGTCCTCTGGTAACTACGATGCTTTCAGTAACTTCTCGGTTCTAAAGAGCCACTCGGAGACTTCCAGCGGTGTTTTCGTTCCTCTAAAATGCTTCGGGTTCATCTGAGTGAAACCCTTGACATTGCCCTCATAAGGTCGCGACGCTGGGGCAGGTACATGGGTTGGTGGCATGTTCATTACAGCTATAAGAGCTTGTCTCAATAGCTCATTCTGCTGCCACTGAGCCTGCATCATAGCCTGCATGAACTGGGTTGAGGTGACATTTTCGTCAGGCTATGGAAACTACGGAGGTGGCACGAAGGGTATATGTGAGGCAAATTGAGGCAAAAACTGCGATGACGATGGTGGCATACTCCCACCTTGGGGATTTGCAGTCTGCTGCTTTTGATGCCCCATCGGAGGTGCTGGAGTCTGTGGGTCCGGCTGAACTGATGGTGGTGTCTGGCATGTCTGCGATGATTGTCCCAGCTGTAGTGGTGTAGTCAGGGATATTATCGATGAAGGCAGAATTCCATATTCCTCCTGCGTTGCTGAGTAGCCTATAGTGATGGTGAGGGTAGCAACACGTCTATTATGAGAATTTATCTCAATGGGCACGAAGATAAGGACAATATTAGAACAAGTTCAAGTTAGATGCAAATCAAGCAGTCAAGGAGAGTACGAAATTGGAATCAAGGAAGATGATTAAATAAGTGGATGAGATCCTATACTCTAATCCTATTTGTATGCTTGCTTGGTACAGAGACAATATACTCTCGACCTGCATGGGTCACCACAAAAATATGTCACGCCCCAGTCCCAAAATACGTAGGACTAGAAATACGTAGCATGCCAGCCGTATGTATATGGCAGCTCTAATATATTGGAAAACCAGAACACATAGGTGTGCTATTTATGAATACATAATCCACAAGTGGTACATATATTTGTCAATATGAGTCACATGCAGCTATATCTCAATCACAGACACAAGTAGAGAAGTACCAAAATAAATACTAAAAGTCTCAAGTATGAAGCAATAAAAAAAAATAGTCGGGTGAAGACAAATGCACTACCAATCGACTATATCAACTAAGATGATAGAAGAGGACTGAACTCCAATATAAAAATAAAATGTCAAATAAATAGAATAGCAGCTAAAAGATCCATCAGCGATGAATTAGTCATGGATACTCAGAGGCTAAGACCTCATCGACAAAAAATGATGCGTCAGGCCCGGGTCCGTACTTCTGCGGATAATCCTGATCGTCTATACCTGAAAAGGGATCGGGTCCTCAGAGGGACGTAACAAGATACATAAAAGTATGCCAATAATGTACTGAAAGTACAGATCCAACATGGTCACCTAACCAGTCTATGTGATATGCAATTTAAGAACAAATTTCCCACGTATGGACTATCTGGCTAAAATAATGGAATTGGGTCATAACCGAGCTTATGAGCAAATAAAGGAAAAGAATAAAGGAGCCACATACGTTTACTCATTGTTCTCCCTACCAAATTTTACTAACTTGTCACATCCATAACATGCAAACACCTCTACTAACTGCTAAGTCCGCTAAAATATTATATCCCTATTAACAGTTATTTCTTATCCGTCGTACGACCTTTACGTATAGATGGCGAGCATAATACAAAAGTCCGTGTCCTACATGAGACTCACAACTCATGTAACAATTTTCTCACGGCCACATAAAACATAAGGATGCCTCAAAATTATGGGGTGGTCTCGTAAAAACTAGATCAACATGCATAAAAAAAAGTTAAGAGACAAAAGACGACGCAACCGTCTTTTGCACCCAAGTCTTTCTTGGATGCACATTTTTATATATAGAAAAATAAATAAAAATAAACTATAAAAATAAATATATAGAAAAAATGAATGTAACTAAACAGTACGGTGGCAAGGTATACTTTCCTGACAAGCAATCAGTCTGGTATAGACGTCCAAACGACAAGCATAAAAAACTGAAAAGTAGGGACCCTGAATGAATGGGATGCTGAAATAAATATCACCAACATCTCCAGTATTAGTAAGATAGTCAAAAAATACTACCCTTTCATCCAATTTGAACACAGGAGCAAAAACGATAATTTTGGATCAAAACGGTATCCAATTGTGGGCCACTTTGCACCAAAAAATGTGCCAAGGCTAAAGGTCTCTAAATTGGATAAATTATATTCAAACAAATTCTAATCGACAATACGAACTCAATGGTATGTACAATTTTGGATTTCGGCAAGCCGGTCACAAAATCGCTCGTCAAGTCGAATTATGGTGCCCGTAAAATGTCGATTCCTCGACTGAATCAAAACCGACCAAAACTGGGGCCACAGGAAAAGTTAGACACTGCGAGTCCAATGGCCCAAGTTTGTTGCGATCTGACAAGCGTACATCAACTAGTGGAGTAATTTGTAAAATATCGATATGGGGGACTTTTTACCGATACGAGTTGATTTCGACGTGCATACACACACACGTCCAAATCAACTTTTGCAAAAGTCCACATATTCGGATATACCATGCGTGCCTTTTGGTACAACTGGTATGCCACAGAGTGATCCAGTTTTGCGGGGCGCACTCTGTTTCATAAGTTTTTGGGTTCGAAAAGCTTAATTTTTGGTCAAGTTTGAACATGTTTAATTGAGCAAATAAAATAAACTAAATAAAACTAAAGGAACATAATTATTCATATATATATATTGTTTAGATGTCTATTCAAATAGATTTTGAAAAAACTACGTTGTTTGGAAGAAAACAGAGCGTAAACATGGTTACTTGGACTGATTTTTTGAACTATTTTGGAAAAGTTTTTCGTCAACTTTCTGATCAATCCGGGTGCCTAAATTCGTTCCATTTGAATGGATTCCTAAAGGGTAGTGTTATGAGCATGTACAAAAAGTCGTCTCAAGAAACCATGCGAAGATGAGGGAGTTACAAACCAGTGAAGTAGGGTGCACATGAAGGGGGCTGCTGTCGGCGTCCGTGCGCGAGGGGTCGTGTCAGCGGCGGTTGTCGACGTCATGGGCCGTGAGGGTGCGTCGGTGTGGGGGAGAGACGAGGGAGGTTGTGAGAGACTAGGTATAGGTTTTCGATTTTGTATATATGGGTGTATATATATTGGGAGATGGGGGGCAGCGGGTATGAGTCTGAAGCCGCGGGTCAGGGGGATGGTTAGATTGTTTATGAATATGTTAAGGCTTGGGTTAGGGCTTTGGTTAGTGTTGGGATTTGGGTTTTCTTATTCTTTGTTTTCCTTTTTCTTTTGCTTATTTGATATAGAAATATATATATCTATATGAGAAAAATTCTAAAATAATTCTAGAAAATTTGTAGCACTTTACTAAAATAATTTTGCACTAAATTTTTTTTGTGAAACCTTTATAGTTATTAAATATAAATAAACATTTATATAGTCAAAATAATCGAAGTTACAATATTTAATTAGCTAAGTTAATAACAAAAATAAATATTAAACAGTTGAAGAAATAAGATAATAAAATAAATAAAAATACTAAAAATACAAATTAGGATTAGGGGGTTTACACTATAAATATGAGCAATTTGGACGTTCCAAGGGCAGATTTTTCTGCTTTAGAGACCATACCCCTTCAGGCGAGCTACGTACGTGTACACAATGTAACACCCCGTTCCACTCAAGCGGATTGCCGATTCAAACGACAAAAGTACAACGTCCCGACCCGCTTTGCTTCAGCGAGAATACTCGTTTGAGGTAAGAGGATTTCCAGACTTGGCCCCACAGGAGTTCCGGCTAGGCTTTCAGAGGCTCGCTCGGAGTATCCCTCGTCCAAGGCAAATTATCGCTAAGGTGGGTGGCTACGATGAACTTGTCTTTGCTTAGACAACATACTTAAAAATATGGAACGATACATGCTAGTCGCTAGGTGAATCACCCATGCATGCTAATAAGAATACAACGCACCTAGCTAAGGGAATAATCTCAACTTGTATTACTTGTGTTAGAACATAGAAATAAAATATTGCTTATAATCAAACCCTCACATGCTACCTTTGCCTTGTGCAACCAGACCCTGCTTTGTCTCCTGTGTTCAATTGGATACCGTTTTGATCCAAAATTATCGTTTTTGCATGCATGGGTGATTCTGCACTGATATCATTCTACTTTAATCAAACGAGGCAATAAATATAAGTAGAATGATATGTATATGCTCTTCTTAGTGCATTGTTTACTGCTATACTGCACGACCCTAGATCATGTCACTCGGTAAGTCACTTTACAGTTTCACTCCTTGGCTTACCTTCGGGTCCGAGCCAACATAAATGCTTAAGTTTTTGTATGAACGCAATGCTTGCCTGTTTGTATGTTAACTTATATTTATTGCCTCGTTTCAATGCTTATCGCATAAACTATACCAAGACCGTGGTATGCTATTCATGTCATGCATTCATTTAGTTCTTCTCGGAAGACTACCCAATGGTCATTCCGTGCATGTCTATACCTGCAAGTATCCGGGACTATTAGGTCGCCAAGGCAGTCCCCGAACCAGGGGAATGCATCAAGGCAAGTTAAACACTGAACGAGAATCATGTAAAGTTTTCACCCGAATGATAATCATGTCAAGATTACATCTGAAGAGAATCATGTCAAGCAAGAATCACAGCTCGCAGAGCAAATCTAGTTCAGAACACGAACCATGGATTATCAAGTCAAGTTGTGTGAAAATGGAATATCCCAGAAAATTATATGTCGCAGACAACTTGAAAACAAGGTCAATTGGTTCTTGTGGCACCGATCCGATCTGGACGGAACTCCATGATAGTCGCATGTTTAACGAGACGAATGGCCTGTAATGTCTATGTTTATTACGTTGCATGTCATTTCATCATTGTACTATAACTCGTCCTTTATGTCTATGCCAACGACACATGTTCATATAGTTAAGTTATCCTCTCTTAGCAGCTATCTGCGTGCGAGTCATTGCATCGCATCCGAGATATCAAAGCCACTTGAATGGAATGAATATAAGTCATCTATACAAATGGAGTAACCTAGCAATCCATATAAACACTTAAACATCCATCGCAACACCTTTGGATAACATGTATACTCGTGCACCCAAAACATAGTCTCGCTTATAACACTTGTGTTTGCATATGCAATTACCTTGGTTTTTATTATAAATGCTCGTGCTTGAATTTAACTTGGTTTGCCTTGGACAGGGAAAGACAAAAGGTAAGATGGTAAGTTTCGCCATATTTCCTCTTATGTCGTACGGTGCACTGCCACACGAGTTAGGCTATTCAATCTTGTCATGAAACTGATCCTAAGTCAATTAGAAAGACAACAAAATAGTTGGTGCACTAAACCTATATTACGTGTTTGGATTTATCGAGCGGGCGAATAGCCTCCCCACCAGTGCATTCATGTACTGATAATCCACTAGATTGTTTGCAGGGTACGGGAGAACCTCGTTCGGTGCGGATGCCTCCTTCGTGCATGCTAAGGCGTGGAGTTCACTCTGAAGTCTTGGAGCGTTGTATCCGGAACTGAAGCACATATACAAGACATAATATTGGAACATCGCCTGTACATCATTCCATAAATATAGCCACTTGGCGTGCTTTTACTGTTTCAGAGAGAGAGGCTTGAGCGACTTGTAATCTTGGCTATGCGTCGCCTATAACACTTATTCAATATCAATAAAGGGTTTGTTTTACTTCTATACTAGTGTTATTCAATGCTTTCGCTATTGAAGACTCAGTGAACTTGTTACCAATCACTATGCGTTTATAATTCCGCTGCACTCGGACAATCTGTGCGACTCTGTGGCATAGACCTCTTACCGCCAGTCAATGAACCACGGCCTTGCACGGGCGCGGCTCACGCTCGTGCGACATCATGCCCAGATGGGCCGAAGCGATCGTCCCACGGGAGCGCTGGCGCGGAGGTCATTCTCGCCTAGCGGGGACGGCCGATTAGCCTGCGGGAGATCGGGGCATGACAGATTGGTATCAGAGCTTGGCTATACGCCTTTGGACTTTGTTTCGATTTTCTCAGTTTTGAAAGCTCGTTCGTAGGTTATGTGCACACTCTCTCTCAATGTCCCAACGAAATATTCCAACAATGAGTCTAAATACTTTCAAAATATGCATTTGAATAATGTGATTGCTTGTACAAAATTGTGATGCTTAGGCCTTTGTGCCAACATGTGCTAGACCTTTGGGATTTGACTCGTGCTAGAACTTGCTATTATGAGCAAACCCGAAATACCTATATATGTTTGCCTAACTGGTTAGTACAAAATCGAATATTGTTCCAAACGGTTAGCTTTACACATAGCCTTTCAGCTAAGTTGTGTAGAGTATCGCGCTCCAAGATACTTCGGTGCAAGCTAAGTTGTAAACGAGGATGGGATATCGTTCAGGAATAAGACAAGTCAGACTTAGAATGCCAACCGATAGAAATATTCTTGGATTTATCACTTAGGCGAATATTAAAAATTATGCTTAGATTTTGTGAAATAGCTCGAACAATATTTTGTGTTAGAAGGCACAAATCGATTGAGGATTTGATTAGATGATTCAATTCCGAGTGGTGTATGGATTATTTAGAAATATTCAAACGGATTCATAGGTCTCGTGAGGTAAGTTGGATCGAACGATTTGGGAATATCTTGAATAAATGATATGGCTTATATCAAATAGGGATTCACGAAAATGGAAACCAATATCTTAGTTAAGGAAACTTGAGGATCGTAAGAGTGATTTCGGATTGAAACAAGCGGACTGAACTTTAATACTATATCGCTCGAATAGAAGTTAGCCCAAAAATGAATATCTTGGTTCGATGAAAGAGATGAACGATAATGGATTTGTCTTAGAGTTTGGAAGAACGATCTTGAAATCATGTTCGAAACGATAACTCTCGAAATCAGTCCCAACGAGAACGGTTATCCTACGGGAGCGCCGACGTGGTGATTTTACGTACGGCGGGGATGATCGAACTCACGAAAACACGTTCGGTGATTATTCCAAACGAACTCGATGAATGCAACGTATCAAAAATGGAATAGACTTGGGCTTGAATATTTGAAACTAGTTTCTTGGGGAATGATATAAGTAGACTATGGATTTACTGAACGATAACATTGAAGTTGGATAATTTTGATAGATGAATTATAATCACTGTATGAACGGACATGACTTGGTAGGTTTTATATATATAACTGGATGGAGCAAAGTAAAATATTAAGGTATCTCAATCGTGTCAAAGATAACCATAACATTCAAACGTTCTTATCTTGTGCGAGCGTAACTCTATGCTCGTGCATGCATCATGCCCGGATTAGGACGATTATCCAGCTGGAGCGTTGACGTGGTGATCTCACATCCAATGAGGGTGATCGAACTTGCGAAAGACCGGAGCGTGACAACTTATGGATCGTCTTGACTTTTGGTTCAACACGATAAGACGAATTTAAAAATACAAGTGATCGAAAATATTTCGATGGATAAGTTAGCATAGAACATGAAATAAATTATGCTTGATGGTTTCGTGAACGAATACATGAAACAGGTTGAACGAATTGGAGTTAAACTAAAGGTTTAGAACTGAATCTTGGCTTGGTAGTCTAGACTTGGAATTGATAGGGATTCTATCAAAACATGTTTGGAGAGAGAGACTATACAAATCACTAGGCTTGTCCTGCACCTTGAATATTGCAGATTTTACTGAACGGACTCATCCCCCGTACAAACGAATGTATTATAGAGTGTAGGAAAATATGTGCTCAATGTTTAGAAATCTGAGTAAAACGAGCTTGGGTAGATTATCCCGTACAAATGAACAATGGTTTGACCCTAGGAATTGGGGAGAGCATCGTGCGACAAATTTTTACGATGTGTCGTGTGCTTAAACTTGTACCTATGACCTTATGAGCTGACCTAGTAGTTAGGCAGACGACCCTGTGCCGAGTGAATGAACATGTGTTACCGACTATAGCACATTGCTTGAACAAACTATAGAATTGGGGCAGCAAGACTTTGGGTTAGACTTGAAACGATAATGTGTGCTATGTTTGACCAGAACGGATGAACGCTAGTCGGTAAATCGAATAGATCGTGCTTAACGGTAGTGCAAATACTTAAGATAAAGTTGGAATAGAAAATAATATAGAATTTGATTGACCCTGTCGGAGTATCCTTGTGAATCATAAAACGAGAACCCTTGAGATTTCGCAAGTAGCTTGTCCGATTTTACTATCTCTAAGTTTGGTTGAATGCATATGTTTGAGGGACGCCTTGAACGTATGCACGATCCAAGACTTAAGTGATGTGAAACTCGAGTGCTAAGATTTGGTAACGCTGAGTTGGTTGACATGCATGTGCTTGAAGTGCTTCGAATATGTGCACGATCCAGACTCGTGATATGCTGATCTCTAATGCTAGTGCAAGTGAATGTCTGCATGAACAAGTATAACAAATTTTATAATTTTGCCTCATCCTTAGATCGTTAATCAAGATTGATTGAAACATACTCCGCGTTAAGCAACATGTCCTACGCTAAGGCACAAATGAGACTGACTCAGCATACACGCGACACGTCGTAAGGATCGAGTAGGATATTATGTTCAAATGGATTTAGTGGTACCGATTGCTACGCTTGGGTTAGATTCGATAATATGATAGAACGGCTTGCGCTTGGGAAGTCTCGAGGATGAGACTTTTTTTGAGTGGTGTATGATGTAACATCCTGTTCCGCTCAAACGGACTGCCGATTCAAACAGCAAAAGTGCAACGTCCTGACCCACTTTGCTTCAGCGAGAATACTCGTTTGAGGCAAGAGAATTTCCAGACATGGCCCCACAGGAGTTTCGGCTTAGGCTTTCAGAGGCTCGCTCGGAGTATCCCTCGACCGAGGTGAATTATCGCTAAGGTGGGTGACTACGATGAACTTGTCTTTGCTTAGCCAGTACACTTAAAAATATGAAATGATATATGCTAGTCGCTAGGTGAATCACCCCTGCATGCTAATAAGAATACAATGCACCTAGCTAAGTGAATAATCCCAACTTGTATTGCTTGTGTTAGAACATGGAAATAAAACATTGCTTATAATCAGACCCTCGCATGCTACCTTTGTCTTGTGCAACCAGACCCCATTTTGCCTCAAGTAGAACGATATGTATATGCTCTTCTTAGTGCACTGTTTAGTGCTACACTGCACGACCCTAGATTATATCGCTCGGTAAGTCACTTTACAGTTTCACTCCTTGGCTTACCTTCAGGCCCGAGCCAACATAAATGCTTAAGTTTTCGTATGAATGCAATGCTTGCCTATTTGTATGTTAACTTGTATTTATTTCCTCGTTTCAATGCTTGTCGCATAAACTATGCCAGGACCGTGGTATGTTATTCATGTCATGCATTTATTTAGTTCTCCTCGGAAGACTACCCAATGGTCGTTCCATGCATGTCTAAATCTGTAAGTATCTGGGACTGTTAGGTCGCCAAGGCAGTCCTCGAATCAGGGGAATGCATCAAGGCAAGTTGAACACTGAACGAGAATCATGTAAAGTTTTTACCCGAATGATAATCATGTCAAGATTATATCTGAAGAGAATCATGTCAAGCAAGAATCATAGCTCGCGGAGCAAATCTGGTTCAGAACAAGAACCATGGATTATCAAGTCAAGTTGTATGAAAATGGAATGACCCAGGTATTGCATATCGCGGACAACTTGGAAACAAGGTCAATTGGTTCCTGCGGACGGTCGCTGGGGCACTGGCACCGATCCGATCCGGACGGAACTCCATGATAATCGCATGTTTAACGGGACGAATAGCCTGTAATGTCTATGTTCATTGCGTTACATATCATTTCATCCTTGTACTATAACTCGTCCTTTATGGCTATGCCAGCGACTCATGTTCATATAGTTAAGTCATCCTCGCTTAGCGGCTAACTGCGTGCGAGTCATTGCATCGCATCTGAGATATCAAAGCCACCTGAACGGAATAATTATAAGTCATCTATACAAATAGAGCAACCGAGCAATCTATAGAAATACTTAAACATCCATCGCAACACCTTTGGATTACCTGTATACTCGTGCACCCAAAACATTGTCTCGCTTATAACCCTTGTGTTTGCATATACAATTGCCTTGGTTTTCATTATAAATGCTTATGCTTGAATTTAACTTGGTTTGCCTTGGACATAGAAGGACAAAAGGTAAGATGGTAAATCTCGTCGTGTTTCCTTTTATGTCGCACGACGCACTGTCACACGAGTCAGGCTATTCAATCTTGCCATGAAACTGATTCTAAGGCAACTAGAAAGACAACAAAATAGTTGGTGCATGGAACCTATATTACGTGTTTGGATTTGTCAAGCGGGCAAGTAGCCTCCCCACCAACGCATTTATGTACTGATAATCTACCAGATTGTTTGTAAGGTGCGGAAGAACCTCGTTCGGTGCGGATGCCTCCTTCGTGCGTGCTAAGGCGTGGAGTTCACTCTGAAGCCTTGGAGCGCTGCGTCCGGAACTGAAGCACATATACAAGACATAATATTGGAACATCATCTGTACATTATTCCACAAATATAGCCACTTGGCACGCTTTTACTGTTTCAGAGAGAGAGGCTTGAGCGACTTGTAATATCGGCTATGCGTCGCCTGTAACACTTATTCAATATCAATAAAGAGTTTGTTTTACTTCTATACTAGTGTTATTCAATGCTTCCGCTATTGACGACTCAGTAAACTTGTTACCAATCGCCTATGCGTTTATAATTTTGTTACACTCGGACAATCTGTGCGACTCTGTGGCCTAGACCTCTTACCGTCAGCCAATGAACCACGGCCTTGCATGGGCGCGGCTCACGCTCGTGCGGCATCACGCCCAGATCGGCCGAACCGATCGTCCCGCGGGAGCGCTGGCGCGGAGGTTATTCTCGCCTAGCGGGGTCTGCCGATTAGCCTGCGGGAGATCGGGACATGACACACAAGCTCAGGATAGATAAGAGAGAAGAGAGCATCCCTTATTCACTCGTCGGACCGTCAACAGAGTAAAAGAGTCGCTGCAGTACTCGATCTCCATCGTCACATTACCCAGATAAAAAATATTGTACTTAGATTTTCTGTCTAGAATTTTTTGTACTTTTTTGTTTGTTATTAAATAAAAGTTTTCCCAAACTTATAACCATGGCAAACAAGAGGCTAATTGGAACACCCTGAGGCAATGAAGTCCTCGCTATTAGGCAGGTGTTTATGTCATTAGTTTGCTAGTTCACATGTCAAAGTATCCATTTTGAACGCATTTTTGTGTAGTGCTGGGCCGTGATAACACCACTACTAATCATGGGTTTCTTATAGGCCATCATATAGTTATGGCGAATGCTAGAATTTTAGCCTTCTTGCATACCTAATTGTTTGATGCAGAGACGAACAGGGAATATAACATTTATGATTATGCAAATTATTGCTAACTTGTATGTATGTTGCAGGAATAACCATTCGGCTGTGGGTAAGGATCATTAAATGAATGATCACTAGTTATTGCTTATGTTCCTTATCGAAACTGCTTCTAGATTTATCTGTTTTACATGAATATGTTACTGTTGCCTTGAACTGATATGAATAGTCTACTAAAGATAGATTATGTTCCTAGAGAATTAATTAATATGGCTCACGATACTTGATGCGCACTACATACTAGAGTAAATCAGTATTGTGCATGAACTCTGTCCCCACTGTCTGTTTGAATGAATTGAATATGCAAACTATTTTCAAAGATATAATTTTGAAAGAAGTAATCTGACTAAACTTGTACTGCATGAAACGAACCTAGGTAAAAGTAACAAGATCACTAGTAATGTAATATTTTCTAACATGATTACATAGTATTGGTTTTAGTGAGTGTTGCTTCTGTTCGTTGCTTTTATACTCACCAATACTTTCCCCAAAGTGCTGACCCCACCAGTTCTGTTCGCAGGTGCTGGATCATCCGAAGAAGCGATAGCATATCCTCATTCTCAAGAGCCAAAAATCTGGAGTCAATGCCTTGAGCTGTATCGAGATATTTTGAGATATTTTCTATATAAAGGGATATAATGTATGGAACGATGTCATTGTATTCTGTATTAATGTAAGCCAATTGGCAAAGCCTTGTAATCACTTCAGATATTAATAAATAGCTTATTTTCTTATACCATCGTGTTCATTTACTTTTCTGCAATATTATGCCACTGCTTCTATCTTGAATAGCTTATTTTGTCCTTGTTCAAGCCCTAGCCTTGTGCAAGCACAACTTAGGCTTGCATGGTATCACGCCCAAGCGAGTACGGTCGGTTCCGTAAGGCCCCAAGCGAGGACGAACGGCCCTTGCGAGATCGGGGTGTGACATAGTGGTATTAGAGCAACTCGATCCTTTGGCCATTCCGTTACTTTGCTTCAACTCAAGATATTTTCTTTCCACTTGATATCGTTGCCGCAATGAGCATTTCGTACAATAAGTCTGTAAATATTCTCAAAGATGCACTTAAAAGTTTTCTTGATTATTTCTTGATGGATGGAGAGATATGATTTCATGATTCTTGATTGCTAGTGTTTTAACGATTGAGGATGGTGAGGGATGAGGACTATCACTGCTCTGGATATCATAAATTTTTTCTCGAGTTTCGAGGAAGAAACTTTTTCTCGGTGGTTAAGTATATAGTACCCCACTTCTCGTTAGCACTATGTATAAGGGATATCACTTTGTTAGCTCGAGCAAAAGCCTTCTCGATGAGTTCTCCGATCGAAACACAAGACGATTAATCTAAGTGAGTGGGCAAAACTTCATTCTCTGATTCTTTCATGCCTAATAAAGAATATGGTTTTATAACTTCTTGTTAAAAAGACTAGTGTTTATAAAGAAGAATGATAGAACATAAGTTTGCATGCTTAATTAGGGAACTCGCGTGCTTAATTAGGGAATTCATATTGCTTGTCTAAAGAATGAACCCTTGCCATGCTAAGTCAAGATTGAAAATATTGTACGGTAAGTATACACGAATACTGCTATTGAATGAACTATTGCCATGCTAAAAAGAAGAGTAAAAGTATGCTTGAACATGTCCATTGTCATATGCTAAACAAGAATAGAACTGCATGCTTAGTTATTGGAGAAAGAAAAAATATGGATATGCTTGCTCAAATAGAGATTGCTTACATATTTTCGTTATCAATGGTTTAAAGATGGATCTGTATGAAAATGCTTGTCTTGTAAAGAAATGATAAGATGCAATAATAGGTCACCCTGAGGTACAGTCCTTGTGATCTAGTGGGGTGTGCTATTAGATAAGAGAAGGCCCTAATAGTGCACCCAGAGGTACGGTCCTTGTGATCTAGTGGGGTGTGCTATTAGTTATGTAAAGAGAAGATTGAACCTATCGCTAGATTGATAAGAAGAATAGATAGAAGTTTGCTTAATCATTGTTTGCTTGCATTATAGAATTATCTGATAGATGTTTCATGTCATACATTGGTCTCGGACAACTTATGCACAAGGTATATGTCTCTCGAACAATTCTTGGGGCACTAGCAATTGGTTAGTCCAGAGAAGATTTTTGAGAGCACCCTAAGGTACGGTACTTGTGATCTAGTGGGGTGTTGTGTCTATTAATGAAGAGCGGAACCCTGATGTCACAACTTCTAGTATTCATGTGTATTGCTGCAAAGCTGAACCTTGAGTCACCACTGCTAATCATGGGGCAACCCATGGACCATCATGTAGTTAGGGTGCATGCTGCGTTAGCCTTCTTATATACCTAATGTTTGATGCAGAGATGAACAAGGAACATTACCTATATGGGTATGTAAATTGTTGCTAACTTGTATATATGTTGTAGAAATAACTGTTCGACGAAGGATAAGAATCACTGAATATAATGATGGTTCATATTTCTTATATTCTTTAATAACTGTTCCTGAGAGTTATCTGTTTTCCATGAATTATTGTGCCTTGATATGAGATGAATAGTCCATTAAATGATGCTAATGTTAATACAAAAGAAAATGCCTCTTAAGAAATGATAGTATCTTGCTCATAGATAGAACTGAATAAATGAATACTGATATTGCCTTCTGATGAATGAATATGGCTCATAATACATGATGCGCACATCTCGATAGAGTAATCCTAATTGCATGCTTGAATGAATTGAACATGAACTCTGTTTTCAAAGATATTTCCAAAAGAAGTAAATTGAGTCTGATCACGAACTGCATGAAATGAACCTAGGTAAAAGTAACAAGATCACTAGTAATATAATGTTTCTAGTATGATTACTTAATGTTGGTTTTAGAAGAGTGTTGCTTATGTTCATTGCTTTTATACTCACCAGTACTTTTCCCAAAGTGCTAAACCCCACCAGTCTTGTTCACAGTTACTTGATTTTTTGAAGAAGCAATAGTAGTTCCTCATCCTCAGGAGCCAAAAATATGGAGTCTATGCCTTGAGATGTATCGAGTTATCTTTGAGATATTTTGTATAGAGAGACATAATATTTGGAACGATGTCATTGTATTAGAGAGAGAGAGAGAGAGAGAGAGAGAGAGAGAGAGAGAGTTTGAGCGTTTTGTAATCTCGGCCAAGCGCCGCTTGTAACACTTCTTGGATATCAATAAAGAACTTATTTTCTTATGCCATTGTGTTCTTTACTTTTCTGCAATATTGTGCCGCTGCTTCTTACTCTGAATAGCTTATTTTGTTCTTGTTCAAGCTCTCACCTTGTGCAAGCGCAACTTAGGCTTGCACGGCATCACGCCCAAGCGATGACGGTCGGTTCCGCAAGGCCCCAAGCGAGGACGAACATCCCTTGGGGGATCAGGACATGACATAGTGGTATCAGAGCAACTCAATCCTTTGGCCATTCCGTTGTTTTGCTTCAACTCAAGATGTTTCCTTGCCTCTTGATATCGTTGTCACAATGAGCGTTCCATACAATAAGTCCGTAAATATTCTCAAAGATGCACGTAAAAGTTTTCTTGATTGTTTCTTGATGGATGGAGAGATATTATTTCATGATTCTTGATTGCTAGTGTTTTATCGATTAAGGATGGCGAGGGATGAGGACAATCGCTGCTCTGGATATCATAAGTTTTTCCTTGAGTTTTTAGGACAAAACTTTTTCTCGGTGGGGTAGTGCCCCGCTCCGCGTTGGCGCTATGTACAAGAGATATCGGTTTGCTAACTCAAAAAGAAAACCTTCCTGAAGAGCTCATTGTGGAACGACTGATCTAGGTGAGTGGACATAATTTTATTATCTGATTCTTGCACGCCTTAATAATGAATCTAATTTTTATAACGCTTGTTGCTAAGTAGATAATATTCGTATGAGAATGATAGAACGAGAACATATATTGCTTAACTAGAGAACTTGTAATGCTTGTCATTGAAAAGATCCTTGCCATGATAAGTAAAAAAGAATAGAATATTGCTTGTTAAGTTATACTGACACAGCTATCGAACGAACCATTGTCATGCTAATAAGAAGAGTAAAAGATGTTTGAGCATGTTCCTTCATTATATGCTAAACAAGAGTAGGACTATTTGCTTGTTAAAAATAGAGATATTTGAAAGCTTGATAGATAGAACTATAAGATATTATATTCTAGAATTATAGAACTGCTATCTTACTTGTTTCATGTTAAAAAGAACTTCTGCTTGAAACATAGACTTGTTATGGAACTCGTTCAAAGAATAGCTTGATCACGTGTCAAAGCAGCTAATATAAGTGTATACTAGTGTAGTGTTGGGCCGTGAATTAAATCTATCGATCGATTGATAAGAAGAAAAGATAGAAGTTTGCTTGATCATTGCTTTCTTGCATTATAGAATTATCTGATAGGACTGCATCCATGCATCGGTCTGACAACTTGTGCACAAGGTATGGGGTCTCTCGAGCGGTATCCTAGGGAATTGGGAACCGCTCAGCCTGGGAGAGGCTTATCGGAATACCCTAAGGCAATGAAGTCCTTGCTATTAGGCACGTATTTATGTCATTAGTTAGCTGGTTCATGTGTCAAAGCATCCATTTTGAGCGTATTTTGGTGTAGTGCTGGGCCATGATAACACCGCTACTAATCATGGGGTTTCTCATGGGCCATTATATAGTTAGGACGTATGCTAAGATTTTAGCCTTCTTGCATACCTAACTGTTTGATGTAGAGACGAACATGGAATAGAACCATTATGATTATGCAAATTATTGCTAAATTGTGTGTCTGTTGTAGGGATAATTGTTCAGCTGTGGGTAAGGATCACTGAATAAATGATCACTAGTTATTGCTTATGTTCCTTATCGAAACTGCTAATAGATTTATCTGTTTTACGTGAATATGTTACTGCTGCCTTGAACTGATATGAATAGACCACTAGAGATAGCTTATGTTCCTAGAGAGTTAACGAATATGGCTCAAGATACATGCTGCGTACTACACGCTAGAGTAAATCAAGTATTGTGCATGAACATTGTCCCCATTGTCTACTTGAATGAATTGAATATGCAAACTGTTTTCAAATATATGTCTTCGAAAGAAGTAATCTGACTAATCCTGTACTGCATGAAACGAACCTAGGTAAAAGTAGCAAGATCATTAGTAATGTAATATTTTCTAACATGATTACTTAGTGTTGGTTTTAGATAGTGTTGCTTCTGTTCGTTGCTTTTATACTCACCATTACTTTCCCCAAAGTGTTGACCCCCAACCACTTCTGTTCGTAGGTAATGGATCGTCCGAAGAAGCGATAGCATATCCTATCCCCAGGAGCCAAAAATCTGGAATCGATGCCTTAAGCTGTATCAAGATGTTTTGAGATATTTTCTGTATAAAGGGACGTAATGTATGGAACGATGTCATTGTATTCTGTATTGTTGTAAGTTAATTGGCAAAGCCTTGTAATCACTTCAGATATTAATAAAGAGCTTGTTTTCTTATACCATCGTGTTCATTTACTTTTCTGCAATATTGTACCGCTGCTTCTATCTTGAATAACTTATTTGTGATTGTTCAAAGCCTTGACCTTGTGCAAGTGCAACTTAGGCTTGCACGACATTATGCCCAAGCGAGTACGATCGGTTCCGCAAGGCGCCATGTGAAGACGATTGGCCCTTGCGGGAATAGGGCGTGACAGATAAACAGATTTGTAAATCATAATACCTTTCCGGCACTTTGCCCTGAACCCCCATGGGGACGTTGCCCCCTCGATCCTCATCCGCTGACCGGACAGCGGAACCTCCGAGTAAGTGGCCCCGGAGGCGTGTTGGGTGGTTCAGAAAAATCTTGTGGGTGATGTCGTCTTTGGTCCATCATAATTTTTTCATTGCATATGTCCATGATTGGTCTTGCTTATTGCTTTTCTGCAAATGTGTGTTAGAAGAACAAAGCAATACACATATACATTTAATGTTTAGGACAATGCTAAGTTTAAGTAAATCCTATAGTGATTGCATGATTATTAGTGATATCATAAAACTAACCTTAATCGATTAATCATATTAAAAAACATAATCAATCATTGGACAGATATTTCGTAGATGGCCAATGAGGCCGGAGACTTGGATGAACCAATCGAACCATTTGACTCTCGGGATGGGTTTGTGGTTGCAGATGTAGTGGAGTGGGATAGGGGTGCCGGGGTTCGAGTTGAAGGTGTGCTTGCCGGTGAGGTGGAGGAGGGAGGAGTTGCGCTCGATCCAGACTTCGGCGGTGTCTTGGTCGCGGGAGTCGTGGATCGATGATTCTACTGCCAAGGAGATACATTTTACGTGCTTTAGTAAGGCGTTTCTGCATAAGAATGCGTCCATATGCATAACATTTTTATGCTGGAATACACCCTTCGGATGGACCTAACAGTTGATTACATTTTTATTTAATTTTGTTTCAATGTAAACATCAAGTACATTTTTGTTTTCTCAAAAGTGAGCAAACTTTGATTCTCTCTACCAAATTTTTTTTTTTTTTTTTTTAAACGTGGGGAGCCTCTCATTTGTCAAATAGCAGATCTGCCAACTGTATCGTTGATATCAACTTGGAACCAAACAAAAAAAAGTTGTACCCACTTCCTTAGCTCTTCACATTTTAAATATGGGCAACCCAGCTTGTTCTCTTTGCAGCAGTTTAATAAAGTAAGCTGTTCTTTAGCAAAAAAAAAAAAATTTCCATCACCCTCTAAATTTCAAATTAAAACAAAAAATTCCCTCTCTCATCCCAACAATGGCTACACCACCGCCACCGACCACAGCCCAGACCCGCTCCCCGTCTCGCCGGATCGTAATATGCGGCGGGGGCGTCATCGGGTCGTGCACTGCCTACTTCCTCTCCCACCACCACAACTCCTCCACCGCTTCCGCCGCCACCATCACTCTCGTCGAGAAGTCCTCCATCGCCTGCGCCGCCTCCGGGAAAGCAGCAGGCTTCCTCGCCATCGACTGGGCCGACGGGACCTCCCTCTCCTCCCTCTCCCGCGCCAGCTTCAGCCTCCATCGGACCCTCTCCCACCGCCTCCACGGACCCACCGCCTACGCCTACACTCCCCTCCACTCCCTCTCCCTCTCCCTCTCAAACCCTAATTCTAACGAGAACGATCACCCCCTCCCATCATGGATCGACGGACCCATCGTCGGGGCCCCCAAGACCATCGGCACCCCCGACACCACCGCCCTGCTACACCCCAAGCTCTTCACCCAAACCCTGATCCGAAACTCGCCCGGGGTCGACGTGCTCACCGGAGAGATCAAGAAAGTCGAAGTCGACGACGGCGGCAGAGCCGTCGGAGTATTAGTTGCTGTCGATCGAGAAGAGAGATTCGTTCCGGCCGACGTCGTAGTGCTCGCTCTCGGCCCCTGGTCTTCCCGATTACCAATTATGTCATCCCTCTTCGCCGTCTCCGGCGTCAAGGCCCACAGCATCGTCCTCCGTCCCGCCGACCCGGGCTCGCTAACCCCCCACGCGCTGTTCCTGGGGGCGGATGCTCTCGTTCCCGGAGTGTATCCCCGCTCCACGGGAGAGGTTTACGTCTGCGGGATGCTGAGGGAGGACGAGGAGGTGCCGGATGATCCAAAGGCGATCACGGGGGATCCGGAGTCCATAGAAGCGCTGCACAGGATCGCCGGCACGGTGTCGAGCAGGCTGAGAAGGGGAGACGGAGGAGGGACGGAGGTGGTAGCGGAGCAGGCCTGTTTCATGCCGTTCACGGACGACGGGCTGCCCGTCATCGGGGAGATGCCTGGGGCCAAGGGATGTTACGTCGCGACGGGGCACGGCGGCTGGGGGATACTTCATGGGCCGGCGACGGGGGCGTCGCTGGCAGAGCTCATTTTGGAAGGGAGGTCAAGCGAGGTGGATCTTACGCCGTTTTCTCCGTCGAGGTTTCTCTGCCGAGGACCAGACAGCAAGTAGACTAGGACTTGCTTGCACTGTGAGAAAAGGAATAAATATGGTTAAACTTCTCAGGAATTAGTCGAAATGCTCAGGTATTTTCTTTTAAATTTGTGTGTTAGTCGAAATGCTCAGTGATTTCACTAAAACTTCCAAATCGGATATGAAATTAGTCTAATTAGAGTACATGATAGACACAAAAAAACAAACTGATATGAAATTAGAGTACACACTACCAAAATTAGAGTACACAATTAGAGTACATACTACCAAAAATATAAATTGATAGTGATATGAAATTAGGAAAGTTGTGAATAATAGAGAGAGAAAAAATCAGACAAATCAGATGAGGAACTCTACCAATATCGACAGATATGACGTGGGAAAAAGGCACGAACAACAGCTTTTCTTCCTTGCAGATGTTCTTGAGGAACTGGTGGGATTAACATCCTATCCTTAGAGAGAGAGAGAGACGTTGAGACGACTCTTGAGAGATAGGACTCGCTCGCGGTGTCCTAGCTCTCCAATGTGACTGTACGGCGCTGGTGCCTGTGCTGCTGTGCAACGGCTGCTGTCACCGATGGACGATGGGACTAGACGAAGAGAACTCGAAGGACGGCACAGAGAAAGGGGAGAGGACTGAAGGAGACCTTGGCTATTCGTTTGGATGGGTGGGCTGGAGCCGGGTGGGCTTGGTAGGCTGAAGTTGTATTATACATATGAAGAAAAAAATATTGGATTGCGTGGTCTAGAGTCCACCCTAGTCCACCGTTAAATCCGCCCTTGCTTGTTGGTGAAGACTTCAAGCTTTCTGTCTGTTGTGAAATAGGAATAGCCTATATTTAGTGGTGCTTCAACTGCTTGGTTATTCACTCTGGGATGCTGAATAAAATTTCAAGCTAGTTCAAAATTGTCATAAATAACAAGTCATGGGCTATTTAGTGTTAGAAAAAATATTGTCTTTACTTACTGAAAATTTCAGAATACAAAAAATAAAATTTAAACAGATGTTACCGGCCTCTGGGGAAGTCGTGCACGAAGCACTGCCCTAAGAGTTTATTCGGGATCTGTGTGCAGACGTTCCCGAAGCTCCTAGTGGTAAAACTCCCGCACTACCGGTATCTCGTTGCCGCACACGACTTGGAGAGAATGACTAGGACTTAGCTCTGCCCAGAGCTTGGAGATGAAGAGGAATGAAACAGAATGTTGACAGAGGTTCTGAGTAGAGAACATTTCTGATCTGATTTACAAAGAAAACAGTCTGATATATATATAACTGTTGTGTAACGGTCAGAATTAATTCTCTATTAATTCAGACGTTACACAAGAGAATAAATAACGAACCTGGACACAAAACTGGTTCAGAAATATTTTGTAACGTTCAGAAATAAATTTCAACGTTCAGAAAAATAAATGACAGAATTAAGAGGAGCAAAAAGATTTTTAGGGTCCCAGCCCGAACCCGAAGAGGAAATCGGATCGGCATTCGGCGCCCGCAGATGTGGGCGCGTACCCGCACCCGTTACGCGCGCTGAACCGAACCGAACCGAGCCGGGCCGGGCGGCGGCGGCGGCGCACGCGTGTGGCCCAAGGGGTTCCCCACACAACAACTTAATAGAGCAAAGGAGAGAAAGTAATATATGTACGTAGGAAGGTTTTGGTGCATCCGATGTGGGACTAAAGAAAGGGAGAGGAATTGAGCTTTTACAAGAAACAAACAAAAACAAAACCAACAATCCCCCCCCAAAAGGTCAAGTTCCGAAACAGAGATAAGAGAGTGAAATAAATAGAGAGAGAGCATCTGGGCAGTAAAATACTATGCATAGATGAGATGGACTACAGCCTTGAATCTCACGTAGTGACTATTGCCTTAATCTGAAGAAGTGCTTGATGGACTATGCCTTGAATCAGACTTCTTGAACCAGATTTAGAAAATAGCACACATAGTACGCTAGAGGTCCTTGGTCTATCGGGTGGCGCTTTTAAATGGCCATGCGCACTTTCTACATTCATGAGAGTTGTCTGGGATCGCCCTGTCCCATAGTCGCGGCCTTCACGACCTCTCATATAGGTAAGTCCTTAATGGTTGGTGATATGAATCAACCCAGCATTACAGCTTGGACCTATTAAGAGTTTAATCTCATCCTAACCATATCACACAGGAACACTGTCACCATAGGGATGGGGAATCATTGTACACATGTACAGCCGCTTGGGCTTATTTTAATGAGACTTTTAATCTCGAGTCAGTGTTCCATAAAGTCACCTAAGTTCAGCTTGTTTCTACCCATTGAACCGGCTTCTTGGGATCTCCAGTCAGACTCGGTTGGGTTGCCACTGCTGGTGACTAACTTATGGGCTTAACCCCATCCCCCTCGATGATTCTAGGATCAAAGTCCTAGACAGACCCTTCGTCAAGTGATCTGCAAGGTTCTTTTCTGACTTTATATAGTCAAGAACCACATATTTGCCTAGTAGGCCTTTTATTGACTTGAAGCGCAGCTGCAGGTGCCTGTTCATCTTAGCATTCACAGAATCATGCTTTAGTAGTTCAATAACAGATTTATTATCACAATTTATTGAAATTGCAGGAACATGACTAAGAGAAACAGGTATATGCATAATAAGATTTTTAAGCCATTCAGCTTCTGTGCAAGTTGTATCTAAAGCTATCATTTCAGAGTCCATTGTACTCCTAGCTATGATAGTTTGCTTACAAGAGCTCCAGGAGATCGCAGATCCTCCTAGAGTAAATACATATCCAGTAGTAGATTTTATATCATGTGAGTCGGTTACCCAGTTTGTATCTGAATAACCTAATATGATATCAGGGTGCCTAGTAAAATGAAGTTTGTAATCTAGGGTGCCCTTGAGATATCTAAATACCCTATCCAAGGCAGTCCAATGTGACTGATTTGGGTTACTGGTATATCTTGCTTAGTCTCCAAATAGCAAATGCAATATCAGGTCTTGTCCTGTTTGTTATGTACATAAGGGAGCCTATCATCTGTGAGTATTTATGTTGTTCCAAATGTGATCCTTCATTCTTTTTCAGTACAATACTGCTGTCATAAGGAGTAAGGACAGGTTTCTTATCAAATAACTCAAATCTTTTTTTTCTTTTTTTTCTTTTTTCTTTGTAGAACAAATCAACAGTAAGTATTTAAATTCTAACAAATAGTAAACTATTTGAACAAATCAATTCTTTAGATATGAAGTAACTATTTAGTTAACAGTAAGTAAGTAAGTATCAATTGTTCAGAATAAATAAATTTTATAACAAACAGTGAGTAAGTAACTATTGAATTTTCTAAACAGTAAGTATCAATTGTTCACTCAGTTTTCAATTGCTAAACAGTGAGAAGCAAATTACTAAACAGTAACTATTGAATTTTCTAAACAGTAAGTATTGAATAGTTTCTCACAGTGACTAAGAATAGTTTCTCACAATGACTAAGAATAGTTTTTCAAAGTAACAATGGCAAGGTTTTCAAAGTAACAATTTCCACAGTATACTAAGAATAGTTTTTCACAGTGACTAAGAATTTTTATTTTTTATTTTCTTACACAGTAAGAATGGTTTTCAGAATACAAAATTCTTCTAACAGTTCTAACAAAATATAACAGTAAGTATTGAAACAATTGTAACACGACTAAACTCTTAGATTGTTAGAAAAATTATTGTCTTTACTTACTGAAAATTTCAGAATACAAAAAATAAAATTTAAACAGATGTTACCGGCCTCTGGGGAAGTCGTGCACGAAGCACTGCCCTAAGAGTTTATTCGGGATCTGTGTGCAGACGTTCCCGAAGCTCCCAGTGGTAAAACCCCCGCACTACCGGTATCTCGTTGCCGCACACGACTTGGAGAGAATGACTAGGACTTAGCTCTGCCCAGAGCTTGGAGATGAAGAGGAATGAAACAGAATGTTGACAGAGGTTCTGAGTAGAGAACATTTCTGATCTGATTTACAAAGAAAACAGTCCGATATATATAAAACTGTTGTGTAACGGTCAGAATTAATTCTCTATTAATTCAGACGTTACACAAGAGAATAAATAACGAACCTGGACACAAAACTGGTTCAGAAACATTTTGTAACGTTCAGAAATAAATTCCAACGTTCAGAAAAATAAATGACAGAATTAAGAGGAGCAAAAAGATTTTTAGGGTCCCAGCCCGAACCCGAAGAGGAAATCGGATCGGCATTCGGCGCCCGCAGATGTGGGCGCGTACCCGCACCCGTTACGCGCGCCGAACCGAACCGAACCGAACCGAACCGAACCGAGCCGAGCCGAGCCGGGCCGGGAGGCGGCGGCGGCGCGCGCGTGTGGCCCAAGGGGTTCCCCACACAACAACTTAATAGAGCAAAGGAGAGAAAGTAATATATGTACATAGGAAGGTTTTGGTGCATCCGATGTGGGACTAAAGAAAGGGAGAGAAATTGAGCTTTTGCAAGAAACAAACAAAAACAAAACCAACATTTAGTTGTAGGTAGTATAATATTATAAGATTATCGGTTGACTTTAATTGACCGTTGAAAATGAAAATTTAAACGTAAATTTTGAATATTATATGATTCTCTAAAACTATACTTCTAGGAGATCTAAAAAAGATTTAACGGTCAGTCCAAGTCAACTGTTACCCAAATCATCTTATAGACAATATGGAGATCTAAACTCAACTTTTGAATATTATACGAGACCATAAAACTAAATAACTCTTATTTTATTATTGTAAGAAAGATTAGACCCGAGTATAAATTTCTATAAAGTTATCCTCTGGAAAACATTAATCTATCTTCCCTGTCTTCTCTTGTATGAAAATAAAAAGCTTTCAAGAATATCCTAAGATTATCTTTCAACTGTGAAATATAAACATGATCACAAGAAAAGACAGGCTATGATTTCCTCCCAGGTTGCTAAATCATCTTTCTTTGCTGCTAGCTAGTTTTGTGCACTCTCTTGTTTATCTTTAACACGGAGATGAACAAAAAATAATTATTCATATTTTCAAACCCAAAATAATTATTCATAGGCTTATATTCCTATATGAGCCATGCACATGTGGACCAATAGGAACGGATTCCTACATCCCATGTGCACCCCCAGTGCACTAGTACACTCCATTCCTATTGGTCCACATGTGCATTGGCTCATGTAGAAATATGAGTCTATGGCTCATATCCATTTTATATATATATATATATATATATGCCGCCCGCCGCCTACTCAAACGCACAATCTCAAACCGATTCCTATCTATATGAAGGTCATTGGCCAAGCCATAAAGGACTATTCCGAGGCATTTCGATCTGATCCATCGCTGAGTTGCAAGTCCGCCTGGTGGTCTCGAACTGCAAGTATTTCGAGTTGTCTGATCTGTTCGAGGTAGCAAGCCCCAACAGTGGGTTAGCAATACCCGTGCTTCCAAAGCACGTTCCAATGTTTCCTCCATGGCCGAACGGTACCGGTGCCCTGGTGCCTATTCCGTTCGAGTAAACCAAATCCTACGCACAAGTTGTTGGTGACCAAGCAATGCACCGATAATGTAGGTACGACGAGGAATCGTGTCTTCTCGCCCCACCATACTATACTCGCCCCGTGTCTCACATCACACTTTTTTCTGAATAATCATCACATCTGATACTACCCCAATTAAGCGACTTACCCAAACATTCAATTCATCTCGCTCACATGCGGCCACATACTTATGCGGCCTCATCATCATGAGGCCATAGTGTCCATCTGACCAAAGCCAAACGAGAGAACGTATGCCGTGACATACCCATGCGTGCTCGTTATCATGCGGCCAGAGTGTCCATCTGACCAAGACCAAATGAGAGCACGTATGCAGCGACATACCCATGCGGCCTCGTCATCATGCGGCCAGAGTGTCCATTCGACCAAAGCCAAACGAGATCACGTATGTGGTCACATACCCATGCGGCCTCGTCATCATGCGGCCAGAGTGCGCCATCCTACGAAGACCAAATGAGAGCACGTATGAGGCGACATACCCATGTGATCTCATCATCATGCGGCCAGAGTGTCCATCCGCCTATGGCCAAACGAGAGTACGTATGCGGCCACAATGTCGTACAGCCAGAGTGTCCACCTGAACAAGGCCAAGCGAGAGCACATATGTGGCCACGACGCTATACGGCCATGATGTTATACGGCTCTCGATCTTTCCGTTCCAATCAAAGGAGACTTCTCGCACTATCAGTGTGGACTACGTGTCTAGCTGACCAAGTCACACACGTAACGGGTTAAAAACAACCCTGAGATCTCATCAACAACAGATCACAACCGAAGATACGTGGCAGCCTGCCCATGACATGCGACGATAGTTGTAACCGCATTTTGTTGGAGGAGTCCCCTGCGGCCACTAAACAGAAGCATATGCGGTACCTATAACTCATCAGCATGATGGCTATAAATAGGAGCAACTTGGACGTTCCAAAGGGCTAGATTTTTTGCTTTAGAGACCATACCCCGGTGGATCTACGTACGTGCACACAAACTCAGTAGAGAGAAGAGAAGAGAGCATCATCATTCTCTCGTCAGACCGTCAACGGAGTAAAGAAGCCGCTACAGCGCTCGATCTCCATCGTCACACTACCCAGATTAAATATTATACTTAGATCTTCTGCTTAGGATTTTTTTGTACGTTTGTTTGTTATTAAATGAAAGTGTACCTAAAATTACTTATAATGGCGAACAAGATGACGACTCTGTTAGGGACATCATTCTTCTCTGATGGGAAGACAGTGATGTACTCTGACGCGACCAAACTAGGATCCACCCAGAGGATGCTGGTGGTGTGCTTCGACCAACAAGTATTCGAGGAAATGCTCTCCGGGGACAGTGTGAGTCCTTCTTCAAGGCTAACGAAGCCTAAGAAGACCCGCAGGACACGGGTTGGAAAATCCACTGTGCCTCACCCAATTTCGGACTAGCGCTCCCCGTCTCTCTCTGTTTCAGGGATCGCACACTATGCGTCCACTGCTTATGCGGCAGCCCCCTCCAACATGAAGGGTGCTCAATACTTGAAGACCTGCAGGACATGGGTTGCAAAGGCCGTTATGTCTCACCTAATTGCGGAGCATGCTCCGGCTGCACATCATGCGTCCACCTCTCATGCAGCAGCCTCCTCGGACATGGAATGTGCTCAACGTCGGCCACAACAGAAGCCGCATAAGTCAACAGCCACTGACAAACATTCACATGCGGCACCGATCGTTGGTTGTAGGCAAAAGTCCACATGCGGCCAGGACAGCCACAGAAGTTTCATCTTCGACCAAATTTTATGTAGCGTCGACTCTATGTGCCTTGCTGAAAAATGAGAAGATGTGAACTTGGACTCTTCATACTATGCATCGGCACAAGCTAGGATGAAGAAGTCTAGGGCAATGTGAGCTCGCCAAGCTCAAGCAATTGCTCATTCGACCGACCGGCAGCAGGCGCCACTTACTATGCGTGCCCCTGATAAAAAGTCAAACAAAATTGGCCCATGCGTCCAGCCCATAGTGGCAATCAGACAGGGTCGATCTACAGAGTCTTCCGTTGGCAACTTGGGACAAGTTCTTGTACGAATCCCAGGTCAGGAAGCAAAATCAATACCTACGCGCCCATGCGCTCGGTCTACCTGGCCCCATAAGAAGCGCGCAAAGGTGAGTCAGCCCTCGCTTAACTTGCGCAACGTGATCATCACAAACGCAAAGCAAGAAAAACAACCATGGTATGAAGTATCCTCCCCAGGGCATCACTGTGCCAACATTATCATCAATTGCTACTGTAACAAAATATCAGTACCTATAAAAAGGCAGTCGATATTCCAGCGGCTGCAACCAAGGGCACCCACCCGGCTGCAACCCGGAGAATAGGTGCAAGCACCAGAGGAAGAGGAGCTGTCATTTGCCTTATGCTATTTTGTTTGAAAGGCCTCCTCCATAAAGGAAAGTTAGAGGTCCAACACCTCTAGTTCGTCGCTCTCGGCCGGCAGGTCAAGGAGGACAGGCAGTGCACTACCAAAATATGATAAAATAGCGATATTTTTAGCGATGTCATAATAAAACGTCGCTAATATTAAAAACTTGAGCGACTCCTAAAATAAATGTCGCTATACGTCGCTGTTAGCGACACAAAGCGACGTTTAGCGACTGTACTTCAGTTTTTTAAGAATAGTCGTTATAAGCTTCATTAACGTCGCTAAACATCGCTGAGCTTTTTGATTTAGCGATGTTTAGGGTTGTATTTACCGACGTTGCTTTTTTTTATTTTTAGCAATATTTTTAGCGACGTCGTTAACGTCGCAAACTTTTAAATTAGCGACGTTTAGCGACGTCTATTGATGACGTCGCTATTTTTTTAATTAGCGATATTTAGTGACGTCTATTGATGACGTCGTTCACTACCAAAATGATTTAAATTAGCAACGAATTTAGCGACTCTGAACAACCACGTCGCTAATACTATTAAAATATAGCGATGTTTAGCGATGTCTCGAGCGAACGTCGCTAAATTACTGAATATAGGGTTCCCTCGTCTATTCGACTTTTTATTTCTTTTTCCCCTAACTGTCTCCAACTTTTCATTTCCTGCGCGCCCCCACCGGCGATCCACCCTCTGCCGACGACCCAACCACCCCTTCGACCGTTTCCCTCGCCCCCCACCCCGACGCGGCCGTGTTCGCCCCCCAACCCTGACACAGGTGACCCCAGACGCTGCTCCTCCCCCTTCGGCGTGGCTCCTGTAACGCCCCATTCCGCTCAAGCGGACTGCCGACTCAATCGGCAATAGTGCAACTGTCCCGACCCGCCTTGCCTCAAAGAGAAGCAAAAGATATCCAGACTTGTCCCTACAGGAATCCGGCTTGGACTTTCAGAGGCTCGCTTGACATATCGCTCTACCGAGGCGAATCATCGCTAAGGTGGGTGGCTACGGTGAACTTGTCTTTGCTTAGCCAGCACACATAAAATCTGGAATATTTATGCTAGTCGCTAGGTGAATCACCCCCTGCATGCTAATAAATCCAACGCACCTAGCTAAGGGAATAATCCCAACTTGTATTGCTTGCTAGAACATGGAAATTGAAACACTGCTTATGTTCAGACCCTCGCTTGCTAAGTCCCTTAACGGTTTCAACTCTCGGCTTACCTTCGGGTCCGAGCAACGTGCCTGCTTATGTTCCTTAGAAAACGCATGCTTGTCTGCTTGAATGTTGCCTTGTTTTCATCCAACTCTGGGAGACTACTAAGTAGTCGTTCCGTGCATGTTTGACCCTGCAAGTATCCGGGACCGTTAGGTCACCAGGCAGCCCCGAACCAGGGGAATGCATCAAGACAAGTTAATCACTGTACAGATTCAAGTATCTCTTGTACTCGTGTTCTTGTGTGCACTCGTGTTCTCTTGTTCTAGTGCACTCTTGTTCTCGTGTACCTCGTGATAATTGATTGACCCAAAAGAAAGTGCATGTCGCGGACAACTCGGAAACGAGGTATAGTTCTACGGACGGTCACCGGGGCACTGGGACCGATCCGATCCGGATGGAACTCACGTTATAGTACAGTCCATTGTGCTGGACGAGATGGCATGCAGCGCTTCTTGTTCTTTCGTTGCATACCATTCTCTCCAGTGACTGAACCGTATTGTACAGTCCATTGTGCTGGACGAGATGGCATGCAGCGCTCCTTGTTCTTTCGTTGCATACCATTCTCTCCAGTGACTGAACCGTATTGTATAGTCCATTGTGCTGGACGGGATGGCATGTAGCGCCCCTTGTACTTTTGCTGCATACCATTACCGCCAGTGACTATCGTCCTTTATGGCTATGCCAGCGACTCCTGTTCATATAGATAAGTCATCCTCGCTTAGCGGCTATCCGCGTGCGAGTCACTGCATCGCATCAAGAACAACTAAACACCTGAACGATCATGTTAAACGACCCTCGTGTTTGCATATGCTATGCCCATGAATGCTTATACTTGTCCGTGCTTGAATTAACAAGTTTTGCCTCAATGTTTGCCTTGGACAGGGAAGGAGATGGTAAGTTGGTAAGTCTCGCCGTGTTTCCTCAAACATCGCACGGCGCACTGCCCGACACGTTAGGCTATTCAATGTCTGCATAAAACTGATCCTAAGGCAACTAGAAAGACAACTTAATAGTTGTGCACGGAACCTGTATTACGTGTTTGGATTTGTCGAGCGGGCGAGTAGCTTCCCCACCAGTGCATTCAATGTACTGATAATCCACCAGTTTGTATGCAGGGTGCGGGAGAACCTCGTTCGGTGCGGACGCCTCCAACGTGCGTGCTAAGGCGTGGACATCACTCCGAAGCAACTGTGCGTCCGGGACTGAAGCACATATACAAGACATACGTTGTGAACATCGCCTGAACATCGCCTCTACAATCATTCTACAATTGTAGCCACTTGGCACGCTTTTACTGTTTCAGAGAGAGAGGCTTGAGCGACTTGTAATCTCGTCTATACGCCGCCTGTAACACATGTTTATATCAATAAAAGAGCTTGCTTTACTTCAACTTGTGTTTCAATGCTTCCGCTATATTTGTCAACTCAGAGAACTTGTTACCGAATCGCTATGCGTTCATGACTCCGCTGCACTTGGACAATCTGTGCGACTCTGTGGCTTAGAACTCTTATCGCCAGCCAATGAATCACGGCCTTGCACGGGCGCGGTTCACGCTCGTGCGGCATCACGCCTGGATGGGTTAAGCGATCGTTCCGTGGGAGCGCTGGCGAGGGTGATTCCCGCCTTGCGGGAATGGCCGATTGCCTGCGGGAGATCGGGGCATGACATGTTGGTATCAGAGCCTGGCTTCTACGTCTTTGGACTTCGATTCGATATCTCTGTTTCGAAAGCTCGTTCGTGGGTTATGTGCACGCTCTCTCTCAATGCCTCGATGGGATGTTCCAACAATAAGTCTAAATACTTTCAAAATATGTTTTGAATGATAGGATTGCTTGTCTGGTTGTATGCTGCGAGTGGCCTTTGAGCCAACCTGTGCGAACCCTTGAGAGTATCGCTAGTAGCTTGTCCGAGATTTCACTAACTCTAAGTTTGGTTGAATGCATCTATTCGAGGAACGCCTTGAACTAGTGCACCATCCAAGACTTAAGAAAAGGTGAACTCGAGTGCTGAGACTTCGCTATCTCTAAGCTGGTTGACGTGTTCACGCTAGAAGTGCACTTCGAAAGTGCGCACGATCTAGTCTAAGCGATATGCTGATTTCGATGCTTGTGCAAGTGAATATCTAAATGAACAAGTACAACGACTTGTCTAGGATTACCTCAACCCTAGATTACTGCTTGTCCTCAGTAAGTCTCGAGGACGAGACTTTTTCTGAGTTGGGTAGGATGTAATGCCCCGTTCCGCTCAAGCGGACTGCCGACTCAATCGGCAATAGTGCAACTGTCCCGACCCGCCTTGCCTCAAAGAGAAGCAAAAGATATCCAGACTTGTCCCTACAGGAATCCGGCTTGGACTTTCAGAGGCTCGCTTGACATATCGCTCTACCGAGGCGAATCATCGCTAAGGTGGGTGGCTACGGTGAACTTGTCTTTGCTTAGCCAGCACACATAAAATCTGGAATATTTATGCTAGTCGCTAGGTGAATCACCCCCTGCATGCTAATAAATCCAACGCACCTAGCTAAGGGAATAATCCCAACTTGTATTGCTTGCTAGAACATGGAAATTGAAACACTGCTTATGTTCAGACCCTCGCATGCTAAGTCCCTTAACGGTTTCAACTCTCGGCTTACCTTCGGGTCCGAGCAACGTGCCTGCTTATGTTCCTTAGAAAACGCATGCTTGTCTGCTTGAATGTTGCCTTGTTTTCATCCAACTCCGGGAGACTACTAAGTAGTCGTTCCGTGCATGTTTGACCCTGCAAGTATCCGGGACCGTTAGGTCACCAGGCAGCCCCGAACCAGGGGAATGCATCAAGACAAGTTAATCACTGTACAGATTCAAGTATCTCTTGTACTCGTGTTCTTGTGTGCACTCGTGTTCTCTTGTTCTAGTGCACTCTTGTTCTCGTGTACCTCGTGATAATTGATTGACCCAAAAGAAAGTGCATATCGCGGACAACTCGGAAATGAGGTATAGTTCCACGGACGGTCACCGGGGCACTGGGACCGATCCGATCCGGATGGAACTCACGTTATAGTACAGTCCATTGTGCTGGACGAGATGGCATGCAGCGCTTCTTGTTCTTTCGTTGCATACCATTCTCTCCAGTGACTGAACCGTATTGTACAGTCCATTGTGCTGGACGAGATGGCATGCAGCGCTCCTTGTTCTTTCGTTGCATACCATTCTCTCCAGTGACTGAACCGTATTGTATAGTCCATTGTGCTGGACGGGATGGCATGTAGCGCCCCTTGTACTTTTGCTGCATACCATTACCGCCAGTGACTATCGTCCTTTATGGCTATGCCAGCGACTCCTGTTCATATAGATAAGTCATCCTCGCTTAGCGGCTATCCGCGTGCGAGTCACTGCATCGCATCAAGAACAACTAAACACCTGAACGATCATGTTAAACGACCCTCGTGTTTGCATATGCTATGCCCATGAATGCTTATACTTGTCCGTGCTTGAATTAACAAGTTTTGCCTCAATGTTTGCCTTGGACAGGGAAGGAGATGGTAAGTTGGTAAGTCTCGCCGTGTTTCCTCAAACATCGCACGGCGCACTGCCCGACACGTTAGGCTATTCAATGTCTGCATGAAACTGATCCTAAGGCAACTAGAAAGACAACTTAATAGTTGTGCACGGAACCTGTATTACGTGTTTGGATTTGTCGAGCGGGCGAGTAGCTTCCCCACCAGTGCATTCAATGTACTGATAATCCACCAGTTTGTATGCAGGGTACGGGAGAACCTCGTTCGGTGCGGACGCCTCCAACGTGCGTGCTAAGGCGTGGACATCAATCCGAAGCAACGGTGCGTCCGGGACTGAAGCACATATACAAGACATAAGTTGTGAACATCGCCTGAACATCGCCTCTACAATCATTCTACAATTGTAGCCACTTGGCACGCTTTTACTGTTTCAGAGAGAGAGGCTTGAGCGACTTGTAATCTCGGCTATACGCCGCCTGTAACACATGTTTATATCAATAAAAGAGCTTGCTTTACTTCAACTTGTGTGTCAATGCTTCCGCTATATTTGTCAACTCAGAGAACTTGTTACCGAATCGCTATGCGTTCATGACTCCGCTGCACTCGGACAATCTGTGTGACTCTGTGGCTTAGAACTCTTATCGCCAGCCAATGAATCACGGCCTTGCACGGGCGCAGTTCACGCTCGTGCGGCATCACGCCTGGATGGGTTAAGCGATCGTTCCGCGGGAGCGCTGGCGAGGGTGATTCCCGCCTTGCGGGAACGGCCGATTGCCTGCGGGAGATCGGGGCGTGACATGTTGGTATCAGAGCCTGGTTTCTACGCCTTTGGACTTCGATTCGATATCTCTGTTTTGAAAGCTCGTTCGTGGGTTATGTGCACGCTCTCTCTCAATGCCTCGATGGGATGTTCCAACAATAAGTCTAAATACTTTCAAAATGTATTTTGAATGATAGGATTGCTTGTCTGGTTGTATGCTGCGAGTGGCCTTTGAGCCAACCTGTGCGAACCCTTGAGAGTATCGCTAGTAGCTTGTCCGAGATTTCACTAACTCTAAGTTTGGTTGAATGCATCTATTCGAGGGACGCCTTGAACTAGTGCACCATCCAAGACTTAAGAAAAGGTGAACTCGAGTGCTGAGACTTCGCTATCTCTAAGCTGGTTGACGTGTTCACGCTAGAAGTGCACTTCGAAAGTGCGCACGATCCAGTCTAAGCGATATACTGATTTCGATGCTTGTGCAAGTGAATATCCAAATGAACAAGTACAACGACTTGTCTAGGATTACCTCAACCCTAGATTACTGCTTGTCCTCAGTAAGTCTCGAGGATGAGACTTTTTCTGAGTTGGGTAGGATGTAACGCCCCGTTCCGCTCAAGCGGACTGCCGACTCAATCGGCAATAGTGCAACTATCCCGACCCGCCTTGCCTCAAAGAGAAGCAAAAGATATCCAGACTTGTCCCTACAGGAATCCGGCTTGGACTTTCAGAGGCTCGCTTGACATATCGCTCTACCGAGGCGAATCATCGCTAAGGTGGGTGGCTACGGTGAACTTGTCTTTGCTTAGCCAGCACACATAAAATCTGGAATATTTATGCTAGTCGCTAGGTGAATCACCCCCTGCATGCTAATAAATCCAACGCACCTAGCTAAGGGAATAATCCCAACTTGTATTGCTTGCTAGAACATGGAAATTGAAACACTGCTTATGTTCAGACCCTCGCATGCTAAGTCCCTTAACGGTTTTAACTCTCGGCTTACCTTCGGGTCCGAGCAACTTGCCTGCTTATGTTCCTTAGAAAACGCATGCTTGTCTGCTTGAATGTTGCCTTGTTTTCATCCAACTCCGGGAGACTACTAAGTAGTCGTTCCGTGCATGTTTGACCCTGCAAGTATCCGGGACCGTTAGGTCACCAGGCAGCCCCGAACCAGGGGAATGCATCAAGACAAGTTAATCACTGTACAGATTCAAGTATCTCTTGTACTCGTGTTCTTGTGTGCACTCGTGTTCTTTTGTTCTAGTGCACTCTTGTTCTCGTGTACCTCGTGATAATTGATTGACCCAAAAGAAAGTGCCTGTCGCGGACAACTCGGAAACGAGGTATAGTTCCACGGACGGTCACCGGGGCACTGGGACCGATCCGATCCAGATGGAACTCACGTTATAGTACAGTCCATTGTGCTGGACGAGATGGCATGCAGCGCTCCTTGTTCTTTCGTTGCATACCATTCTCTCCAGTGACTGAACCGTATTGTACAGTCCATTGTGCTGGACAAGATGGCATGCAGCGCTCCTTGTTCTTTCGTTGCATACCATTCTCTCCAGTGACTGAACCGTATTGTATAGTCCATTGTGCTGGACGGGATGGCATGTAGCGCCCCTTGTACTTTTGCTGCATACCATTACCGCCAGTGACTATCGTCCTTTATGGCTATGCCAGCGACTCCTGTTCATATAGATAAGTCATCCTCGCTTAGCGGCTATCCGCGTGCGAGTCACTGCATCGCATCAAGAACAACTAAACACCTGAACGATCATGTTAAACGACCCTCGTGTTTGCATATGCTATGCCCATGAATGCTTATACTTGTCCGTGCTTGAATTAACAAGTTTTGCCTCAATGTTTGCCTTGGACAGGGAAGGAGATGGTAAGTTGGTAAGTCTCGCCGTGTTTCCTCAAACATCGCACGGCGCACTGCCCGACACGTTAGGCTATTCAATGTCTGCATGAAACTGATCCTAAGGCAACTAGAAAGATAACTTAATAGTTGTGCACGGAACCTGTATTACGTGTTTGGATTTGTCGAGCGGGCGAGTAGCTTCCCCACCAGTGCATTCAATGTACTGATAATCCACCAGTTTGTATGCAGGGTGCGGGAGAACCTCGTTCGGTGCGGACGCCTCCAACGTGCGTGCTAAGGCGTGGACATCACTCCGAAGCAACGGTGCGTCCGGGACTGAAGCACATATACAAGACATAAGTTGTGAATATCGCCTGAACATCGCCTCTACAATCATTCTACAATTGTAGCCAATTGGCACGCTTTTACTGTTTCAGAGAGAGAGGCTTGAGCGACTTGTAATCTCGGCTATACGCCGCCTGTAACACATGTTTATATCAATAAAAGAGCTTGCTTTACTTCAACTTGTGTTTCAATGCTTCCGCTATATTTGTCAACTCAGAGAACTTGTTACCGAATCGCTATGCGTTCATGACTCCGCTGCACTCGGACAATCTGTGCGACTCTGTGGCTTAGAACTCTTATCGCCAGCCAATGAATCACGGCCTTGCACGGGCGCGGTTCACGCTCGTGCGGCATCACGCCCGGATGGGTTAAGCGATCGTTCCGCGGGAGCGCTGGCGAGGGTGATTCCCACCTTGCGGGAACGACCGATTGCCTGCGGGAGATCGGGGCGTGACAGCTCCTCCCCTCCGGCGTGGTCCTCCTCCGTCGACCCCTCTTTCAGGCGCTCCTCCTCCCTTCCTTCCGGCTCGGTAAATCCTAACCTAGACCTGGACACAACTAGGACACACATACACATACTGGACACAATCAGGACACATGGACACAAACAGGACACAACCCTAACCCGAACACATGGACCCGAACACATGGACACACACACATGACACAACCCTACATGACACGATTTGTACTAACACGGACACATACGGGCACATATGGACACACGTGGACACAGACATACATGGAGACACACCCAGACATATATGGAGACACATCCTAGTCAGTATGGAAGTTTGGTTGCATAATTAGAAAATTTGGTTGTACTAGTGTATCACACACATGGACACATATAATACAACACCCACAAATATGTTATATAGTTGTTTGATAAAATTTTATTATGAATTTAGTATCATATGTTGTTGAGTATCATATAATTGACTTGTGGGTATAGAATTGTGTGTGTGTGTTCATGTGTATGTGTGCGTGTGCGCGCGCGCGTGTGCTTGTCAGGTCACTTCTAAATTTTGTCCAATTAGCGACGAAATATTGGATTATATGAGAAGTGCAGTGCACACGAGATGTTGGATTAGCGCTGGGATGTTGGATTAAACCTTTATATTTCATAGCCGTTGATTTGGGGGATTCCTTTGATATTATATATATATATATATATGATATGGTCGGGATGTTGGATTATATGAGAAGTGCTGAAGGTAGTGTAGGAGAGTGGTAATTTGGTTATGACATGACACAGGATATGACACAGGATATGACACAGACCCTAATTTGGTTATGACATGACACATACCCTACCTATTGTAACAAATATTATAGATGTGAACTCAACGAAAGTTTTTCATTACACGTTTAATTGCATGGAAGAGGTAGAATTATCCAAAAAGGAAGACGAAGTAGATGAAAGTGAAGATGAAGAGGAAGAGGAAGAGGAGGACGAGAAAAACGAAAAAGATAAATTTTCAGAAGAGGATTGAAAATAAAATAAAATTTATTTAGAACTCTAGCCATGTACTGTATTTTTAATGTGGAATGTAACATCTATTTTAACTATATGGATACATATATTTATATCGGTTATCAATTATATTCTTTGTTTCCATCTATCTTACCAGATGGCACCCATGAACTGAGTACGTGTACGTCGCTTGAGAGTGGTACCTCCTACTGTTAAGGAGGAAGTGGTACCACCTACTGTTAAGAAAGAAGTGGTACCTCCTAATATTAAGGAGGAAGTGACTGTTAAGGAGGAAGTGACATCTCCTACTGTTAAATTGGAAGCGTTTGTTAAGGAGAAAGTAGCAACTCATACTGTTAAGGAGAAAGTGGTACCTCCTACTGTTGGGCAGGCACCAGCTCAGAGGGGGAGTTCCAGTCATCCAACACCTATAATGGAGATTGATCACCTAGACGCTACTTATGGAAGTATTTGAGGGACTGGGTTCTGCCCCAGCGTATTGGATTTTCTTGAGAGATTGAGAAATTGAATAAGACATATGGTGTGACTGTGATACTTTTATTGTGCTTATTGTGTAACTGTGATACTTTTATATTATAATTTTTGTGTGGCTGTGATACTTTTATTTTGTGTTTATTATGTAACTGTAAGATTTTATATACTTTTGTGATATTTCGTACCCAGAAAATTCAACGGAGGGTTACTCCGGGTCTATCTATTTTATGAACTATTATAAGTCTGTGTATTTGTTTTATCATCATATGTTATTATCGGGTATGGCCGGACGATGCAGATCGTTCGAAGGTCGATCTTCTAGACGGAATGCTCCTCCGGTACAGGCTACTGGTTCCGAATTCTCGTCGCAGAGTACTCCAGTGTACCGATCTTTAGCATCTCCGACTCCGTCGATGATACGACATGACAGTACTCCTGGGACGAGTAGTTCTAGGCCTGAGACTACTCCCTCGTCGAGATATCGTCCCTCATCGGTACAGAGACACCTGAGCCACTTTCTAAGGTACAACTATGGTGGCCCTTGGATCAACTATCGGATGAGAGGAAGGTGTTCTGGTTTACGCACTTTAAGGTAAAGATATATTATATCAATCATCTAATTTATACATATTATATAACTTACTAAATTACTTTTTTTAGCAAACGTATTTCTATCCACCCGTCGTTTGGTATATTTTTTATTTCAGATATATTATTTTAATGCAAGTACGATAAATTGATAGTAGGATAAAATATTTAATTTTAGTACTAAATAATATATTTTTAACATGTACAGAGGGGTGAGGATGCCAACATGGTGACCGTCTTCCTAGCCTTACAGACCTATGTAAGTATTACTTTACTTTGTGTTAATTTTAATATAACTTAGAAAATATGCAAATAAATATCTATATAGTTAGTAATAAGTACCATAGACATATTAGCAATTATCGAATATCCAAACTTTTTTAGGCAGAGTATCTTAGGCTGCGTGAGGGACGACTACTAGTGCACCTACAGCGGGAGAAGCTGATACTTCCTCACAGCCCTCTCCAGTTCCGTCGGTGGACAAGCTGTGGGTGACCGCCGTTGGTGGTCTCCAGAGGGGTACGTACTACGATACAGGATTCTATAGTGCCCTTGTTGCGATGTAGTCCTCTAGGGCCTCAACTGCAAGTGTGCATTCCCCATAGCCCTCGCAGGCGTCGGCCCTAGTCTAGGAGATCGTTGACCGTCAGATTGCGTCTCTCCGTGACGAGTTGCTTCGAAGGATCGAGGAGAAGCCCCTATCCCAGCCGCAGGCGGATGATGCGATGCTCATCGTACGATTTGATACGCTCGAGCGCAGCATCATGGAGCTCAAGGATATGACAGCTGATCTTAGAGCGTCGATAGAGTGCAATGTGATGGAGCTGCAGGCATCACATCTGTCCATTGACGAGAGGCTGACTATGATGTAGGATTCATGTGTTCATAGCAGTACAAGACTGTTATCTACCATAGATTCATACAACCATCGACTAGCAGCATTAGAGCAGATACGTCCTCCTGGTGCGCCTTCATCGGTACAGACTCCATAGACGTCACTGCCTTCTCCATCGACATCGGTGTCGATTTTACGGGAGCAGTATAATTTGTTCTTATCCCTGATGCGCGACGGTGGTCAGCCTCCTACAGATCTGCAGTAGTTCTACTTAGGATAGTTTACTTATTGTTTGTGTTTTGACATATGATATTTAGTCATTTATGAATATTCTTTATTTTTGAGGCTTTCAGAATTTATTTCTTGCACTCAGTTGTATGGATATTTATTGTATTCTTTACGATAAAATTTTTTCTGACTCGGTTTGTAATTCCAATATTTCGTTTTCTTCAAATTCTACTATATTATTCATATTAAATGTATATTAATTTACCGGTATTGAATGTTCCACCGAAGGGGCCGACGAACCCAGTAATTTCAACGGAGGGTTGCTTCGGGTATATTTATATAAATTATGAATTCATAAATTGTAGGAAGATTAGTTTAGAAACCATTTTATATTCTTTTTTTATTTTTTCACTAAAACTTTAGCAATATTTAGTGACATTTAGCGACGTTTATATATGTCGCTAAATTCATCTCTAAATTCGTCGCTGAATACGTCGCTAATTATGTTGCTAAATAAGTCGTTAAATACGTCGTTGAATGTCGCTAAATTGCTGATATTGCAGTATTTGTCAAGTCAATAAAACGTCGCTAAATGTGTTACAAAATATCACTAAACAGAAAAAAATTTAGAAACGTTTAGCGACACAAAACACGTTGCTAATTTAGCGGCATTGCGTCGCTAAACATCGCTAATATGAAAAATACGTTGCTATAAAACATCGCTGTAGCGACGTTTTGCAATATTTTTCCTGTCAGCGAATAGCTTAAACGCAACTTCATTGAAACATCGCTAATTACGTCGCTAAATTTTTTTAGCGACATTTTAAGGCCATTTAGCGACGTTTTCAGACGTCGCTAATTTGACTTATTCTGGTAGTGGTGGAACCCGCAAAAGGTGTTTTCTTGAGCACCCGCTCAAAGAAGAAGCTGCCAGCTACTGGGGGAGTTCTTCCTCAAGACCTCAGATAGCTCTACAAGCTGGGGGTTGTAATCCCTCGGACCTCCATGATAATCCGGCGTTCCATAAGATGATGATTCCCAAGGAACAAATACTGAGGTCCCTGGGGGTAGCCACCTTCGTCAAGTGGATGTAGCTTTCTACGCTGGTGGTAGTGTTTCCTCCGAGTTTGAAGAGGATGCAATGCTGCCAACTTTCCCTGAGGACCATTCACTGCAAGAGTCTGAGACAGAAAGTGTGATGTCCACCGTCCCATCCATTTCTCCCCATGTGAGAACAACATACATAGAAGGGGACGATCATGAGGGCCCCAACCATCGGCAGCACCTCAAAACCCTCGAGGCCATGATGCAAACCATTAGCGCATCAATGCAAGCCTTAATCCAGACAATGATGGAAATTAAGGCAAATTTGGCCCCACAACTAGCGAGGGCCTCTGGTCAAGCAAGCCTGGACCCCGGGACCAACGGGGATTCTAATGTAACCGCTATACCCACTGGAGGTAACCATCTCCTACCCGGATCGTCTGGTCCTTCCGCAGTCGATGAAGCTCAGGAATCAATGCAGGAGGTACGAGAACTCCGGGCCCGCCTAGACTCTATGAGCAATCAGGACTCACTGTGTGAGCTCGGGATCCGACAACCGTATCCCCTCGAGTGGAGAGACGTACCGTATCCACCCAAGTACAAGCCCTTCAACTTGACTCCGTTTTATGGGAAGACATTGCCCCGTCAATTCATGAGTTATTTTAAGACGACAATGGGGCATCTGCCTCGCAACGACGCCCTCTTAACCAAGCTCTTTGTCGGGACATTGTCTGAAATAGCCTTCGATTGATTTTGTAGCCTCCAGGGCAACTTTATTTTATTATTTGATGACCTCAAAGGCCTTTTTCTTGCTCGATTCTACGATGGAGAAATGACATGACGATGTCCTCGTTAATGGACAACGCATAAGGAGAGAAAGAGTCTATAAGGGAGTACATCGAACGGTACATGCAAGTGGCACTAAAGTTACCCCCGGTAACCCTGAGTCCACACTAATGGACACCTGTTGGAGGAATCTTCTTTCCACAGTCAGGCTCTGGATGGGCGACTCTCAGTTTAAAGACTGGAAGACATTCATCATAAATGCGGTCGGTGATGAGAAGAAGGTGAAGGACGCCCATCTCTTGGGAATACAGATCTCTATCACGGATGATAGGGAAAGCGCCCTTACATCAGCAATAACAACAACGACAATAATGCCTGGGATGGCAAGAAAAAGCAGGCTCTAGTCGCCAATATAGCCAAGAAGCCTGAGAAAAAGTTCGCAGAGGCTCCAAAATCGAAGAAAATCTACTCCTTCGAAGATGATGACATCATGGCAATCTTTGACGTACTGATGCAGGAAAACAAGCTTCGGCTCCCTAACGTCAAACGCCCTATTGAAGCAGCCAAAGTAAATAACTCGAAGTACTATTACTACCACCGTTACGTCCATCATGCGATGTAGGACTGCTACACACTTAAGCGGTACATCCAGCGGCTGCTTGACACCAATACCCTCATTCTGGACTTCGATGACAAAACAATCGTCGCAAACATGGTATCTCTCCAGTTCGGTAACTTTTCAGCGATGGAAGCCCAAGGCAGTAATCTTGATCCCCCGGGCAACAATGGAGGTTGTCAATCTCCCGCCAGCTCGTGGCCATACAGCCAGGTTGATACCTCTCACCAGATCACGGGAGGGGGGAGGTCATATGGGTCCATCCCAATCTTGCGCCAAACTTGATATAGCAGACAACACTTTCTGCCACCAAATCCAAGGGCAAGAAGTCCAAGTCCTACTACACGGTTTCTATCCCTTTCGAAAAAGCTATAGCAGGAACAACGAGTTCAGGACTGGCATACCAATGAGAGTACGACATCCTCGATGATGGTGTGCTCCCAATCGCCACATCCGATTGGGGTCCATCCCATCCTCCAACAGCGGACAAGTCCAAGCAGAAAGAAACTTGCTTCGATAGACCGCTGCACAAAGATACTGCTCAGGGACTGGAGAAGTCCTAAAACTTTGACATCTTGGTACAGCTTACCAATACTCCAGGAAAGTTGTCACTATTCGAGCTTCTTTGACTCTCCAAAGACACTCGGGTTGCTCTGAGTGAGGCAATACAGAATACTGATACCTACTTGGCGCAGGTCAAGCCGCCAACTAAGGATACTGCCGCATGTCCCCGTTGCAATAATATGGTGGAGGCGATACCCAACATCACGTTCTCATAACAAGACATGTTGTTGAAGAACAATCAGCACGATCATCCTCTGTATTACACATGGTACATCGGTGCCATCAAGGTGGACCAGATGCACATCGACCCTGGCTCGTCAATCAATATTATCCCGTGAAGTCTGCTTCAGACTCTGGGTATCCCGATGCATTGCTTGGTAGCGACTAATACTACCATCAGTGGCTTGAACGCTGGATGAAGGTGGCAATGATGTCGACAATGAGGTAGATACTGGGACAATATTGGACGAGCCCTTGAGAGTCCATCTCAAAGCACGCGCTCCCGACACAACTCCTCCCCTCAGGGTAAAACTGCACAGAAAAGCACCTGAGCCTCTGGTCTTTCGTCTCCATAGACCGAGTCGACCACCGAAGGAAGAACCAACGCCTACTACGACTTCCGAACCTCTAGTGGTAAAGCTGTGCTGGAGACCTCTAAAGCCCTCACTCGTACTGTGAGTAGATATCAGGAAGGATGAACTGGAGGAGTACGTAGCCGCTTATGCTAATGTCCCTTCTCTCTACGATGTAATTTCGTAAGACGAGATACCTTATTTCATCAATAAAGGGCTATATTTGAACTACTCGGATGTTGCACATCTCAACACGCTATATTCCCTTGAGCACGGTTTGGACTTACACCTGCATACACAGGTGACTACCACCTATGCAGTGAACCGAATTTTCTTCAGTCAAAAATTCTACTTCATAGTTCAGCAAGAATGAGGAAAGATAAATACATTATCTTCAGCAGAGTGGAAAGTTCCCAATCCTTAGACCCAGAGGAACTGGAGCTAGAACCAGATACCAGTATAATGCTACTTAATCGGTACAACTCTCGAGCCAAACACCTCATCCAAAAGATGGGGTAAGATCTAAAAGCCGCTAAGGGCTTGAACTACGGCAAAGGCCGACGGCTACCTCTGCGTCTGCAGTCCCTTGCAAGCAAGCCCGATGATTATTACCATAAGACAAAGTATGGCTTAGGGTACGTCACGTCTCCTATAACCCCTGAAGCCTCGGATGAAGAAGATGAGTTACACTCTCACTCTTCAGAATCCTCCTCTTGGGACTCCGACACCAGTATCGGAGAGATGCTCAAACAAACATTGTCTGCTAACATGGTGTCAGTCGACCCTGAGGAAGACGTCGAGAATCCCCATGAACTCTTTAAAGTAGAACCGTTGGCCCAACGCCTAGACGCAAAATGGGAGATGCGGTTTGAGCAACATGAACCTCTCATTGAGGACGAAGTCGTACAAGTCGACCTGGGCAACGAATTCTCCCCTAAACCTATCTTTATTAACAAGAGTTTGTCCAATAAGGATTGGGAATCCCAGCTATAACTCGTCAGAAAATACATCGATATCTTTGCCTGGAGTTACGAAGACATGTTGGGACTGGACTCCCAAATCGCAGTCCACAAACTCAATATCTTGTTGAATGCTAAGCCGGTCAAGCAACAGCAACGACGGTTCTGGCTGCACAACATGAACGCCATTGAAGCTAAAGTCAACAAACTGATATCTAGTGGCTTCGTCCGCGAAGAATAACATCCGAATTGGGTAGCCAATATCGTGCCCGTCGTAAAAAGAATGGAAAGATCCGAATCTACATTGACTTTCGTGATCTAAATGCGACGTGCCCTAAGGACGAGTTTCTCCTTTCGATCACATATATAATGATCGACAATACTTGTGGCTTCGATCACATGTCCTTCTTAGACAGGTTCTCACGATACAATCAAATCAAAATATTTCTCGACGACGAGAAGCACACATTATTCCTAACATCGATAGGAGTGTACTGCTACACAGTCATGCACTTTGGTTTGAAGAACGTCGGTACTACATACCAGCGAGATTTGAGCACCATCTTTCGTGAACATCTGCGCAAGACGGTGGAGTATTACGTTGATGACATCATCGTCAATAGTCGCTCCAAAGATGATCACCTCCGGAACTTAAAGACTATGTTCGACCTCATGCATGTGCACCAGCTCAAGATAAATCCTACCAAATTCTTCTTCAGAGTCTCCAGAGGCAAGTTCCTAGATTTTGTCATAACTTCGAAGGGTATCCACGTAGACCCTGACAAGACTAAATCAATCCTTAAAATGCGCCCACCGAAGAACCTCAGAGAACTTAGTGGCCTTTAAGGAAGATTGGCATATATCATGAGGTTCATATCAAACCTCTCTAGACGTTGTCAGCCGTTCACTCAACTTATGAAGAAGGGAGTCTCCTTTATCTAGAATGAAGAATGCCAGTGCACCTTCGACGAGATCAATTAGTACCTCTTGAATCCCCCAGTATTGGTGGCCCCCGTTGTGGGAAGACCCTTCTTACTATTTGTGCGGGCAATGGATCACTCCCTCGGAGATCTACTAGTCCAAAAAAGTGATACCGATCTCGAACATGCCATCTACTATCTCAATAGAATGATTGCTGACGCGGAGCACAGATACAACCCCATTGAGAAGGAGTACCTTGCTCTGGTCTTCGCCATTCAGAAGACTCGGCATTACGTGACAGAAAAAAACATCCATGCGATCTTGTGAGCTAATCCGCTCAGGGTCCTTATGACTAAACTCGGAGCGCTCAACTATCACCTAGCCACATGGGCAATACTGTTGTCACCATACGACATGGTATTTGTCCCACAAAAGGCGATCAAAGGCCAAGCATTGACAGATTTTCTTGCAGCCCACCATGTACGAAAAACTTTAAAGCTTTACGAGAAAATCCTAAATAAAGTAGCGAACTCAAATATGACTACAAGCGCATAAGCCGTTTGGCGAATACTCTTCGACAATGCTTCAAGAATAGGGCCCAAAGGCGATATTGTCGCTGGCATCGGGATAGTACTAATTTTCCCACACGATCTGGTCATCAATTATGCTTACTCCCTCACAGAGCCATGCTCCAACAATTTGGCAGAGTACAACGTTCTTATCATCGGGCTCCAATTCTTAAACAAGTAGGAGTAGACTACCTGGAAGCCTACGACGATTCCAAGCTGATAGTCAATCAAGTCCAAGGCGAGTACGTGGTCCGAAATGAAGACCTGATTCCCTACCACCAAGTCATACTCGGCATTCTCTCCACCTTCGAGGTGTTCTTCATAGAGTATGTCCCTCGACTGCAAAATATCGAGGCTGACGTCCTGGCTGGCCTTGCAACCTCTTTAGGTGTTCCAGTCAATACTCATGAACTGATCACCGTGGTTGGTCAAGAGCTGGTCTGCCCGAAGAACAGCCTCTGTCTGTGCCTGAGCTACTCAGTAGAGACAAGCACCGACTCCTAAGACTGAAGGCTCCCATTCATCGACTACGCAATCTATGGAATTCTCCCCGAGAACCCAAAGGAAACCACTTCCATCAGAAGTCGTTCTACTACGATACGGCTACCAAAATCCTGTATCGTCGTTCATACGACAGTCTTCTGCTATGATGCCTATCAAATACAGAAGCGAAGAAGTCTCTCCACGAGGCTCACAATGAGGTATGCGGTACCCATCAGCCCGGACCTAAGCTACAGGACCGTCTCCGGAGAATGGGTTACTTTTGGCCGACAATGGTCGCGGATGCTGTTGACTATGCGAGAAAGTGTCGAGCATGCCAAATCCACGCAGACTTTATCCACCAGCCCTCGGAGTTCCTACACCAAACTATTGCGTCTTGGCCATTCGAAGCCTACGACATGGACATCATAGGACCAATCAGTCCACCTTCGTCTAAGGGACATTGGTTTATCCTAGCTATTACCGACTACTTTTTCAAGTACGCGAAAGCCTTTTACCAATTTTGTGACAAATACCAAATTCAGAATATAGTCTCAACGACCTACAACCTAGGAGCAAATGGTCTGGCGGGAGCATTCAACAAACGGGTCAAGAAGAGGACTTACCAAGTGGATAATCTTGTCCTGACAGTAAGAAGGCCGATGGTTATGACCCACAAGACGGTCGACAAGTTTTAACCCAAATGGGAAGGCATGTTCGTCGTAGAATTTGTATTCTCCAATGGCGTCTATCGACTGCTAAAACCTAATGGCGACTTGCTCATGATGCCTATCAGCGACAAGTTTCATAAAAAGTACTATGTCTAAGGCTAGGCTTGTACTTCTCTCTATCTCCATCAGGACAACAAAGATGTATAGGGTTCCCACTCCTTGTTCATCCCCATCAAGTGCCTATGCACGATATTTCTCTATATGACATTATCAGTATTCATGAGTCCTGGATACACAACGGATAATGGATCCTCAAAATCTTCCTAGCGAAGAAGTCCCCAGGTCCATCTGCATACTCCCGCAGGGACCACCCAAACCAGTCTCGCTAGACACTAGCCTTATGATCTCCTCAGCGGAGTAACCGCCAGGTCTATCTATATTCCCAGGTAGACCACACTCAGCAACCCGCTTCTCAGTGAGTATCCCGAATATTAGTTCACGTCCATATTACCTTTGAACTACTGTCCTAACATATCTCCCTGACCGAGTTTGCTATGTCTATATTACCTTTGAGCAAACCTTCCGAGTTTGGCTATTGATCATCACGTCCATATTACCTCTGATATCGGTCGTCATCTCAACTTATCACCCATACTTAACTACAAGTACGCCAATGGTATTAAGTCCACAAAACCTGCCACATCCATATTATCTCTGGCAGGGTTTGTCTCAAACCTATTACTTGCACTCAGGTGCGCAAGAAGTAATAGGTCTACAAACCCTATCACGTCCATATTATCTCTGATAGAATTTTGTCTCGAACTTATTACTTGCACTCAGATGAGCAAGAAGTAATTAGTCCACTAAATATCCTCCAGCGGGATATCCTCAATAAAAGCAAACAATTCAAGTACATATTACCTCTGAACTATGAGTTGCCCATGTTTTTCATCCAAAGAAAACAGCCACGTCCATATTACCTATGGCTCATTTCCTTTTTCTTCCACAAAAATACCGGGATCGTACCAATCTCTCGGTATGACTATCGATTAGCTCACATCCACGTTACCTCTGAGTTATCGTCCTCACGTTCTTTCCAGTAAGGTTTGCCATATACCTCTTACCTATGAGGAAACCTCCCTACTTGACTATCGATCATCACATCCATATTACCTCTAATATCGATCGTCGTCTAAACTTAGCACCCGTACTTAACTTTAAGTACGTCAGTGGTGTTAAGTCCACAAAACCTACCACGTTCATATTACCTCTGGCAGGGATTGTCTCAAACATATTACTTTCACTCAGGTGCGCAAGAAGTAATGGGTCTACAAAATCTATCATGTCCATATTTCCTCTGATAAGGTTTTGTTTCGAACTTACTACTTGCATTCTCGTGCGCAAGAAGTAATAGGTCCACCAAAGTCCCCCAGTAGAACATCCTTAAATAGACTACAATGTTGTACTATATCCATATTACCTCTTGTACAATACCCAAAAGTCTACAACATACAATGGGACAAATACATAGAAAAAATTCTGAAAAATGAGAGACTTTATTGTTTAATATTCAAGATCATGAGTACATACGATAGAAATCCATTAAATTCAAGGATTTTTCATTAGTATTCAAGGTCATGAGTACATATCATGGACACCCATTTTAAGGGATTTTCATGAAGTCTCGCTGATAAGAACCTTTTTTATTATAGGCGACCCTCCGTGTTGTCGTTGCTACTGATGCAAGTCAAGCCCGCAGCAGAACTCAATGCTTTATGGATTATCCCTCTACAGTATAAATCTCAGTATATGGAAAAGAATCCATGCTGACAGATAGCAAGGAAGGAGCAGGAGCATGTGCTCTATAACAATGCGAGAAGACTGAAGAAATGAATGTCAATTAATCAAAATCCTGTCATCGACGCCGCAGTCCCCCAGCTGGTAGCAACCCGCATAAAGGAAAGAAACACAACTAGTATGCTGCATAGACATGAGCAACTCCGTGCATGACACAGGACGTTCATCCTCATCCTCCATCATGGGCAGCACGAGGGAGAACAAAGCATGCACAAGGAAAATATATTGAATTAGCAAACAAAGATAAAGTTGATGTCCATGCGGCAGAGCCTAGTCGACACATGAGGTTCCTTCCATGTAGCAGAATCATGGTTGTCGCATGTCCATGTCGAGTCCTCCATGCGACAGAATCATAGTTGTCGCATGACCAGGTCGAGCATTCATCCATGCGACAAAGTCTTAGTTGTCACATGATGGTTACCCTTCCATATGACAGAATCATGAGAAAAGCCCACGCATGTTCGCCATGATCTCTCATCCATGCGACAAGGCTGTATAAAAAGCATGCGCGTGTTCTAGATGATTTCTCATCCACGCAGATATACTGTGTATTGGTGTCTCTGTGTCCATGGAAGCCCAACATGAAAAATGCGGTGCTCCCCTACCTTCAAGTAAAGCATCAAAATCAGGGGGCCAAGGATCAAGACTCCCTCTGACAAACTCCTCGGCAAGGAGAGTTGCAGCCATCGGCATCCTGTACAGGGAAGAAGAAATAAAGCAATAAAATAAAGTTCTCTCTCTCCTCCTGGCCGCCTATTTATAGGCTTCAAAGCTGTGTGAAGCGATCGAGGCAATGAACCAAGCAGTTATGAAGATGAACCCGATGCCTCGATTTGCGAGATCCACTTTAATCTCCTTGAAAACCGATGCCTCGACCCCATGTCAGGAGACGGCATGGAATCCCAAAAGATCTGGTCAAAGTTAGAGCCAAATTTTCTTATTTAATGATTTGACAGCCTGTCATAAACAACTATATGGCCATAAGACTATGTGGCATGCCCTTTATATGCAGCCAATAGCGCTCGACCATGCTTCTTTCAAAGCATTCCAAACTAGACATTTTGGAAACATTGAAGGGGGTATTGTAGAAGCATAAAAAATTATGCAGGCCGCATAAAGGTCATGCCCCCTCAAAAGAACAGAAATAGGCCATAGAGGAGCTACATGCGGCCTGAACAACCAAGCCGCAGAGAAGCAGCATGCGGCCTGATCAACCAAAGATCTAGAAGCCGCACAGTACACTCTATGCGGCCTAAAAAACCATAGAGCATGGAGCCTCATAAGATCCTCCTGACATAGCATTCGATGTTTGTCAGACTCTTTGAACCATCACTCATCACACTGAGATGCTTTGAGTCTCGTGAAGACGACGACTCAGTAAAAGACAAAAAGTTATATCAACTCATTGATGCCTCGACGGACGTGCCATGCCATATGCTCGCTTACATGCGGCCACATACTCATGCGGCATCATCATCATGCGGCCATAGTGTCCATTCAACCAAAGCCAAATGAGAGAACGTATGTCGTGATATACCCATGCGGCCTCGTCATCATGCGGCCAAAGTGTCCATCTGACCAAGAACAAACAAGAGCACATATACGATGACATACCCATGCGGCCTCGTCATCATGCAGCCATAGTGTCCATCTGACCAAAGCCAAACAAGAGCACGTATGTGGCCACATACCCATGCGACCTCGTCATCATGCGGCAAGAGTATTGTAATCCCCCTGATTTTCAAGAGAATTTTAAATTTGAATTTTTACAATTTATCTAGAATTTTCTGGAATTATTTAGGATTTTTCTGTAATTAAAATCAGGTTCTTTAAATTTTTTAAAGAATTTTTTTATGTTATTAAATGGTATTAAAATATTATGAAAATAATATTTTATGGTGTAAAATGAAAATCTAGACATAGGGTATTTTTCCGGGAATTTATTGGACCCCGGATGAATTTTAAAAGCCCTAAAAATAAAACTATTATTATTAATTGTTAATTAATTATTTTGTTTTAATTATCTTTTAATCCGGCCCAAACCCATTAGCCCGGCCCAGCCCACTAACCTAGCCCAGCCCGCTGCCCACCGGGTCGGGTCGGGTCCGACAGACCCGAACCCGTAGCCGCCCGAGACCCGAACCCGAATATCTCTCTCTCTCCCCAAACGCCTGCAGCCCCCGACCCCTGAACTCTCCGGCCGTTTCCGGCGCCGGCGACCCTCCGCCTTCCCGCCGCTCGGCCTCCCCGCTCCGCAACGCCACCAGCCGCCTCCCCTTCCTCTTCCCTTGAACCGCCGACTGATCCCCTCCCTATCCCCTCTATATAACCCTAGCTCCGGCCGACTAGGACTTCCCTTCCCCCTTTCTTCTCCGGCGAAGAATCGCCTACTCCGGTTATCCTCCACCCAGAGCCGCCTCCTCCATCCGCCTCCGGTTCTCTCGTCGACTTGGCCCCGTCGACCCCAGAACCGCCTCGCCCAGCACCTCCCTTCCTCGCCTCCAGCAACCCTAGCCGTCCCCTCCGCCGGCGACGCCACCCCGAGTCGAGCCGCTCCGCCTGAGCGCCACCCTGCAGAGTCTCCCCCGCAGCAGTCAGCCTCGCCGAGCCCAGTCAGCCGACTCCGGCTACACCCAGTGACCAGAGGACACTGGTCGGACACAGGAGCCTAGCCGCGGACACGCACAGTAAACCCTAATTTCTAAATCTTGTGTCGGACACAGTGTCAGGACACGAGGACACGATTTTAAACTCGGTTTCTCGGACCACTTCAGGTAATCATAACTTTTGACTCGTAGCTCGGAATTCAATTCCGTAAATTGTAACGCGTAGCCTGTTTGACCCTCTCGGTGCCCGGACAAACCGCTCGGGGCATCGCGTCCTGTGGTGATCGCACACCGCGATCCAAAAACAGGAAAACCCAGACCCTGTTTCACCCCGGAATCGAGTACGCCCCGCCAAACGGGACGACTTGGTCGCGTGCGGTCTTCACAGATACGTACGTGTCGTTGATACGGACGTGCGGGCTTTCGCAGAAGCTGATTCGGATGTGCGTGCACACCGGAATCAGTGCGTATCCGCGGACACCGCCCCGTATCCGTACTTTCTGATTCTCGCTGTAACTTAGTGTACACAAGTCAGATCGTGACGAAACTTGCGCCATTGGACTCGTAGCAATACGCTGGTCCTGTGAGCCAAGTTTGGTTCGATTCTGAGAACGTTGACAAAATCGTGTGTCGTGGGCCCCACAGGCTCCAACCGACGGGCGATTTTGAGAACGGCTCATCGGAATCCAATTCTAGAAGTTCCGTTGGGTTCGTATCATCGTTCCTGACCTGTTGACACTAAGTTGGACTATTTTTGAGACCTTTGACCCTGACGCGTTTTTCGGTGCAAAGCGGCCCACAATTGGACCCCGCCTTGACCCGAAAATGACGTTTCTGCCCTTGTATCCAAATTGGACTCAAGGACAGGCGTTCCTAGCTGATTGAAGTGTTCTGGATCTGATGGTGATGTTTGTTTCAGCAACCGGAGCAGTCCCTGCAAATCCAGCTATTGCCAGAGCTACAATTGGAGCTGAACATCCAGGCAAGTGTACCTTGCCTTAAAAGCAGTTTAATGATTCATTTCTCTTGATTTATTTTCCTGTGATTATTGTACTTGCTCAACCCTAGGGCCGGGTGACTTGCTTAGCGTCCGATCATAGTCGGGTGCCAACACCGTACGCGGGGTTGGGCAATGTCATTTAGAGATGGAAATCGTGACATTTATATTCTTGTACTTGCCCTATCAAGTACTTATTACCCAGGACACCTGACACAGAGCATGAGACAGAATCTTCCTGAAATATTCAAGGTGATTCTGTGTAGGTTCCAGGATTTATGACTTAAGACATTACATTCCTAGACATTATGTTCATAGACATAGTATGACTTACTGCATTAGATATGATCGTACGTGACGTGGACATGAGGCATCGTGGACATGATATGTATGATTACATTGGGTGGGGAGAGACACACAGGCTACAGGCTGATAATATATATATATATTCATAGTAAACACATAGTATAACACATAGTATAACTGCTACCGGCTCCCCGACACAGAGCTTGTAGTGGTATCAGCCTTAGTTTAGTGATGCTCTCAACTTGCATTTCACATAGATGGTTATATAGTTGTCCCTATTGTTTCATTATTTTACTTTGCTGCATTATATTTGGCTTATTTTATCTGTACCTTGCTATGTCCCCTGAGGACCTGGATCCGGATTATGTCCCCAGGGATAGCAGAAGAGATCTACCCTGAGGTGTACGGAACAGGAGCACTTCTCGGAACAGTACCAGTACCTGAGGATGAGGTGATCGCTGAGGACTTCTCCTGAACATCTGCTTCCCTATGATCAGTTTAAAAATAATTAATTAAACTCTTTTCATGTTTATGAGAACAATTGTAACAGACATTATATCGGGTTGTTCCCCGAATTACTTTGCTGAGACTGGATGTTTGTTTTACTTTCTTTATTGCTGATGATCTTATTATCTTTTCTGTGGATGAGATTAGTTCTGGATTGTTGTTATAGACCTTATTTACAGCTTAAGTATGCCCCGATGGATCCATTAAATTGGGTTTGTCCATCGGTGCGTGCTGCTGGCCATTATCACGTGCTCAGTCCCTCGATATTTTGGGACTGGGGCGTGACATGGTTTTTGTGGTGGCCCATGCAGGTCTTCGACTAAAATTGTTCGGTTTCAACTTAGGGACCGAACAGGCCTGCAATAAGAATAGGATAAAGTTTTAGGATCTCATCCACTTGCTTGAAAACGTTCTTGATATCTGTATCGTATTCAAATTAACTTTTGACTTGCATCTTGCCTTGAATCCAGTGCGCTTCTTATGTTTTATTTTGATGCAGAGTAATGGATCCACGAGAAAACGACGGAACTCCAGCAAGAACACCAGTAGGTGCTGAAGTCACTTATGGAGAAGATGAAGTGACGCTACTGAGTGGAGATCCCTCTACTCACCGAAGCAGCCAAGCAGATCCGCAATCTTCTAGATTTCGGCGTGATGATATTCCACCTCCACCCCAGTTTCCTCCGCAGATGCCTGTCTTCCCACCAGGCCAAGCAATGGACGGACAACAGATGTTCCAGATGTTCTTCGCAATGATGCAAGCTCAGCAACAAGTCCAAACTGAAGCCCAACGTCGCGAAGCTGAGTACTTGAGGAACAGTCTAGTAAATGCACTGGAGCAGGCCAACCTACCAGCTAGACGGCAACCAACAGGCTCTATCACAGACTTCCGACAACTGAAGCCCCGTACATTCTCTGGCAAGGAGGGACCAACAGAAGTGCATGAATGGCTCACCAACATTCGGCATCAATTAGAAGCAGCTGAGCTTCCACAAGAACGTTGGATGACCGCCGTAAGAATGCAATTGACGGACAATGCTCATCACTGGTGGCTATCCGAAGAGACCAGGCTCGGACCAGACCGAGTTACTTGGGAAGAGTTCTCCAGACTCTTCCAGGAGATGTACATACCGGCAATCGCTCGATCAGAACTGAGGGACAAGTTCAATCGTCTCACTCAAGAAGCTATGACGGTGGAAGAGTACAACGCCGAGTTCATTCGTCTGAGTCGCTTCGCCCCAACATTAATCCCAACAGAAGAAGAGAAGGCCGAAAAGTTTTTCGACGGACTCAACATCGAGCTACAGAAACTGATTGGATCTGTCGCACCCACTTCATACACGGACGTCCTTGCTGCAGCTCGACGCATGGAGCGCGTCACCAGGAGAGAAACCAGTTTGAAGAGGCCTTCCTCATCAGTACCAGCCAGAGCAAACAATGGAGAAGCTGCCAAGAAACCTCATCTGCAACAAACACCACAGGGATCTGCATCCAAAGCCCTGACTCTTCCCACTTGTTATTACTGTGGCAAGATAGGCCATTTAGAGAAGGACTGCAGACGCAAGCTGGGATTATGCTTAATTTGTGGAACCAATCAACATTTAGCCAAGAATTGTCCTTATCATCGAGGAGGAGTACCAAGAGCAAACCAACAAGCTCTACCAGCACCAGGAGAGTATCAACCAAGGCCACCCATGGCACCGCAGGCAGCACTCTTCCAACAAGCCCAGCAGCAGCAGCAGAGAAATCCACCAGGACGCGGCCAAGTTTTCGCAATGACTGTGGGAGACGCGCAGAACCAAGGAGTTGTTAATGCGAGTAAGTCTTTATAGTTGTTTCGTTTCTAGCATTTCTGTAGTTCGTGCCTGCTGGTTCGTGACCCCAGACTTGACCTAATAACTTAACCTAATAATTTTAACCTGTTAATAATTGATAACTTAGTGTTAACCTAGTGATTCTGAACTTGCCAATAATTCAGAATGTTTCATAAGTGTTAATCTGATAAGTTTTGAAAATAACCTGGTTTTCTAAAACTGTAATTTTCTAGATTTCCCACATTTGGGAAATTGCATAACTTTTAATGCTAGGGGAAAATAATTTTTCCTAGGTGTCACTCTCAATCTTGATTTTTCTGATTTAAATAAATTTTGCAACCGTGTCATCTCTGTTGACCGGTTAATCTTTGATTGCGAGGACGCAATCCTCTTAAGGGGGGTATAATGTAATCCCCCTGATTTTCAAGAGAATTTTAAATTTGAATTTTTACAATTTATCTAGAATTTTCTGGAATTATTTAGGATTTTTCTGTAATTAAAATCAGGTTCTTTAAATTTTTTAAAGAATTTTTTTATGTTATTAAATGGTATTAAAATATTATGAAAATAATATTTTATGGTGTAAAATGAAAATCTAGACATAGGGTATTTTTCCGGGAATTTATTGGACCCCGGATGAATTTTAAAAGCCCTAAAAATAAAACTATTATTATTAATTGTTAATTAATTATTTTGTTTTAATTATCTTTTAATCCGGCCCAAACCCATTAGCCCGGCCCAGCCCACTAACCTAGCCCAGCCCGCTGCCCACCGGGTCGGGTCGGGTCCGACAGACCCGAACCCGTAGCCGCCCGAGACCCGAACCCGAATATCTCTCTCTCTCCCCAAACGCCTGCAGCCCCCGACCCCTGAACTCTCCGGCCGTTTCCGGCGCCGGCGACCCTCCGCCTTCCCGCCGCTCGGCCTCCCCGCTCCGCAACGCCACCAGCCGCCTCCCCTTCCTCTTCCCTTGAACCGCCGACTGATCCCCTCCCTATCCCCTCTATATAACCCTAGCTCCGGCCGACTAGGACTTCCCTTCCCCCTTTCTTCTCCGGCGAAGAATCGCCTACTCCGGTTATCCTCCACCCAGAGCCGCCTCCTCCATCCGCCTCCGGTTCTCTCGTCGACTTGGCCCCGTCGACCCCAGAACCGCCTCGCCCAGCACCTCCCTTCCTCGCCTCCAGCAACCCTAGCCGTCCCCTCCGCCGGCGACGCCACCCCGAGTCGAGCCGCTCCGCCTGAGCGCCACCCTGCAGAGTCTCCCCCGCAGCAGTCAGCCTCGCCGAGCCCAGTCAGCCGACTCCGGCTACACCCAGTGACCAGAGGACACTGGTCGGACACAGGAGCCTAGCCGCGGACACGCACAGTAAACCCTAATTTCTAAATCTTGTGTCGGACACAGTGTCAGGACACGAGGACACGATTTTGAACTCGGTTTCTCGGACCACTTCAGGTAATCATAACTTTTGACTCGTAGCTCGGAATTCAATTCCGTAAATTGTAACGCGTAGCCTGTTTGACCCTCTCGGTGCCCGGACAAACCGCTCGGGGCATCGCGTCCTGTGGTGATCGCACACCGCGATCCAAAAACAGGAAAACCCAGACCCTGTTTCACCCCGGAATCGAGTACGCCCCGCCAAACGGGACGACTTGGTCGCGTGCGGTCTTCACAGATACGTACGTGTCGTTGATACGGACGTGCGGGCTTTCGCAGAAGCTGATTCGGATGTGCGTGCACACCGGAATCAGTGCGTATCCGCGGACACCGCCCCGTATCCGTACTTTCTGATTCTCGCTGTAACTTAGTGTACACAAGTCAGATCGTGACGAAACTTGCGCCATTGGACTCGTAGCAATACGCTGGTCCTGTGAGCCAAGTTTGGTTCGATTCTGAGAACGTTGACAAAATCGTGTGTCGTGGGCCCCACAGGCTCCAACCGACGGGCGATTTTGAGAACGGCTCATCGGAATCCAATTCTAGAAGTTCCGTTGGGTTCGTATCATCGTTCCTGACCTGTTGACACTAAGTTGGACTATTTTTGAGACCTTTGACCCTGACGCGTTTTTCGGTGCAAAGCGGCCCACAATTGGACCCCGCCTTGACCCGAAAATGACGTTTCTGCCCTTGTATCCAAATTGGACTCAAGGACAGGCGTTCCTAGCTGATTGAAGTGTTCTGGATCTGATGGTGATGTTTGTTTCAGCAACCGGAGCAGTCCCTGCAAATCCAGCTATTGCCAGAGCTACAATTGGAGCTGAACATCCAGGCAAGTGTACCTTGCCTTAAAAGCAGTTTAATGATTCATTTCTCTTGATTTATTTTCCTGTGATTATTGTACTTGCTCAACCCTAGGGCCGGGTGACTTGCTTAGCGTCCGATCATAGTCGGGTGCCAACACCGTACGCGGGGTTGGGCAATGTCATTTAGAGATGGAAATCGTGACATTTATATTCTTGTACTTGCCCTATCAAGTACTTATTACCCAGGACACCTGACACAGAGCATGAGACAGAATCTTCCTGAAATATTCAAGGTGATTCTGTGTAGGTTCCAGGATTTATGACTTAAGACATTACATTCCTAGACATTATGTTCATAGACATAGTATGACTTACTGCATTAGATATGATCGTACGTGACGTGGACATGAGGCATCGTGGACATGATATGTATGATTACATTGGGTGGGGAGAGACACACAGGCTACAGGCTGATAATATATATATATATTCATAGTAAACACATAGTATAACACATAGTATAACTGCTACCGGCTCCCCGACACAGAGCTTGTAGTGGTATCAGCCTTAGTTTAGTGATGCTCTCAACTTGCATTTCACATAGATGGTTATATAGTTGTCCCTATTGTTTCATTATTTTACTTTGCTGCATTATATTTGGCTTATTTTATCTGTACCTTGCTATGTCCCCTGAGGACCTGGATCCGGATTATGTCCCCAGGGATAGCAGAAGAGATCTACCCTGAGGTGTACGGAACAGGAGCACTTCTCGGAACAGTACCAGTACCTGAGGATGAGGTGATCGCTGAGGACTTCTCCTGAACATCTGCTTCCCTATGATCAGTTTAAAAATAATTAATTAAACTCTTTTCATGTTTATGAGAACAATTGTAACAGACATTATATCGGGTTGTTCCCCGAATTACTTTGCTGAGACTGGATGTTTGTTTTACTTTCTTTATTGCTGATGATCTTATTATCTTTTCTGTGGATGAGATTAGTTCTGGATTGTTGTTATAGACCTTATTTACAGCTTAAGTATGCCCCGATGGATCCATTAAATTGGGTTTGTCCATCGGTGCGTGCTGCTGGCCATTATCACGTGCTCAGTCCCTCGATATTTTGGGACTGGGGCGTGACAAGTATCCATATGACCAAGGCCAAATGAGAGCATGTATGCAATGACATACCCATGCGGCCTCATCATCATGTGGCCAGAGTGTCCATCAGACCAAGGCCAAACGAGAGCACGTATGCGGCCACAATGTCGTACGGCCAGAGTGACCACCCGACCAAGGCTAAGTGAGAGCATATATATGGCCACAACGCTATACATCCATGACGTTATGCGGCTCTCGATCTTTTCGTTCCAACCGAAGAAGATTTCTCGCGCGATCAGTGCTGACTACGTGTCCAACTGACCAAGTCATGCACACAACGGGTTAAAAATAACCCCGAGATCTCATCAACAACAGATTCCAACCGAAGCCACGTGGCAGCCTGCCTATGGCATGCGTCGACATTTGTAACCGTATTATGTTGAAGGAGTCCCCTGCGGCCACCAAACAGAAGCATATGCGACACTTACAACCCATCAGCATGATGGCTATAAATAGGAGCAAGTTGGACGTTCCAAAGGGCTGTGTTTTCTGCTTCAGAGACCATACCCCGGCGGAGCTACGTACGTGCATACAATCTCAAGAGAAAGAAGAGAAGAGAGCATCTTCATTCCCTCGTCAGACCGTCAACGGAGTAAAGGAGCCGCTACAGCGCTCGATTTCTATTGTCATAATACCCAGATTAAATATTGTACTTAAATCTTCTGCTTGGAATTTTTTGTACGTTTGTTTGTTATTAAACGAAAGTGTAGCTAAACTCACTTAGAATAAACGTAGAAGAAGGAAGAAGAGATTAGGAGAGAAGATATCTTATTAGTGTAATCACATAGTGGGAGACAAATACCTTATTTATACAACCCAATGAATGTGTAATACTAATCTCTAACCAATGTTGGACTAAAATACAAAGTGAGAATCCAACCCTTTAGTAACCCACGTTATAACAATTTTCTTGTAAAAAAATTATTTTCTCATAAGAATATCAATATTATAATAAAATTTTGAAAACAGTTACAAGATTACCACTCCAACGCTCAAGTGATGCTAAAATGCTAAAATTTGATATGAAAATAGAGTTAGGATAAAAAAAAGTTAACGTACTTTTTGAGAATTGAACCATGGACTATTTATCCCTTGGATAATCTTAGATGTTTACTTGCATGTCAAGTAGGGATCGGCATTGGGCTGGGCTGGACTACCCAGGCCCAAAAAGTATGGGCTCGAACCTAGCTTAGGTCGGACTTGGGCCAGTATTTTGGCCCTAGAAAAATTTTGGTCTGGGTCAAACCGGACTTAATTATTATTTATGAAATCCAAATCTGCCCACAAGGGTCAAGACTTTTCGAGCCTAAATCGGGTCGGGCCGGTCTAACTCTATAAAAAATTCCAAAAGTCTGAACAATGGAAGTAAATTAATCCACCAATGGCTAGCCTAGTATTCAACATTCCAACTTCAGCGGCTAACCTAGTATTCAAACATGACCGGACTTTCTCGGACCTAATGATGATCCCTTATGTCAAGTTAGGACATAACTACGATATATATATATATATATATATATATATATATATATATATATATATATATATATATATATATATATATATATATATATATATATATCCCTGTCCATATCTATTTCTTCAGAATTTGCTCAACTCGCTGGCAGATTCTTTCTTGTTTCGAACATGGGCAGGTCAAATCTTAAATCATAACAGTATTCCTGATAGCTCAGAAATTATAATAGTAACAAGGTAAGCAATCCTTCTTCTTAGGGCTGAGCAGAATTCGGGTCTGGACCGAAAACCGGACCGATCCGACCCGAATTAGGGATTCGGGTCGGGTGTGAAGAAGTTCGGGTCGGATTCGGTTCTGGAAAACCCATTAAACTGTATTCGGTTTCGGTTTCGGGTGACGGGTTCGGATTCGGTTTAAAACCGAAAACCGATTAGGGTTTGCAATTACCTTAATACCCCTTTGTAATTTTACTCTTTATATAAAACCTAATCTAACCCTAACACTCTCTCTCCTCTCTCAAACTCTCAGAATCCTCTCCTCTCCTCACGCCGCTCCCTCTCCTCTCCTCACGCCGCTCCCTCTCGGACTCTCCTCACTCCACTTCCGGTCCCTTCGTCGTGACCCAGCCCTCGTCTCCTCCTTCCCTCCTTCCCCCTCGGGCCTCGGCCACTCTCGAGGCTCCTCTCCCAAACCTCCCTCTCCTCTGTCGAAACCCTAATTCAGATCAACCTTAAAAATCATGATCTGAGTTCAGATCTACCGTTTGGGGACTACTTGTAGACCAGATCTACATCTATATTTTAGATCTGTAAGTATTAATTTTTTAGATCGTCTATATTTTTTTAGATCTGAGTCCAGATCTACAATATGTCCTCAGATCTACAATTTAATCGTCTATATTTTTTTAGATCTAAGTTCAGATCTACAATATGTCCTCAGATCTACAATTTAATCGTCTATATTTTTTTAGATCTAAGTTCAGATCTACAATATGTCCTCAGATCTACAATTTAATCGTCTATATTTTTTTAGATCTACAATTTAATCGTCTATATTTTTTTAGATCTAAGTTCAGATCTACAATATGTCCTCAGATCTACAATTTAATCGTCTATATTTTTTTAGATCTACAATTTAATCGTCTATATTTTTTTAGATCTACAATTTAATCGTCTATATTTTTTTAGATCTATATTCTGTCAGATCTAAGTTATTTGCATGTTAGATCTATATATGTTACATGATTAGATCTACATTTTAGATCTATAATTTAAGATCTATAATTCTGTCAGATCTAAGTTATTTGCATGTTAGATCTATATATGTTACATGATTAGATCTATATTTTTTCTGTCAGATCTACTTTTATGTTTATTTTATACTGTCAGATCTACATTTTAGATCTATATTTTTCTGTGAGATCTACATTTTAGATCTATAATTTAAGATCTATAATTTTATCATGTCAGATCTACATTTTAGACTGTAAGTAAGTTATTTGCATGTTAGATCTATATATGTTACATGATTAGATCTATATTTGTATGTATATTTTAGACTGTAAGTAAGAAATTTATTTGTATGTATATTTAGACAGTAATTTATTTGTCTCTACATTTGAGACTACATTTGAGATCTAATATTTATTGTTTGAATTTTTACTAATATTGACAGTGTTTGAATTTTTACTAATATTGACAGTGTTTGAATTTTCATGTAAGATCTATACTAATGTAAGATCTATTACTAATATTGACAGTGTTTGATTTTTTTTATCATAATTATGTTACTAATATTTATTGTTTGAATTTTTACTAATATTGACAGTGTTTGAATTTTTACTAATATTGACAGTCTTTGAATTTTCATGTAAGTCTATACTAATGTAAGATCTATATTACTAATATTGACAGTGTTTGATTTTTTTATCATAATTATGTTACTAATATTTATTGTTTGAATTTTTACTAATATTGACAGTGTTTGAATTTTTACTAATATTGACAGTCTTTGAATTTTCATGTAAGATCTATACTAATGTAAGATATATATTACTAATATTGACAGTGTTTGATTTTTTTATCATAATTATGTTACTAATATTTATTGTTTGAATTTTTACTAATATTGACAGTGTTTGAATTTTTACTAATATTGACAGTCTTTGAATTTTCATGTAAGATCTATACTAATGATTGTTTTTATCATACTTTAGTATATATTGGTTGCTAAAGATGATAATGATTATTTGTGGGATTAGTTTCTGCATTAACTACCCTTTAAATGTATGCTTACTGTCAATTTCATTGTTTTTAGAACATATTTGTTATGTATCTTTAATTAATTTTATTCTAACATATTTGTTATGTTTTAAGATCTAACATATTTGTTTTAGAACATTAACATTAATTAATTTTATTCTAGTTTCTGTTATGTATCTTTAATTCTCATAGTAATACTTATTTGTTAATTATGCATGTATTGTGGGTTGGACAACTTGGACTCGGAGTGGGATCATTGGCTTGGATTTTACATTAATCGCTGTAAGAATCTCTATCTCTCTCTCATGTGTCTGGGAATTGAAATTTGAAATATACTTGTGGCCGGAAATGGAAGGGAATTGAAATTTGAAATATATTTGTGGCTGGAAATGGAATTTGTTTGCAGGGCTAGTTTACTATGCTTATAGTGCCAGTTTACACAATTGCCGCATTGCGCAATGGCCAGTTTGCCAAATTGCTTATAATCTGAATTTTATTGTTTGAACTTTTGTGAATTGATTGAATTTTTGTTTACAATCAGAAATAGATATCTGCCAGATTTTTACTTTACAAGTCTTGTATATTCTATTGATTGGTTTGTTTATTAATTAAAAAACTGATAAAACCTGTTAGAACAGATACTAATAGTAATAAAATTAATTTATGGTTTACAAAAACTATTTATCTTATATGATATTTACTAATTAATAGGTAGCACTGTTTGATAGCACTGTTTGATGTAAGATTGAAATCTGAACATTTTGGCACATTTTGCTTAATCTGGAATGTATATAATATGAACATTTTTGCACATTATGGCACATTTTGCTTAATCTGGAATGTATATACTATATATGCCATATTTTGTAAACATTAAATTGATAAAAATGATATATTATTTACTAAAATTACTTTCTTATACTAAAATTACTATCTAAAATTAATAGGTCATTTATTGCGACAAATAAGTCAAGTTCATGGCATCAACATCATACTCATGCAATGTGCGTTTTCTTATCTTCAGTTTCAATTTGTGAATTTGATTTTGAATTGAAATATATTTTTGTTTTCATGTATATTTTAGATGTCAAGCGCAGCTCAACCTATTGAGCTTGAGGTTCCGGTTGTGAGGGGAACAAGTTCCCAAGGCACAAATGACCCTGGCACAACTAATTGTAAACTCAAAGTAAAAAATAAACGCATTGGAAAAAAAAGGACTATTTATTGGGATGAATTCAGACAATTTCAAGAGAATGGGAACCCAAAAGCAGAGTGTAACTACTGCAAAAAACAGTATTATTGTCACCATGTTATTAATGGGACCTCCTCAGTTAGAAATCATTGGCTTATATGTCCCCTTAATCCAAAGCACAAAGGTCCTTCTCAATCAATATTGAATATACAATGTGTTGAGAAAGGCAAGTCAACACTCACTAGTTGGCAATTTAATCAAGAGTCCGTAAGGAAGGCCTTGTCTTATATGCTAATTGTCGATGAGCTTCCATTTCGGTTTGTCGAGGGTGAGGGCTTCAAACGTTTTGTTTCTATTGCATGTCCGATGTTTGGTGTACCGTCGAGATGGACCGTTGCACGAGATTGCTACAATCTTTATGCTAGTGAGAGGACTAAGTTAAAGGCTTATTTTATGGAGTCCAATCAAAGGGTTTGTCTTACGACGGACACATGGACATCTATTCAAAAGATAAACTATATGTGTCTTACGGCACATTACATTAATGAAGATTGGAAATTACAAAAAAGAATTATCAACTTTTGTCCTATTTTAAGTCATAAAGGCGAGGCTATTGGGAGGGAAGTTGAGTCATGTTTGATTGAGTGGGGCATTGAGAAAATTTTTACAATCACCGTTGATAATGCTAGCTCTAATGACGTTGCTATTGCTTATCTAAGCAAAAAGTTTGCACAACTGGGAAATAGTATTCTTCAATGCAAGTATTTACACATGCGTTGTATTGCACATATTATCAATCTTGTTGTAGTAGATGGGTTAAAAATGATGTCTTCTTCAGTTGCTCGTGTCCGGAGAGCTATTAGCTATGTGAGACAATCTCCCTCACGTTTTCAAAAGTTTAAAGATTGTGCTCAAATTGAAAAAATAGAAAGCAAAAAATTATTGTGTCTAGATGTGAGCACCCGTTGGAATTCAACATATTTGATGTTGGATACCGCCCAAAGGTTTCAAAGTGCCTTTGAGAGATTCCAAGACGAGGATATTTCATTCAAGAGAGAACTTGAGGGTGAGAATTTATTTCCAACCGAAGAGGATTGGATGAATGTGAGAAGGTTGTGTACGTTTTTAGAACATTTCTATGAATTTACCTTACGTGTGTCGGGCTCTTTATATGTTACTTCAAACAAGTTTTTTGAAGAGATTGCATCTATTGATTTTCTCTTGAAGAATGCTAAGAGTAATGACGACTTCGAGTTGTCTATTATGGCAGATAAAATGAGAGAGAAATATGATAAATATTGGGGGGACGTCGAGAAGATGAATATGGTTGTTTTCATTGCGCCACTCTTTGATCCAAGACAAAAGATTCCATATTTGGAATGGTGGCTATATCAACTCTATGGCCAAGCAAAGGGAGATACCATGCTAGAGAAGGTTAAAATGGTTGTTTATTCCATGTTTGAAGAATACAGAAAGTTGTATGCACCTATAGTTTCTTCTACAACTAGTGAAATGACTGAATCTCCTACCATCGAAGATCGTCCAGTATTTAACTTGAAAAGTTTGATGAAGGCCCAATATAAAAATCATAAAATGAAAACTGTTGGTTGTGATAACAAGTCTGAGTTGGATCGTTATCTTGTTGAGCCCACCGAAGCCGATGAAGATGAGAATTCAAATTTTGATCTCTTGGCTTGGTGGAAAATCAACTCTCCTCGTTTTCCTGTTCTTTCAATAATGGTGCGTGATGTCTTGGCTGTTCCAATATCTACGGTAGCGTCGGAGAGTGCATTTAGTACTGGTGGTCGGGTCCTAGATTCATTTAGGAGTTCTTTGACACCTAAGATTGTTCAGGGTCTTATTTGTTCTCAAGATTGGTTTAGGACTGGTTCAGATCGATCTATTGTTACTAATCTTGAAGAGAATTTGGAATCCTTGGATAAACTTGAAAGAGGTATCATTTTAGATAACAATTTATATCACATAATGTTTTTAATTTTTTTTTTTTTACTTGTATTGATTGTTTGTTCCTGTAATTTTTTATACTTATGTAGATTTAAGCCAATTGACTACGACGGGTTCAACCTAAAGCAATGTTTGAAGAGTTAGTTTTTGGAGTGTTTGGAATCTGAGATTCTGAATTGTCTGGTTTGGATTATGTAATATTAAATACTGTCACTGCAATGTGCTGTCGATGTGCGCACAATACACTAAACAATGCACTACCTTATTTTTGATGTTTATTACAGCACTTTATATGTAAAATGGTATGTCATTGTCACAGACTCACAGTAACACAGTTACTTTTTTGTGTATTACAGTAAACAATGCACTACAAGTATGTGAAGAATGTGTATTACAGTAAACAATGTTTATTACTGCACAATATACTAAATAATGCACTACTTTTTTTTACATTCTTAATAATTTTTGTGTATTACAGTAACACAGTTACTTTTTTTATTCCATTCTCAGTTGCTAACAAGTATGTGAAGAAAATTGCAATGATGATATGGCATTAGTAAGTGATGGCATTCCACTGTGGACAGATACTTCAATGCGTCATTTTTTGATGCATAATTGCCTATTTGAGCCTTCAAAAACTTCAAACCATACTCTCTTGCTCCATCATGCAGATTTGGGATATGACTATCTGTTTAGGCTTGAAAATAAATTGAGTGTTTCGATTCTTAATAATCCACTATTCGATTGTTGGTTTCGGGTTCAGTTATGGGTTGCTAGTTGCAACTTGAATTCCTATGATAATTCAGGTATCTTTTTTTTTCCTTTATAGCAATATAGTTTACTTGTTTTATTCAATTAGAACTTGCTAACAAATATGAAGAAAGTGGGCAATGATGAGATGACAAGAAAAAATGGACAGATACTACATTGCATCTATTGATGCACAAAATGTCTATCTGAGCCTTCAAAGACTTCAAACCATACTTTTTTTGGCTTCATCATGCAGATAAAACAAAGTGTACAGCATAAGAAGGATTGGTTTGCCTCCCTGAAGCTAATGTTGTTGTTGTTGTTGTTCTTGACTTTTCTTTCTACAATTTCTTTGCTTATGTTGTTGTTGACTTGCTGTTCATTGTGATAAGATGCTCCTGGAGAATGAGAAGGATTGGTTTGCCTCCCTGAAGCTAATTTGCTGCAAGACTCTTGATTGGGGATGGCTTTACACATAAAATTTTTTACATTTATTTACTGCCTGTGTAAACTTTATTGTACTGTTCTGGAGACAAATTGTATGTTCTAATTTTCACATTTAATTACTGACTTGCTGTTCTAATTTTCACATTTCTAAAATTTTCTACTGTTCTGGAGACAAATTGTATGGCTGAACACATTGTATTGCTATACACATGGAAGTAAACTTTATTTTACTGTCTGTGTAAACTTTATTTTACTGTCTGTGTAAACTTTATTTTACTGTGCTATGGTTATTTTCAAAAATTTTATTTGTATGTACTAAAAGTTGCCATTAAAAATATTGGCCCACTAAATAACTGACCCAATAATAATTTGGCCCAGTAAATAAATGGGCCCATTAACAAATACCGGCCCAACCAATATAAACCGAATAAACAGAACAACCGATAAAATTATTTTGGTTCGGTTTAGCTCGGTTCTATATTATTTCGGTTCGGTTTCGGTTGGATTAATTTAAAATTCGGTTATTTCGGTTTTACTAAATTCGGTTCGGTTATAACCGAAATACCCGAATACTCACCCCTACTTCTTCTTTCCTTGAAAAGATAGTAAATAGAAACACTTCTTCAATTACAACTCAGGCAACTAACTGTCGTGCATAAGGTTAATAAGGAAATGTGTACTTTTTACATGGTCATTGTTCACTGGACCAATGGGCATCTGGGGAGGGGGATAAAGTTTAGCATCTGAACACTGTTCGTACTGGACCTGTTATTTTGTTTTCGCATCCAAGTACAGTTGCACTTTGTCTATGGCTTGGAAGGTGAGCATTAGTCTCCAGTCTTTCTGCTTCCTATTCAGTGGCCTTCCTTTTCCTAGTTCTTCCCTGTTTTCCTTCACATTTGCCAGTTTCCACGTACACTGCTGTGATTCACTGTCAATTGATTCTAGCATGAGAATTTTTTCACTTGGCTGCTGATGTTTGGAATCGTGGATCTCTTCCAGAAAATATACACACATGGGCATCTGTTTGAAGCGATCTAAATCTTCAGGTACCTTTAGCAGTCGCTCAGCCCCAGGAGATGATACCTGAAAAGGACAAGCTGATTAGTTCTTAAAAACTGAAGATGAAATCTACCTCTAGATATATTTGTTTTGCATCTTCTAGGAAGGTTGCATTTAGGTTGAGTTTGGTCCAAAACAAAGTTTCAAATTATTACTTCTTGTCTGATCATGTAATGGCAAGAAAAATAGAGAGACCATGCTCCCACCCAAAATGAGAAAGAAGACTTTTTCTATGTTGGGACTTTTGTTCCGAAACGTCTAACTGTTTTGTTTGGAATGAGAAAACCAATGATCCGATCATTCCAAAGCGAGAAGCAGATACAGTACACCTATATCCAAAGACCTTAACTACATTTCTTAAGTGGCAATGACATCGCAATAAAAGTGTATTGCAGATATTTTGCCCCATTCAATACATTTATAAGATCCGTGTCAAAAATCCTTCCTATCGTGTCATATATGGTACAAGATAAACAAGAGAGACATGGTCACTTAAGAAATGTGATATTTCAATTTTAAAATTTCAGTTATAGGATGTCATTTATTTCTCTTTGGCTTAATGCGTCATGGAGATCAATGTTATTCCCTATAGCAAATTCTATCATCAAACCTTTTCCAGTAGACTCTTTAGAGCATCTCCAACCCTGTTGTGAGTTTGGAAAAAATGGTTGCCATATAGGAATCACAACAACTTATTTCAAAAATTCTTCTCCAACGCAAATGTGAACTTGGTTGTGAAGTTGACATGGCAATAACATAACAAGGACAATGTGAAGTTGGTTGTCTAGATCTAGACAATGGACTTCACAATAACTTTATTCCACATCATCAATTATGAATATAAATATTTACAAAAAAAGAAAGAAGTGAAAAAATTGTCTTGGAAGTTGGAAAAAAAATATTTTTTATTGTCTTCTCAATACTTTTGCATTGGAGAACACTTATCTATCTCATTGTCTTGTGTGAATATAATCTTGTCACATAGAAAAGACATTGTCTTGTGCCTATTGCCATATAGGAATCACAACACAAAACAAGACAATAGGGTTGGAGAAGCTCCCTATGTGAAGGGTAACTTGGAGATGCTCCTTAGTTGCATGAGCTAACTGTATAGCCAAAAAGTAGGTAGTATAGTAGGCATACTACCTGCCAACTGGCCGCCAAGGTTTTATAGCATGTTCCCTCTCATGCTCTTTATTGATTTTTCCAATTCAATTATTTTTTGGTTAAAAGCTAATTATAAGTTTAAAACTACCAATTTCCATGAATATGACCAACTTGCTAAAAGAATTTAAAAACTAATTAAAACAACCAATTTTCAAGAATAATACTAACTTTTTGACTTTTGTTTTGAACTTTACAAAAGAAACTGTGCTGAACAAGTTCCATAATAAGAATAACACAAATATTAATTAGAGCTCAAAATACTAAAAAGAATAGACCAACGGTTGGTTTACCAACCACTTTTCTGGGTTTTCTCTATGCATGCACTGTCTCTACAGTTTCTACTTCTATGACTGTTACACTTCCCACTGTTAATAATCTCAGTCATTATTCTGATGGTAACTACTAATCTACTGTTATGAAGGGGCATCATTTTTATACGTAACTGGTTAACAGAAACAATATATTAGGAAGGGGCATCATTTTTATTCCTCCTAATACTTTGTTTCTGCTTGAGAATTCCAATGGATTACTTCATAATCAACTACTTGGAACAAAGTCCAATCACCAGCCCCACTGCAGCCTATGCAATCTTCCATGATCTTGCATGCATGGTATTCAATCTAACAACGTGTGCAATTATGAAGTAACCCATTGGAAAGATTACATTGCTTCTGTTTACATCAATGGATCAATGATATTACATTATGAAGTAACCCATTGGAATTCTAAGTAGTTAATATATTGCTAACCCGCTGGAATTCTAAGTAGTTATTTACAACCTAACCACGGGTTAATTATGAAGTAACCCATTGGAATTCTAAGTAGTTAATTATGAAGTAACCCATTGAATTTTAATTTAATATTGTAAACCTATGTAACTGGTTCAACCAGATTAACCCACTGGTTAGACCGGTTTGACCCAATCCAGTACCCTGACCGGGTCGATCTCCGGTCTGGTTTTTAAAACACTATTCAGAACTACATTTTTCATTCCACTAAAGCTTTTCAAGAAAGAAGTGTACCCCCATAGTACATTTTCTATACCAAGTGGTGTTTTTGTGTTCTAGTTTTCCGTGTTCCATCTTTCAAACCAACCAAACACATCTAAAAACAAAATTTTCTCTTTTTTTCTCCATCTACTTGCATGCTAAGTTCAGGTTTCGAAACAGCAATTATGCCTTGAACTTATGTTTGTGAAATTAAAAAGAAAAAGAGTAGATTATTGCCTCAAGAGCCAAATTATCAGGGATGTCTCCGGACTGTCCAACCTCATCCAACCGCCCCTTGTAAAGTTTACTGAACTTCTCCATTTCCTCCACATCTAGGCACCCATATCTGTAGTAAAGCAATGTATTAGTTCAGATAGAATTTCCCACCAATTTCAAAATTTATCTAGCTCAAACCAAAGCTTGCGAGAAAGAAGATGATGTTCAGGGTGTCAAAATTATCTACAAGTTTGGCACAAATGCACTTGTTTATGCATCCCAAGCGGTAGTTATTTAAGTAGGATTTTCATGTTGTTCTAGTATAATTAAATTAATAAACCTTATCATAAACTTATAAACCTTATCATAAACTTCAAAAGAATAATCCAAATCTATTGTATCCTTTACATGCAAACGTCACCATCGACTAACTTTAATTTACTGAAATACTAGAAATTTGCAAGTGTTGATGACCACAATATTAGTGGGGCGTAGTTACTTGCTGGAAAACCTGTCACCAAGGTCAGTGTTAAGAGTTATTATGTTATTTATCTTATGAGGGTAATTAATTTATTGTGAGTGTATTTATAATCAATATAAAGAGACATGAGGTGTAAAGGCTTAAAACTCTATGTTGCACCTCATGTCTATTTATATTAATGGTAAATACACCCACAATTACTTAAGTACCCTTATAAGTTAAATAGCATAATAACTAACACTCAGCAAGTCCCAAGGCCCAATAGGGCATTGCCCAATAAATGTTGATATCAACATCTATTTATCAGTAAAATTGGATGAGCTATGGAGTATGTCTCAAAATCGAGAAACCACCTTCAGAATAATTGGCCAACAAAATTGGATGAGCTATGAGCTGGTACCAGATTCCTAGTCAATACAATTAAAGACAAAAAAAGGCAAGTGCCATAAAACCTGGAAATCATGTACGTAGTTAGGAAGCTTAGCTTAGTGGCACAGAAACTAGATTATTCCCTTTTGTGGCATCAAAAATATTTACTTGAAGGAGCAAATAGGAAATTTGAAGCCGCAGTTGTTCCAATCCATTGACAATTGATGAGATTAGGTAAAGGTGATACTAGATGATATTTTACATGGATATCTTAGACGTCTATCATCAAACCTGCATTTCAACCAACAGCGGAACATGCCTCACCTAAGTGTTAAGTGATTAAATGTTCTCTAAGTGTAAAGAGGAATGTCATAGTATCATTTCCAATCACTTCAAAACCTGAAGTTCCAACTTCATAATGCCGCTAATTTGGTTTTCCTAACAAGTGGAATTAGTCATCTTAGCTTCATCGTTATCTATTTATATAATTTCGGAGATAAGCTTCTTCTCTCTCAAGTACCATGCCACTCACAAATAGATTGAAAGCACCATAAACTTTTTGTTATATTGTTAACTCCGTATGCATTCTTTCCTTCATGAGGAGATCTATATGGCAACCAATTTTACGTTGCTGTATCCTTGCTTTGCCCTATTAAATACCTTGAATTATGTTTTGCGAGGTTAAAACTCATTAGCAAAAGATGCAAACCCCTTAAGGGATGAGATTAAATAAATTCAGTCTGTTAAATCAACATCTCCCGACATGTGTGGCCGTAAACAAAAACTGAATGCCTTCCCTTAAGTAACATGTTGAATCCATTGTGAGGACTATTTATGACATGAATGTTGTTCTATTGGGCTGAAACTTTAACATCACCTACTATCAAAATATATAGAACTGACAATGATGTGAAGAAGTTTGAACTTTTCGGAGGGAGTAAAAGATGGGACCAAAAAACCTCCCCCACCCCCCCCACCCCCACCCCCAACTCACCCCCATCACACACCCCACCCCGACAAAGAGCAAAGTCCAACGAAGAGAAGACTTCCAACATCCATCCACTAAAATGACAATAATTAAGCAAGAAAACAACATAAAATAGACTCTAAAAAGCAATTGCGTTCACAAAATCTCATGAGCTTCGTATGTGACAAATTGCTACTAAGGCAAGACATGTATTGCAGCTATCCTCGCCAAAATTCCAGAAGTTTTTGCCACCAAAATTACTCCCTCTTGTTCATTTCAAGCTACCCCTTGGCGATCCGATGCACCAAGAGGAAAGTCTGAACAATTTTTGTCTATTTGAATAACCCCATCTTCCTATGACATGATAACTAAACAACAAGAAGTCCAAGGAGCAATTATGCAATGGCCACTACCAAGTAGATTAAAGCATCCACCTATCATGGTTCGTAGTATCGGTATCGGAATCGATTTTGGACCCTTCCTATGACTATCGGTGTCGGTGGATTGGGTTGTTTCGGTTCAGAGTATCGGGTTTTTCATCTCAGAAAGCCAAAAATGATAATAAAAATAAAAAAAAGTTTTTTTTAGCTAGAAATGTATTATATTCATTTAGACATAATTTTACATTAAATGTTGTTTCTTGTTAGTTTAAATGGAATAATATTCCACTTGCAATAAATCATACTATTATTTAGTTACATTTAGGCAAAGTGCATCCACAATAAATAATTTTGAATGAAAAATATTAATATGGATGATTATTATAAATTTATAAACATACAACTTCAACAAATGATAATGGTTACAATTTATCGATAAAAAATCTTGTTGACAGTGTAATATTATCAATTGCAGCACAACTGAATTATTGTGTTGACACTATTTTTCCATTCTATCTTTTTCGTTCAATTTTTCTCTACCGAATTTACCAGATTGATGTTGGTATCGTTCAGTATCTTTAGCGTTCAGTATCAGAACCGATACATTTTGCTTGTATCATATCGGTACCCGGCTGATACTACGAACTATACTATCAACTAAGCACATCTTAACCATGTTGTTACTAAGCATAATAAAAATCACTTTGTAGTTTCTAATATCATTATCACCAGGATGTTGAAATGATCTAGTGCTGGTCTCTAACCCATTAATTTGCCTTTCAAACTCAATCTTTTATCACAATCATACAAACAAATCGAATGATTATTGGATGCTGGAATGTGGATTACATGAAAAAGGTTAGCAATAAAAGCACAGAAGCTTAAGTAATCCATTAGCAACAAGATTATAACTTTAGCACAGAAAGGACATAAACAAACATCAAGAAAATTCTTTACGACCAAAATGATGAAGCACAAGACGAGAACCAAAATATACTAAATACACTAGGATAAAGATGAAGTAGGAATACTCACAGCTATACCACAGAAAAGAAAGAGACAACAGTGTACTAAGTAATAAAGATCATGTGATACCAGTACAGCATCTTTGGATATATAAAGTCAATGAATACAGAATGAAGAGGAGTATCCTCTGATCAACAGAATATAGAGATGTTTGATGGAACAATGAGCAAGAAAAGTAGTCTCATCTGTGTTATTTAGCTTATTAAAGTACAAAGATCATCTGAGGAAGGAAAAAGTAAGAGAAACTAGGGGGAAATAAAGGTCTAGATTGACAAGGGGGCTAGATCCTTTCCAGTGAAGCTCAAAGATTGCACATTTCAAAGGAGAGATTGAACTTAATTATGAAAATGTCAAAAAAATGATAAAACGAAAAAGAGTCATGACAATAAAGCCATATCTGATATTGATGCTTGTTGTTTGTCTAATCTTTAAAGAAAGGGGTGCTCCAGTAATCCACAGTCGCCCACACATGAGCATATAAATATATCCAAATTAATGAACTGACGGAGACAAATTGCATCAAACAAATGTCTAGAGCTGGATGTGATGCCAACATGGTGAGGACTCGCAGTCTACTTGGAAGAGGGCCTAAATTTCACCACATGATATCATGTGTCTCAGGGTGAAGAATTAGTAAAATCGCACTTAGCATATAAACATTTTCTTAATTTAGGAAAGGCTTGAAAACAGCAAACTTACTATATATATATATATATATATATGAAAGTTGATACAATATACATAGTTGAAGTAATGTATACATAGTTCATCACTAAGAAACTTCTGCGATGTACAAGTTATTAAGGGATTTTGCCCAGTTTTCCTACTAGGAAGTAGGAGAAAAGTTGAAGATGTGTAAAAAGACGAAAAGTTGAAGACAGCCTGGGTTATGAAAGGGGTTATTGAGAAAAAAGTAATTAAAAAAAAAAATTGCCTATACTTAATAGCAAGATTCGCAGTATTAGTATCGGAATCGTGGTATGGGTCATCATTATCGGCAGTTTCGAATCGGAGTATAGTATTTTTTGGGTATCGGAAAACAACTAATTAGCAATAAATTATTAAAAAATTAGGAAAAACAATTTGTATACATTTAGACATAATTTTAACTATTTTTGTGTTGTTTCTTAGTAGTTTTGAAATTGAATAAAATAATAGTTACTCTTACTTATTTGTTTACCTGCGATAAATACGTTTTCTTCGTTTACATGCTTTTACAACTTTACTATGTTTTTACACCCTTGGTGATTGGTCTTTTTCGTTCAATTTTCTTCTTTGTTACCTGGACTCGGATACGGGTGTCGGGTACGGGTACATATCGAAGAGTCCGGTACTTCAAACACATAGTTGAAGGACACACGAATTCGGCTAAAAATGATCCAAATTTTGGATACGGGTACGGGGATATGACTATTAAAATAAATACATTTGAATATGGTTTCATAAAAAGACACATTATGTAATTAAATTTGTATAACTTCATAAAAGACATGTAATTAAATTTGCACGATTTCATAAAAAACATACTCTATAATTAAATTTGTATGATTTCATAAAAAGACACTTATAATAAAGTTTGCATTGTTTCATATATTTAAGCTTATAATTAAATGTATATGATTTCATAAAAAGACATGTAATTAAATTTGTAAGGTTTCATAACTTTACTACCAATCCACCATATTAAAATAAATTATCTACTTCACTACCACATTAAAATAAATTATCTACTTCACTACCACTCTTCCGATTGTCACTATAAAGGACCATGAAGGATCCGATTGTCACTATGGAGTATCGGATACGGATTCCATATCCATACCAATGTCCTATCCAATGGACACGGGTACTTCTCCTAAAGTGGAGAGTCCGGATAACATAGATTTTCTCTGGGAAAGAGACCCCAACGTCGGTATCACCAGTATCGACATGCCAAACAGTATCAATATCGATCGTATCGTATCGATGTCGGCCGATACTACAAACTATGCTTAAAAGTCTCATGCAGATAACATGTGTTGGAGTCGATAATCCAATAATTGTAGTGACATGAGACGTGACTAACCAAGGAAGACCAATATTGGCATATACTATATAACATAAAAGGAAAAAAGAGAAGAAAGATAAGGTATCTTCGTTTTTTTTTCCAATTTTCCATCTGAAGGATTGATTGAAAATGAAGATAAGTGTTCAACTGTATGGTACCTTCTGATAACTGTGGATAAGAAATAGGATTTACCTCATGGTCCTCATCAAAGTTTTATGCTTCAACATGAAAGAAGATGAGTAAAAAAGGATAAAACTGATAGGAGCTAAAAAAAAGAATGACATCACTGACATGTCTAATATTCGAGCAGAACATAGAGTGGAATGTTGTGATTTGGGTCAGGATGACAGATCTGGTGACCAGCAGAAAAAGCCCTATGCTAATAATCATGTCAGATAAAGCATCATTCAGTTATCTAGCTTTGAATTACTAGCAACGTGTTGTTACTAGATTGCCAAACATGGAAAATAGATCTTTCAATTAAATTAGTAATAGTTCCTTTTTGGGACACATTTAGCATGGTGCTAGAACCCTATACAGAGATGTTTTTGCTGGTATTGATCCAGATTTGGATACTCAAGTGGAATTTGGAGCATTCCAAAAACTTGGAGATCCAACTAAAAGGAGACATGTAGTCTTATACAAGATTGCTAAGATCCACAATGAAAACAGATTTCTGATGGGTTCTGAATAAATAAAACAAAAGCTAGAACTACAGCAGTTATTATATAAATTATACTTTGGTGAAAGAGGCATAAAACATAGATATAATCATGAGCTGGCCAATAATAAAACTAGTATAATTGGTTGTGCCAGTGCCTCACGTCTCCTGATAGAGCATACCTCAGGGCTTCCAATAGAGCATGCTCCAGGGAGGTCCCTCAATCGTTTAATAGAAGTTTAGAACCTATGGTAAATATATGATGAAACCAGTATGAAACTCTTTTCAATGATATTGAAAAGAAAATATTTTAGAAAATTACGGCAAGAAGTGTCATGAACTCATTGGAAAACGTTCCTGTAGTTTTCAAAGCTTTTGAATCAACCTGAGGGTTACGTGTAATTAGTCATTTTAAACAGTAACCAAATTTTAGCTGATGATCAAAATAAAACCTCCAAAAACTGCCCACCCGTAATAACTTCCATGTGTATCTCAGTAATTCAATAAATTAGTTAGCCCACCATCATTCTTTTTCATGTCGTATTGTGTTGTCCTCTACTTGCCTTTTATTCCACATCCTCTCTGTCAAATGGACCATACCCAACTCACTTTTCCTAGAATTCCCCTTCGAGGCCTTCCTTATGTTTAAGCATTTTGATTTTGAATTTTTCTTTTTCGTGGGAGACAAATTATGCATTTGATTAAAACTACAGGTTCCAAGTTAGAAATTTGTATCCCCAATCCTTATTCTTCTATGATATAGCATGCTACATTAAAATCACGCATTGGATTACTACAGGAGACTCCTAGCCTTCTCTTCCAAAGAAAAAAACTGAAACCGTCCAATATTGTTGAGGCCCTTGTAAACCTCTACAAATTAATCTATAATAGTCTTCTTTCTCCATCAGGACAGTCAGCATAAACAAGTGAAGCTAACAATGTTTTGGCATTGCCCATTACCAACACGGTGACCATTTGAGTTCAGGCTTTAAGAAATGATATATTAAGTTCTTCCCCATTCATTAGAAAAAGATGAATTCTTCAATTGACCGATATAACAGTTAAAGATAGTAAAGAGATATGAGGTGCCAACTTATACTTTTGTTTACTAACTTGTACTTTAGTTTACTTCCCCATATGATCTAAAAATGCATTTACATATAAATCAAAATTTTAAAAGATCATAATCAAAGATGCTTTTACATATAAATGATCACAGAGACCATGTAAGGTTGCCAAAAATTAAAAGAAGTAGAATGAGCAGGTGGTTGGTTCTTCTATTGCTAGATATATGTGCACCAGTAGGGCATTTATAATACAAGGTAGGAAGCATAAACAAACCCTTTCAAATTTTCCAGACGTAATCGCTCCGAAACCAGTCTCTAGACTCTCTACTCATTTGTGATGGTTATCTTCCTCAGAGTGCTTACATAATCCCGCACATGTGGAAATTGGTGAATCATAAACCGTTAATCTAGCATACCTCTCACATAAAATATTCTTGATTCCATCCCTTCAATTACAAATGTTTAAACCATTCAATTATGTGTGCTTATTGATACATATAGTATTTTATTGTTATCCTCCACTAACTTAGTTTTATGGAAAGCATATATCACGAATTCTAGATGTACTATATTTTCTACTTCCTCAAACAGGAACTAGTCGAGAGTTGAAGAGTAGTACATGCAAGGTAGTCAAAGACGCAAGGCGCACTCGAGGCGCAAAGGGTCCAAATCGCCCGAGGCGCAAGGCGCACTTAAGGCGCGCGCCCGAGCGACGCGAGGCGCAAAATATATATATATATATATATATATATATATATATATATATATATATATATATTCACATCGGATTTCTACATTGATAAACATGTGTGCTTCAAATTCTCCCCTGTCTAGGTTGCAATCACTTTGAATTGAGTGAGTGAGAGAGAAAACAGTAAAAAAAAAGTACATCAGTTCAAAAAATAGTCTAAAAACAGTACAACAGTTAAAAAAAAATCTAAACATGTTATTTTTTTGACAAGATTTTCAAGACGCGCCTTGGCTATTCCAAGGCGCTCGAAAAAAGCGCATCTAGGCGCGCCTTAGGTGCGCCTTAAGAATTGCGCTCCGCCTTGAGTGCCCTGAGGCGCTACCCCTGCGCCTAGGAGCAAGGCGCGCCTGAGGCGCGCCTTTGACTACACTGAGTACATGTCAAGAACAAAATCCTACAAAAGTATTTACATTGATATTCAAGATCCTAAACACTCTTGACAGTGATTTCATAGGCATATAAGAGACAATATATGAACTAATTTTTAGAAGGAAAAAAACTTAACCATTCAACGTTAGATCTTACTAGTTTAATGTTCCAGACATAGTGATCACAGTTTACTTAAGTTAGTGGAAAGTTTGAATTCGTGATTCAGTTTTGTCTCATGTATCATTTATTCCATTCTCTAATAGTTTGGTTGTTGGGATTTTGGCTCATATTTGCCAATCCTAAACATGGTTCATGGTATTGGTATCGGACCCTTCTTAATTGGCGGTTTCGAAGGGTTCAATGGTTTTGAATCAGTTGGTTTAGGTAGTTTCAACAGTTTTTGCGGTTTTCGTATCAGCATTAGTCAACACCACGTACTATGAACCTAATGGACTCATAGAAAAAGTCCTCGACTCGTTATTGGGTTTCAAATAAAGAAACCTACGGCATGACTAATTGGGTCTGGGTTTACATGTATAAACAAAGGGAAATAAGATGGAGATTATCTTGTTTCTCATAGAGATGTTGAGAGAAAAGGAAGACGAAAGGTTTAGAAGAGGGAGATTGGATTTCCCGTGGCTTATTGGGTGTAATCTCTGGAGCTTTCCTTGGGTTCCTTTTTTACTCTCTTGTATTGGGGTTATGAAGTTATTACAATCTAGTAATAGCCTTGTACAACTTGTTTTTGTTAGTGATATCGCTCTCCAAGTGGTTTCCACAAATTAGGATTTTTCATGTCATACTTGTCTTCTCTGTGTCTTGTTTCGATATTTGTTTTCTTTGCAAGAACATGAGGAGCCGAGCCTCAAAAAAAAATTATTACCTTTAAATACTTGATAATTTATAGTTTATACCCTTAAATACTTAATACCTCACGGTTTAGACCCTCCTCATTTATATTTTCTTGTTTCGCCCCCCTCACATTATGTCCTGGATTTGCCCCTGGCAAGAACCGGCCATTGGTTCTTCATTGGTTTGGAGGTCTCAGTTGGTTTGGAGGTCTCCTCACGGAACATGATTCTTGAGAAATAGATTATACATCTTGTTTCCAACATTAGCCTCCTAAGGATCCCAGCTTGTGCAGAAAATATTTTTATGGGAAGGTACATCATCACTAGTCTTGCTATCAATAACAAGCTAACAGCTCCTATTAGCAAGTTATAAAGAAGTTACAAGCTAAAGTTCTTTTACAAATCTAGGAATTTGAGACTAGAGGGAGACAGTTTCTTACTTGTTTGTCAGCTTATCCAGCCTCACATAGATGTAACCCTTAAGGGACACCCTGAAGGCATATAATACAGTATCCTCATCGAAGTTGTACAGCACCTCCCGAACAAGGGACAGTGCCCGTGCACCCCATGCCACATCTCCAAGCACAACTCCGCCGCCGTCACCTCCGTCACCATACTGCAATAGAAAGAGACCCTTCATATTATAAGCACAAGAGAAAGCAGTTAATCATTTCCATTAGCATATATGAGGTTTCCCTTTAGTTTACCAAGTATATATGATTTATCTTGTCTTTTGCTAATTAACTAAAGTCTACTATTCCCTTGCACTATGCTCTATGAAAGCAGATTTTTTAGTTACTCTAGGTTTTTATAGAAAATTGTTCTTTGAAAGCAGCAATTTTGAAAAAATATTTCCAAAATATGGTTAGTATCCAAAGTCGCAATTCTAAAAACACCATTTAACTAAAGCAATCACTTTCTTTTCACATGAAGTCGTGTTTCCAAACGAGAACTAGTCACAATTATGTTTTGAAATGCGCCTATGGAAAACCTTATTTTTGGTACTATTTTTCAAAGCTACCATTAGGGCTGAAAATCGAATGAACGAGCTCGAACAAAAAGTGTTTGAGCTTGGTTTGACTAAACTATCAAACGAGTTTTATTCGAGCCGAGCTAAAGAATGATGTTTGAACTCAACTCGATCTAAGTCGCGAACTCGGACGAACACGAACCGAGCCCGAGACAAAATCGAGCCAAAGCCCCCATTAAACCTGCTATATAAATCATCACATCGTTGTTATCTATTTTAGAGACTTTTTTGAATTACTTATGTCATTTACATCATAAATTTTCTAGCAAATAAAGAACAAAAAAAAATTCTAAAGACAAAATTTATTTCCATCCATAAAAACAAACATAATATTTGTTTTAAAATAACTATAAGCAAAGCAACTCATAAAGTAATCAAAGCATCCTTCTTGGTACCTGAGGTTTGAAAATGGAAGAAGTCCATCTTTAACATGAGCACAGGAGACTGAGTCATTTGTATTTGGGCTTTGCTATGCCTACAACCAAATGCTTACAATCCCCTTACAACCGCCACGTGTCGGACTTCGATTGGAGGAGGGGGGGGGGAGGGGGGGGGAGTGGTGGGGTCGGGTGGAGCCCATGTAGCAGAGGGTGAGAGGGGAGGTAGGACCCGGTGGGACCCATGGGTAAGGGGTAGGAGAAAGATTGTAAGCATTTGATGTACACTCAGCATTTTTCTTTGAATTTTTCTCTGCTTCCAGGATCAAGTCATGCCAACTTGTCCAGATATATAATATACTAACCGTTTGTGACAAAAGTAATAAACAAAAACAAAAATACAAAAAAAAAATAAGGAGTGATAGTTGAAATTTGAGTGAGAATCAATAAAAAGAAGATCAAGACTCTATTGCATCAAAGCGTCGTCTGGATGCAATTATTAAATTTTAAGAGAGAATTGAGAGAATTGATATAGTATAATGCAACATACATATACTAGGGGAAGCCCTAATACGAGAAACTGAGCCGAGCTCAAGCCCGTTCACAAACAAGACCGAGTCGAACAACCTATGGTCGAACTCGTTACCGACAAGCCCACGAACGATCTTTGAACCGAGCTTGGACCGAACTAAACACGAGTCGAATGCGAACTGTTTGAATCGTTTAACAGCCCTAGCTACCATATTTTTCCTTAAAAGAGTATTCTTTTCAAAATTAAAAAAATCCATGAAAAAGCTTATGAAGAATCCCAAATTTTGAAATATTATATACAATTTTTAAGCTGGTAACTAGGAAAAAAAACAAAATATAAAGAAAAGAAAATTAATGATTTAACCTAATACCGTTTCCTTTCAAAACCCTAGTTCAACGATGACTTCTAGAAAAAGAAAACATCAAATGGAGCAAATATTACAGAAAATGGCACACCTTAGCTTCAACTTCCTCCTCCTCTTCCCATTCATCATTATCATCCTCATCGTTCAACTCTTCTCCTTCGGTTTCAGCTGCGAACCAACACGACCTCAATTACAAATCGCTCAACAAGGAAGCAAGTACACTCCAAAAATCGGCGCAGCCTCCGTGTTGCATCGTGTCCGACACAAGACAAAGGCGGTCCGATATACATTACGACACGCCAAAATCGGTCGTGTCCCCGTGTTGTGTCTTCGTGTCCGCGTGACATGGTAGCTCAAGAAATAAAGTGATGGAGAAAAAAGAGCGGTTCATATTTATATACCTATCCCTCCTCCTCCTCCTCCATGGATGGCGGTGGAGAATAGCTTGGGGTTAAGGAGAGGCGGAAGCTTCGAAGAGGTTCTAGAAGCGGCGCCGGCGACGTCGCTGGAGATCGTGTTGTTGAGAGTGCAGCCACGCGAGAGGACGCCGTGAGTAGTCCGAGGGAAGCGCTCTCCCGCCAGCACCGCCGCCGCCGTCGTAATGCTCCTCCACCTACTCATCATGCTTTATTTCGCGACGGCAGAGAAATGAAAGCAACACAAGAAAGGGCATAAGCAATGTATTAGTGAAACTATAAAACCCATGTAGTCTTTCACAGTTTTTTTTTTCTTGGTAGATTGTTTAAATGGAAAAAAAAAAATGTGACTAAAAATTTGTTGGTACCAAAGAAAGAGTCGGAGAACTTCAAAACTTACTCCCAAAAATATTTATTGTAATTATAAGTTTGCTAAAGTAAAAATTTACTTGTGAATGTCCACTACATAAGTATAAAAGACAACTTTTATGTTGTTTTTTTTCTTTTTTATCTTTTGCTTCTTTCCTCTTCCAAATTACAAATATTTTAGGATTTCGTGTTTATGCATAGATTTTAACTTCTACGAACTAAAATTTGGTTCATTATTCATTTTCGGGTGGATTTATGAAGTTTCGAACACATTTTTAGGTTTCGAACTTTGAAAATTCGCTCACAGTCGCTACGGGGGACGATGATGGTCTGTCAAAAAAATTGATAGTCAATATTTGACAATCCTGCATAAAGTTAGGACTGTCAAAAAATTTGACAATCATAACAAATGGAAGGACTATTAAAATATTTGACAACCCTATAATTTGAAAAAGTGCAACATAGGATTGAAAAATTTAAGTATCATAGGACTGTCAAAAATTTTAACAGTCTTGACTATTGTTAGGACTGTCAAAAAATTTGACAGTCCTAACAAACCAGTAGCTTTAATTTAGGACTGTCAAAAAATTTGACAGTCCTAACAATCCAGTAGTTTTTATGTAGGATTGTTAAAAAATTTGACAGTCCTGACTATTGTTAGAACTGTCAAAATTACTTTCAAAAGCTTTTCGTTAGAACTGTAAAAAATTTAACAATCCTAAACAATCCAATAGCTTTTCGTTAGGACTGTCAAAATTACTTTCAAAAGTTTTGACACTCCTAACTATCTAGTAACTTATGATAGTCATAACTATCTAGTAACTTTTCATTATGACTGTCAAAATTTTGATAGGGATACTAAAACAGTTTCAACTCTAGGATACTCAAAATCTGAGAGTCCAATGGTGTTCAAAAATTGTCCAAATTATTTGTCGTAGTAAGATGCTCAAGATATGCAATGTAGCATTAGATTAAACAACAATCGCACAATCAACATCAAATTTCAAAATAGTATCCCAAAAATGTGATCAAAGTTTCAAAAAATATACCGTCAAAGTTTCAACTACAAAAACAAGTTTCACAACCAACATCGCACGACCATCAACCCAAAGCATTTAATTATAAATTTAAAAGTTTTTAATTATCATGACGCCTCTTGTACGCAACTACCTATCTTCGAGGAATGGAAAATCAGTAGTGTTGTCGATGTTCTGCAACTGCTCACCAACTTCAACATAGTTTTTGTCCTTGTAACTGACGAACTTTTCCCCCAACTTCTTGGCTTTCTTAGCCTATATGAGAAGCACACCCAAAATTCAGCAACGTTAATAAACAAATCAAAATATTATAATTCAACAATTTATTCCTCACCACCTTCATCAATGCATGTCACGATCCGCTCCCACTTTTGGGGTATGAGTATGTGGTTGTCACGCCCAGTCACAAAATACTGAGGGACTAGCCATGTGGCAATGGCCAGCAGCACACACCAATGGACAAACCCAATTTAATGGACCCATCGGGGTGTACTTAAGTTGTAAAACAACAATAAGGGTCTAATATACTAATCTCATCCACATAAATGAATTCATCAATATGAAATATAAATCAACATCATGTCTCAATAAAATATACCTCGGGGAATAACCCGATGATAAGTCTGATACAATAGTCAAGAGACAAGAAATAGAAGTTCTATAAATAGAAATGACAGAGTATAATAAACCAGATACTCAGGAGAAATCCTCGGCGAGCACCTCGTCCTCGGGTTCTGGTACTGCTCTAATGTATGCTCCTGTCCCGTACACCTCGGGATAGATCTCCTCTGCTAAACCTGGGGACATAATCCGGATCCAGGTCCTCAAGGGACATAGCAAGGTACAAGAATAACTCAAGCCATAATAAATGCAGTGCAATAATAAATGAATCAATAGGGTAAACTATATAACCAGCTAAGTGATATGCAAGATGAGGGCATCACTAGAACTCAGGCTGAGACCACTACAAGCTCGGTGTCAGGGAGCCGGTAGCAGTAATATCACTAGTAGAGTGCCTAGCTCTGATGTAGAGTCTGAGGCCTCACAATAATATATCACTAGTAGAGTGCCTAGCTCTGATGTAGAGTCTAAGGCCTCACAAAAATAAATATATATATAAAATCAGCCTGTAGCCTGTGTGTCTCTCCCCACCCAATGTAATCACACGTCTCATATCCATGACATGCAAGATCATATCTAATGCAGCAAGTCATAATGATAGCTAAGCACATGCAATATCTATGTCACGAATCATGTAACCTATACAGAATCACCATGAATATCTCAGAAAGATTCTATCTCATGAATAGTGTCAGGTGTCCTGTGGTATGATGTACTTGATGATACAAGCACGAAGATATATAGGGTTTCGATATCCATCTCTAGGTGACGTTACACAACTCCGCGTACGGTATTGACACCCGAATCTTGTTCGGACGTTAAGTAATGTCACACGGTCCTAAGTTGAATATATATATCACAAAAATAGATCAAGAGAATAATATGAATCAATTTTCTGCAAGTATGGCAAGGTACACTTGCTTGAGGTTCGGATCCAACTGCTGCTCTGGTATCAGCAGGATCTGCAGGTACTCCTCCGGTTGCTAAAATAAATATTACCATCAGGTTCAGAAGATATCAAATATCTAGAATTGTCTGTCCATAAGTCCAATTTGGACACAAGGGCAAAAGTTTCTGGTCAAAGCGGGGTCCACATGTGGCCCGCTTCGCAACGAAAAATGTGTCAGAGACAATGTTCTCCAAATTCGTCAAAGTTAGTGTCCACAAGTCCAAAATGACGATACAAACCCAACGGAATGTCCAGAACTAGATTCCGATGAGCCGATCACAAAATCGCCCGTCAAGTGGAGTCGTGGGGCCCACGATACGGAATTTTGTCAACGTTCTCAGAATCGAACCAAATTTGGGTCACAGGACCAGCGTATTGCTACGAGTCCGATGGCGCAAGTTTCGTTTTGATACGACGAGCGTACACGAAGTTATAACGAGTTTCAGAACAGGGCCGATACGGGGCGTTGTCGATGGATATGTGTTGATTCCGGTGTGCACGCACATCCAAATCAACTTTCGTGAAATCCCACACGTCCGTATTAACGGCGCGCACCTTTCGGTGAAGCTCGCACATGACCAAGTCATCCCGTTTAGCGGGGCGCATCCAGTTCCAGGAAAATTAGGGTATTAAAATAACCAATATTTTGGTCATTTTCATCCTCAAAAATAATACAAACTACAACTCAATAAATTGAACTAAAATAGGGTAAAAAAACTTGGTCATAAAGTCTAAATTACTGTTCAAGCCAATTTTAAAAATATTTCACAGGTTGGTCGCAAAACGGTCGTGAACTGGGGAGTTCGGGACGAATTCTGAATTTTCAGAATTGGAGTTTTAATTTCCTGATTTTGCGTCGCAGTTTACGACCGACACAGGACGCGATACCCCGAACGAGTTGCACGGAGTTCGACGGGGTCATGCAGGGTTCGCGTAGCAACAGACAAAACAGAAAATGAGGCAGCAAGGAGAGAAAAAATCTCACCTGAACAGAGCGCCAGAATCGACTGGAATATGCATACGCGGGGAGGCGTGTCGCGGCTACGGTGGAGCTCGCTGCTGTGGCGGTTCTGCGGCGGCACTGGAGTCGCCAGGGAGGCTCGGCGGAGGGGAGTTTAGGGTCGCGGAGGCCGCCAGAGAGGTACTGGTTGATGGCAAAGGCGGTGGAGGATGATGGCCAGCGGAGAGGGGATGGCCGGGGTACGTCGAGTCACGACTGGAGGAGGCACCGGGGGAGATCGGGGTTCGCCGGAGGGCTGGGTTGCACGGAGAGGGGCGGTGGTGGCTGTGGAGTGGTGGACGGTGGTGGTGCAATGGTGATGGCGGTGATGGCGGTGGGGCGATCGGGTTTATATAGGCGAGGGGAGAAGCGCGGCGGGGAGTTGGTCGGTCGGCGGTTGCTGGAGATGGAGCGGCGCTGGAAGACGAGACGTCGCAGAGGCGTTGGGGAACTCGGCGGCTGCAGGGAAACGGTCGTGGGGGAGCCGGAGGGCCACGGTGGCGGTTACGGCCGGCGGGGAATCGTGCGGGTTGGGGGTTTAGGGATTTGCTACAGTAGCAGGTTTGGGTTTCGGGTCGGGTTCGGGTATGGGTCCGACCCGACCCGCTAAGGTTGGTTTAGGGTTCGGTTCAGTGTTGGTTCGGTTTAGCTTTGGTTCGGTTCGGTATAATAATAAACCGGGTTTATTTTGGTTTAATTAAAATATTAATTCTTAGGTCTTTAAAAATGGTTCTGGGGTCCAATAAATTCCAGAAAAATTATCCTATGTCTAATATTTTATTTTACACCCAAAAATATTATTTTCATAATATTTTAATATTTAATAAAATCTCAAAATTAATTTAATACCAGAAAACATTATTTTTAATTAGTTAAAAATTTCAGAAAATTCCTGAAAATTCATTTTTAATTTCTGAAAAATTCTGGAGATTTACAATCTACCCCCCTTAAGAGGATTGCGTTCTCGCAATCAAAGAATAACGAAATATAACCGATCAGAAGAGATGATACGGTTGCAAAATATGTTTGAAGCACGACACACAAATATTGAATCTTGATCAAGAAGAAATCGAATGCTGAGTGTTTAAATAAAACACCTAGGGAAGGAATAAAGTATTTCCCTAGACAATAAAAATTAAGTAATTCAAGAGTGAAGGAAATCTGGTTAGAGAAAACTACAGCTTTAGAAAAACTAGGTTATCAAGTATTAATAAGTTCAAAATCACTAGGTTTAGGGATAAGGTCATGAACTAACAAGCACGTGTTAAAGCAATGCTAGGAATAAACATCAATAAATAACTTAAATCTTACGCGCATTCGCTACTCCGCGAGTCTGCACATCCTCCAGGGTCATCGCAAAAGCTTGTCCGCGTCCTTGAGGTGGTGCCCTCTGCTGTTGCTGGGCTTGCTGGAAGAGTACTGCCAGGGGTGCCAAGGGTGGCCTTGGATGATATCCTCCTGGTGCTGGTAGAGCTTGTTGGTTTACCATTGGTGTTTCTCCTCGATGCGTTGTGCAATCTCTGGCTAAGTGTTGTCTGGATCCGCAAATCAGGCACATTTCCAACTTGCGTCTGCACTCTCTCTTAATATGGCCTACCTTGTCACAGTAGTGACAAGTAGGAAGGAATGAGGATCTTGGTGCTGCTCTCGGTGGTGGATTTATTTGTTGACGCTTTGCAGACTCCTCTTGTGATGCTCTAGTTGGTACTGGTAAAAATGGCCTTTTCAGGCTGGATTCTCTCCTGGTGACGCGCTCCATCCGTCGGGCTGCAGCAAGAACGTTCGAGTAAGAAGTAGGTACAACAGATCCGATCAGTCTCTGCAGCTCGAAGTTTAGTCCGTCGAAGAACTTCTCAGCCTTCTCTTCTTTTGTCAGGATCAGGGTAGGTGTGAAGCGACTCAGACGGATAAACTCTGTATTGTATTCTTCTACTGTCATATTGTCTTGAGTGAGACGATTGAACTTGTCTCGAAGTTCCGATTGAGCAATAGATGGAATGTACATCTCCTGAAAGAGTCTAGAGAACTCTTCCCAAGTGACTCGGTCTGGTCCGAGCCGTGTCTCCTTAGATAGCCACCAGTGATGTGCATTGTCCGTCAATTGCATCCTGACGGCAGTCATCCAGCGTTCCCTTGGAAGCTCAGCTGCTTCTAATTGATATTGAGTGTTTGTGAGCCACTCATGAACTTCAGTGGGCTCCTCCTTGCCAGAAAAGGTGCGGGGCTTCAGCTGGCAAAAATCGGTGATAGTGCCCGTCGTTGGCCATCGTGCTGGTAGATTCGCCTGCTTCAGTGCGGTTACTAGGCTGTTCCGCAGAGCCTCTTGTCGAATCTGCTGTTGAGCTTGTATCATTGCGTAGATCATTTGTAATATCTGATGCCCGTCCATAGCCTGCCCTTGTGGGAATACGGGCATTGGTTGAGTAAACTGTGGCAGAATATCATCTTACTGGATTCTTGTAGCATGCTAATTTGCTTGACTGCTTCGGTGAGTGGAGGGATCTCCACTCAATGGCGTCACTTCATCTTCTCCGTAGGTGACTACAGCGTCTTGCGGTGGTCCTACAAGAGTCTCGTCTCTTGCTGGTGGATCCATTACTCTGCATCCAAAATAAACTATAAGAGGCGCACAGAGGAATCAAGGCAGGATGCAAGTCAAGAAATTCAAATCCGATATAGAGATCAAGAATGATTCAATCAAGTGGATGAGATCCTATAACTTAGCCTATCATTGTCGCAGGCTTGCTCGATTCCTAAGTTAAAACCGAAGCAATTTAGTCATTGACCTGCATGGGCCACCACAAAAACCATGTCACGCCCCAGTCCCAAAATACTGAGGGACTAGCCACGTGGCAATGGCCAGTAGCACACACCAATGGGCAAATCCAATTTAATGGATGTCACGACCCGCACCCGGTATAGGGGCACGAGAGCGTGGGTACGTCCAGCCTACGCTGCAGCATCGACGGTAGAACGCTGTCTAAACACAGTAACTCTATATAGCTAAACACCTGTCAATGATATCCATCTCCATAAGGAGGTCAATATACATCTCACAATAATCTCACAATGTAACTCAATCACAACAACTATAAGGCACGATAAAAGAAAAAAAAGAAATGACATAGTTGAACACCATGTCTCAAACATAAAGATAAATCACAGTCTAGCTGTCCAACACAAGTCTCCAATTAAACTTAACATAAGTCTAAACATAAACTTAAATAACCTCCATAAGTCTCAAGCATAAATAAATACTATCTAGATAGCTGTAGGCAATGTCTCATCTAGAAGCATAGTCTCCTCTAGGATCTCTGTTACATAGTCTGCATCTATACCTGGTCCGTAGTGCGTGGTACAGAAATCCTCAAGATTCTCTGAAAAAAATATCCAGTCATGATTGGAACGAAAATACACCTCTAACAGCAGTTCCATATATATTGACAAAAACTATAATACAGTGTAAGAAAATACAAGACAGAATGAAATACTGGCAATGAGAAATACTGGAACAAAGTACTGGAACATCATCATCAATATGCATCTGACAAGGAATAGAACTACAAGTGTACGCAAGTACAAAGAACTGGTATGTAAGTGTGTATAAGAACAACAACTAGAACATATGGAATACAAGATCAATCTATCAAGATATATGTCAAGAAATTATCTATCTAAGTGTGTGAAACATCAGTATATCATGTGATTGGCTTGGGACTATATGACTCATTACATTGATTAGCGATCATCCCCAATAAGTCCGGCTAACCATATGTAACAGCGATGAGGCATGTAAGGGTAAGGCTGCACCGACGTGAAATGTGGGTGAGCTAATGCTGCATGTAAAGTTGGGTATGATCACATAAACTACTAATACTTCCCCGTTTCCCTTGCTAGCACGATGGATTACAATCACGACTCCTCGTGACAGGTCTCAATGATGCCAACTCGTGTAAAGAACAGTGTTAGAGTCATGTACGCTATACAACAAGAATTATAGAGATAATCAACATAATGGAAACGGTCCGAGAATGTACTCGCATGTGGTCCTTAGCTGGCAATACCACTGTCCGGGATCCAAGGTGTCATCTGGATGATCCAACAGTCCTATAGACATACCATATAATACAATACTTCATCAGACAATACTCTAGCTCACAATCAACATAATGGTCTCAATAGGCTACGCTAGGGGGTCACATCTGTCGTTGTTGTGCATAACCGACAGTCAATGTATGGTCTCGCCAGTACGTCAGTGTACATTTGGCAGTCTGTCATCATGCTACAGGGTCAGGTCGATGTAACTACAGGATATCCCTGATTACATTCAAGTCATCTATAATATGATCTAACATACATAAATGTCTATTAGTTACCATTATATTAGATATTTGTATATACATATACTTTAATAGAATTTATATCTTATATATATTAACATATACTAGGGAGATGTATATAATACATATATAGATGTATTTATACTAATTGCGATATACCATATATATATGCCATATACTAGTATATATACCAATTAGGTTTATATACATATAGATATATAATATGTACATACAAACACACCAATCTACCATCATACGATACGTGTATATTATCATAGCTAATTATATGTATGCATACAAGGAAGAATATGCGTGTGCATGGACGCGTATACGTACGCGAGAGGGGACTCGAACCTGGGCGCGGAAATGAGACGTGCGTGTCGCGGCGTCGTCGAGTCGAAGGGCTGCTCCGGTCGGGTACAGCGAGGTCAGTGGTCTTCGGATCGTGCAGGCAAGTAGTGGCCGTCGACAGCGGCGTGTAGTCGGGGCGGGCAAGTCGCGCGGCTCTGTGCAGTCGAGTCGGTTCAGCGTGGGCGAGTTCGACGCGGCTCTGTGCAGTCGAGTCGTCCGGTCTGCAGTCGGTGCAGCGAGGTTAGCCGCGGGTCGAGCTCCGGTTGACGAGATCCAGATGGCTCAAGGACAGCCGATCCGGTGGGCAGCGTGCCGGTTGAACGGAGGAAGACTCGGGCTTGAGCGCCGCGGGGTGCTCGAGTCGTGCAGTCGGTTGGGGACTGCTCCGGACCGAGGGTCGACGGGGTTCCGGTCAGAATACGTTGGGGAGGGGATGAACAGGAAAATGGGAAGAAGGGTTCGGCTGGGGTATTAGGTTTTAGGTTTTAAAGAGAAGGAATAAGAGGAATATATATATATATATATATATATATATATATATATATATATATATATATATATATATATATATATATATATATATATATATATATATATATATATATATATATATACAAGGGTGTGGGTTTGACCTAGAATATGTTGACTTTGGTCAATACTAGAAAAAGGCCTTGGCTTATTATGGAGATATTCCAATGGGCTAGGGTTCGAATGGGTTTAATGAATTTACGGAAATTGCATGGTCTAAGGGTTTGGAGGCCTATGGTTCCAAGATTTTGATGTTAAATTACACATTCCCAAAATTTATGGAAAATAATGATGAAGGGGGAAAAATGGGTTTATTGTTTGCTTAATTAAAATTAATGCAAGGAGGTGTTCTACAATTAAATAAAAGTACAAAGGGCTGGATTTACGTGGGACACGAGCATTAATTAACGGTCTGGCGTGTCTAGGACAAGGGTGCGAATCTGTTGGAAGACAAACTAGCGTAGCGTCCTAGTTATCGAATAGCGATAAAGTGCAACAATCAATTAAGGTTACTGTAAATTAAATAAAATTGATTACCATGCAATCATTTACTCATTAATTATGAAAAGACGAAAATACCCTTAATCCAAAAAGTGGGGGTGACAATGGACCCATCGGGGTGTACTTAAGCTGTAAAACAAAAATAAGGGTCTAATATACTAATCTCATCCACAGAAATAAATTTATCAATATGACATATAAATCAACATCATATCTCAATAAAATATACCTCGGGGAACAACCTGATGATAAGTCTGATACAATAGTCAAGAGACAAGAAATAGAAGTTCTATAAATAGAAATAATAGAGTATAATAAACCAGATACTCAGAAGAAATCCTCGGCGAGCACCTCATCATCGGGTTTCGGTACTGCTCCAATGTATGCTCCTGTCCCGTACACCTCGGGGTAGATCTCCTCTGCTAAACCTGGGACATAATCCGGATCCAGGTCCTCAAGGGACATAGCAAGGTACAAGAATAACTCAAGCCATAATAAATGCAGTGCAATAATAAATGAATCAATAGGATAAACTATATAACCAGCTAAGTGATATGCAAGATGAGAGCATCACTAGAACTCATGCTGAGACCACTACAAGCTCGGTATCGGGGAGCCGGTAGCAGTGATATCACTAGTAGAGTGCCTAGCTCTGATGTAGAGTCTGAGGCCTCACAATAATATATCACTAGTAGAGTGCCTAGCTCTGATATAGAGTCTAAGGCCTCACAAAAATAAATATATATATAAAATTAGCCTGTAGCCTGTGTGTCTCTTTCCACCCAATGTAATCATACGTCTCATGTCCATGACACGCAAGATCATATCTAATGCAGCAAGTCATAATGATAGCTAAGCACATGCAATATCTATGTCACGAATCATGTAACCTATACAGAATCACCATGAATATCTCAGGAAGATTCTGTCTCATAAATAGTGTCAGGTGTCCTGTGGTATGATGTACTTGATGATGCAAGCACGAAGATATATAGGGTTTCGATATCCATCTCTAGGTGACGTTACACAACTCCGCCTACAGTGTTGACACCCGAATCTTGTTCAGACGTTAAGTAAAGTCACATGGTCCTAGGTTGAACATATATATCACAGAAATAGATCAAGAGAATAATATGAATCAATTTCCTGCAAGTATGGCAAGGTACACTTGCCTGGGGTTCGGACTCCAACTACTGCTCTGGTATCAGCGGGATCTACAGGTACTCCTCCGGTTGCCGAAATAAACGTTACCATCAGGTTCAGAAGATATCAAATAGCTAGAATTGCTTGTCCATAAGTCTAATTTGGACACAGGGGCAAAAGTGACAGTTTCTGATCAAAGCGGGGTCCACTTGTGGCCCGCTTCGCACCAAAAAATATGCCAGAGATAATATTCTCCAAATTTGCCAAACTTAGTGTTCACAAGTCCAGAACGACGATACGAACCCAACGGAATATCCAGAACTGGATTCTGATGAGCCGATCACAAAATCGCCCGTCAAGTGGAGCCGTCGGGCCCATGATACGGGATTTTGTCAACGTTATCAGAATCAAACCAAACTTGGTTCATAGGACCAGTGTATTGCTACGAGTCCGATGGCGCAAGTTTTGTTTTGATACGACCAGCGTACATGAAGTTACAATAAGTTTCAGAACATGGCCGATACGGGGCATTGTCGACGGATACGCTTTGATTCCGGTGTGCACACATCCAAATCAACTTTTGCGAAATCTCATACGTCCGTATTAATGGCGCGTACCTTTCGGTGAAGCTCGCACATGACCAAGTCATCCCGTTTAGCGGGGCGCACCCAGTTCCGGGAAAATCAGGGTATTAAAATAACCAATATTTCGGTCATTGTTACCCTAAAAAATAATACAAACTACAGCTCAATAAATTGAACTAAAAAAGGGTAAAAAACTTGGTCATACAGTCTAAATTACTGTTCAAGCCAATTTTGAAAATATTTCACAGGTTGGTCGCAAAACGGTCGCGAACTGGGAAGTTCGAGACGAATTCTGAATTTTCAGAATTGGGGTTTTAATTTCCTAATTTTGTGTCACAATTTGCGACCGACACAGGACACGATACCCCGAACGAGTTACACGGGGTTCGAGAGGGTCACGCAGGGTTCTCGTAGCAACAGACAGAACAGAAAATGAGGCAGCAAGGAGAGAGAAAATCTCACCTGAATAGGGCGCCGGAATCGACTGGAATATGCGTACGCGGGGAGGCGTGCCGCGGCTACGGCGGAGCTCGCTGCTGTGGCGGTTCTGCGGTGGCACTGGAGTCGTCGGGAGGCTCGGCGGGGGGGAGTTTGGGCTCGCGGAGGCGGCCAGAGAGGTGGTGGCTGATGGCGGAGGCGGTGGAGGATGATGGCCAGCGGAGAGAGGATGGCCGGGGTTCGTCGAGTCACGGCTGGAGGAGGTGCCGGGGGAGATCGGGGTTCGCCGGAGGGCTGGGTTGCTCGGAGAGGGGCGGTAGTGGCTGTGGAGTGGTGGACGGTGGTAGTGCAGTGGTGATGGCGGTTATGGCGGTGGGGCGATCGGGTTTATATAGGCGAGGGGAGAAGTGCGACGGGGAGTTGGTCGGTCGGCGGTTGCTGGAGGTGGAGTGGCGCTAGAAGGCGAGGCGTCGCGGAGTCGTTGGGGAACTCGACGTCTGCGGGGAAATGGTCGCGGGGGAGCCGGAGGGCCATGGCGGCGGTTACGGCCGGCGGGGAATCGTGCGGGTCGGGGGTTTAGGGATTTGCTATAGTAGCGGGTTTGGATTTCGGGTCGGGTTCGGGTATGGGTCCGACCCAACCCGCTAAGGTTAGTTTAGGGTTCGGTTCAGGGTTGGTTCGGTTCAGCTTTGGTTCGGTTTAATAATAAACCGGGTTTATTTTGGTTTAATTAAAACATTAATTTTTAGGTCTTTAAAAATGGTTCCGGGGTCCAATAAATTCCAGAAAAATTACCCTATGTCTAATATTTTATTTTACACCCAAAAATAATATTTTTATAATATTTTAATATTTAATAAAATCTCAAAATTAATTTAATACCATAAAACATTATTTTTAATTAGTTAAAAATTTCAGAAAAATTCCAAAAAATTATTTTTAATTTCTAAAAATTTTTGGGGATTTACAGTGGTCAAGCCCAGCCTATGCCGCAACATCGGCGATAATACGTTGTCTATGATAACAATCGTCCATAACAAGTACAAGATACGCATATCATCCACAACTAAGTCATGACATAGAATTAAACTAATAGTCTCAATAAATAATTTGAAGAAATAATCCACTACAACTCAGATGGTCTCGGGGACAAACCCGATAGAATAAAGTGAAATACAATTAGAAACTAAAGTCCACTAAGCCTACTAGCTAAGAATAATAGGAAAAAGTATAAGAAAGAAATATGCTACTCCGCATATGTAGAGGCAACTGGCACGTTGGTAACATTGGTATCACCAAGATACTCACTATAGACCTCGGGACAAATCATGTCATCTAAAGATGAAAAATAGTTATCCAATCAGGATTGAAGCAAGATCACCATAACACTATATTACATATTATAATATACAAGCATGAAGAACAACAGTAAAGGAAATATGAACTATAACATGATACTATATGACAAGAAGAGTAATACTATGTCACGGGAACAATTTGATAGTATAACTATAACATGAAACAGTTGAGTTTACAACTATGACACGAAAATAATATGAGAGTACAACTAAGATAAGACGGACCACTAGATAATATGGCAACATGGATCAAGTTTCGTGTATTGTGTGTTTTATAATACAAGTTTTTCTCATGTGGACGGCTTGGGATATCGGTCAGTCGTACGTATGGTGCACAACTGATATTAAATAATCAATATATATGGAGTATGTAAACAATTCGTTGACCAAATGCTTATTATATTCTCCCACCCTACTCGTTCACAATACATGTTCTCAATAAAATAATAACAATATGGTAAACAATAGTCATGGTAAAAATAATTCAAGTACGAACATGTATATACATTCTAACAATTCTAGCTCTCGTGCACAAGCAATAATCATAGTGAATCAAAAATAACAATATCATGTTATACGAAGAAGTAACAATGACACGAAGATACATGTAGCATAAAATAAGGGCAATATAGGTCACTATGATACTTGCCTGCTCCGGAAAAGGATGAAGTCATAACTCAATATGTCATCTGATCTACGCTGTCACATAAATTAAACAAGTTAGATCTATAAAAGTGGTTGAATCAGTTTTCTATTCTAATCTATTTAATTCTGAATAAATAACCTAAAATACTAATTTAATCTTATTATATTCTGATTTTAAGGTTAACCCTAGATTTTGGGTCACAGAACATCAAGTTTACAAATTCGGGATCCGTGACAGACAAATCAAGGTATTCCGTTGTCCAAAAGGTTAATCGATACAAAACCAAGATTTGAGTATAAAATCCTGTAGATTTTAGCGCTACAAGAATGTTGGAATAGACGGTTTTATCGAATCTTGAAACAGTAAAAAGTTATGAACAATACGACTTACAGATGGTAATTTCAGTGGTTTACTAGTAAACCTTATGTTCAACGAATTAAACAGGATGATAAAATACTCTAGTTGTCACGACCCGCACCCGGTTTAGGGGCACGAGTGCGTGGGTACGTCCAGCCTACGCCGCAGCATCGGCGGTAGAACGCTGTCTAGGTCATGTAACTATCTAATCAATCTCACGCTAGTATCCAACTCCATAAGGAGACGTGGATATCAAAAATAAATCTAGAAATACTCAATCACAACTACAGCACGATAGGAAATGAAGAAATAAAAGAATACAACACAAGTCTAATGACACCATAAGCATACCTGCAATCAGTCACATCCAATCCCCCAAGTGTGTTGGAAACCAATCTACTAAGGTCACAGTCTGGAAAAATATTTTCCAGTCAGGAAGGAGCAAAGTACATCTCTAAATAGCAGTTCTATATAAATGACATAAACTATGTAGCAGTTCTAGATGGAAATATACCAGATGCATGTAGAAGTACGAGAAAGGTACAATGAGAGAAATACTGAAAATACTGTAAGTAAATGCAGGAAAAGAAACAATATGTCCATGAGCAAGAACCTATGACTAAGTGTGTTGAGTACTAGCTTTAACATGTGATCGGCTTGGGAACTTGATCAGGCTGGTTACATGTGATTAGCTATGATTCACGAAGGTCAGGCTAACCGTTGGTTAGCTATGATGCATGTAGAGGTCAGGCTAATCACACGTAACAACTATGAGGCACGAAGATGGTCAGGCCGCACCCGACGTGAGATGTGGGGTGAGCTATGATGCATGTAAAGTTGGGTATGATCACATATCTACACTAAGTACTCCCCAAACCCCCGACTAGTATAGTAGATCCAATCATGGTACGCTATGGCACGGAATTCCCTAGGAAGGTAGCAAATCTCCCCGGGAATCAGTGTCTGTACATGTACAAGATAACAAGGAAAACAAGTCTTGTACAAGCTACACCATGAATAAGGAATAACATCTCATGACGAGATCCGTGTATACCAATCCGTGTAACCAACGTGTCAGGAACATGGATATTTATACTAGATACAGTGAACATAGGAGATATCATAAATTAGAAACTAATCAGAGAATGTACTTGCCTTGGGTCCTTAGCTGGTAATGTCAATGTCCTGTCCCAGAGTACCGTCTGGAGGAACCAACAGTCCTAAAAATATTTCAAATACAACATTGGCATCAGATGCTATACTACACACACAATCAAATACCTAACTCAGGGCTATGCCTGGCATGGAACTCAGTCAACTAGGGTCGTCTAGTTAGACAGACATCTATAACACATTATACCTATTTAACTAACATTAACACCTACAATATTACTTGCACCAAAAATAAATACATATACAATATATATGTACCTTTTAATTCATGTATAATATATATATATATATATATATATATATATATATATATATATATATATATAGGTTGAACAATATATTTACCCTATACATTAATTTTATATATTAAAATATGCTAAGTAGGTATACAAAATACATGTATATACATTTACAAGTTATTTTAAAATATACTAAGTATGTATACAAAAGCATAAATATACATATACCAATAATTAAATTAATACACTTATGAGTTATACTATCATATATACACATATATATATAAGTGTTTATACATTAAATAGATTTATGTACTGTATATATATAGGTGACAAAATATACAGGTGTTATTTCTTATACATATATATATACACTAATGAAATGTACTTATACCATATATGTATTCAAATACATATATATATATAAACCAAAATACCAAAACAAGTATATATATATATATCTAAATAAATGTGCATATTTATTTATATACCAAATTAATAATTACCTACATATACAAAATACAGATATACATATATACCAATTTAACAATAATATATATATATGCATATGCCAATTATATGTAAACTATACCTTACATTGATTTATATACACTGTACACCATTCATTAATTACAAATGTTCTCTATTCATTATGTACATTACTATACATTATATAAACTACACATATACATGTATTACAGGGAAAGGAAAAAGAGGAGGAGGAGCTTACTGTGATGGGGTCGGAGTCTCGCCGGAGGGAGAGCTGGCCGGCGGGGGAGTAATGGTGGTGGTGTTATATGATGAAGATGGAGGTGGTGGTGTTGATGTAGAGAGCAGCGGCCGCCGGGGTAGTGCAGGGTCGGCAGGCCGGAGCAATGGCCGGGGAGGAGGTTGAAGAGCAGAGGGAGCGGGGTCGCCGGACTGAGGAGGCCGAGCGGATGCTGCAGCAGGAGGTGGTCGGCTTGCTTGGTTGGCCACCGGGGAGTCGCAGCCGGAGGACAGCAACTGGAGTAGCGCAGCGGAAGGAGGCCGGAGGTCGGGCAATGGAGGATCAGAGGTGCCGATGGGGGTGGTGCTGGATCGATGGTGGTGGTGATCGGTGGAGAAACGGGAGAGAGGAGGATCAGCAAGGCGGAGGAAGGAAGAGCTCGCCGCCGGAGTTGTTGGACTCGACTGGGGAGGTCGGGTGGATGGGAAGAGTACGGTGGGGAGTTGGCCGCCGGAATGCAGTGGGGGTGGACTCCGTCGAGACAAGGCGGCAGAGCCTGAACAGAGGCCAGGGTCGGCTGTCGGAGTATAGGCCGGAGTCGAAGGGGGTCGCCGGACGCTGAGCAGCGGGGTGGCGAAGGAGCAGCGGCTCGACGGAAAGAGGGCCGCCGGAGTCGAGCGTCGCCGGACGCGGAGGAGATTGTAGATGGAGGGAGAATGATGGGAGGAAGAGCAGTCGGAGGACAGCAGCGGTCCGCCGGATGGAGAAGGCCGCCGGGGGTGAACAGTGGTGATGGGGGATGAATAGTGTTCCCCCCCCCTCTTTAATTCAAATGAAGAATTTCAATAAAAGAAGAAGGAGAAGGAGAAAAAGAAGAAGAAAAGAGAAGAAGAAGAGAAAGAAAAATAAGAAACGGGGGCTACGGTTTGGGGAAGCTTGGGGGTGTGTTTCCCTAGGTTAAATTTTTGGGATTAGGGCTTGATAGTACATTAAATAGTAAGAGGGTGTTAAATCAAGGGTTGTGATTGACCCCCTTTAAATGAGGGGTCCAGATTGGACATGGAGAATTTCTTCATGTGGGTGAGGGTGAGAGATTTAATTAAATTATTATTAGGCTCCCTCATTGTTTTAAACAATGGGGTGTTGACACAAAATGCCAATTTGCAAATTAGCCCCCTTAAATTTGGGTATTTGCACAAACACATAAAATGATGAAAATTTGGCAGGCGATTCGGGGTCCGGTGTTTTGTAGGGTTAGGGGCGCTGTATGATCGGTATGGGCTCAATTTGCAGGGCACTGGAATTAAATTGGAATTTACGGAATCAGATAAAATGGTATCCTCAAATTAAATAAAAATAAATGCAAGTTGTGTTCAACAATTAATTAGGAGTACATGGGACCAAAATCAGGTCAGGTCATCAATACCAATATTGGAGAAGACTCAGAACAGGATATTACCCTAATTTGGGTCGCACGAAAAATAGGTCGAGATTGTCTCCAATTTAAATTGGAACGCACAACGATGCAAAATAGGGATTTATTAAATAAACGTCCGCGACGATTTTTGTGCGGCTAGAAATAATGCACAGAGAGCATAATTATAAGTTGCAAAAATAGCAGAATGGAAGGCGGGCATGTCTAGGGCAAGATTGTGAAATTTGTTGGAAGACAAAAGTCTGGATAGTGCTCCAAATATCGAAGCAAAGGCAATGCGCAATAATTAATTAAAATACAGTAATTAATTACAACTCCAAGAATTAAATTCTAAATAAATAGTTAAATACAAAATTTCCACAATTCCGACAGGTGCTCATCTACTGGGCTTCTAGGTCAAGTCTACCATCATAAACACAATGAACACTATATATAATATAATATATTAAAGTACACATCACACAGTTATTTAATTTAAATATATACTATTCATGCAATTAATTAATTATAACTACAATAATATTAAATATTATAAAAAGTCGAAAATACCCCTGTTTTCATAATGTGGTAGTGACAAGTCTACCCACCTTAAAAGAATTTCGTCCTCGAAATTTAAAATCCTCATAGTAGTGTTTACTCATACACATTATTATTTTCTATAAATAGTGAAATTCAACAACCCACAAAATCCTGAAATTATCCACCTTGTCGTTTCGCAATTTTCAAAAATTTTGAAATTACCGTATTCTTGCAATATCCTCGAAAATAAAAAATTAGTTTCCATTTCCTCACAATTCCCACGAATAAAAAAAAAAAATTATACTCGAAATTTGATATCTGTTCCTCAAATTGAATTTCAATCAATGTATCGATTCTCGTCCCAATTAGTCTGAATTCCAACAATAATCCATCAATGATCTGATTCTTCAGTTTCTTTTTCCTCAAAATACTTAATAATACGACACTTATGGATCCTTCAAATGTAACGTCCGCAATATAAAATTTTAAATTACTATATTGCAATCAAATAGATAAAATGATAATCTCTCAAATTTCTCAAATTTTTAATAATCAATTTAATCATATCAAGACCTCCTTAAAATTAATAAATCCTCAAATTTTTGGCTCTGTGAATTTCTTAATTCTCCATTTAAGTTAATGTTTGTCCTCGAATTTCAATCATACCTCGATTTTCATAAAATCAATGATCCATCAACTCCGTTATAACAACCCCTTAATTCTTTATTTAAATTAATGCTCATCCACAAATTTAATCCTCTTGTCTCTTTTTGTCGGTCATAACCTCGTCATAGATCTTTGCTATGGTCAAAACCCTAATGATCATGGTTTAAGAAAACTCTTCCTGCAGCCATGCAATTTAAGAAAAATATATAGGTCATGTATCTTTTGTCATGGTATTTCAGTCTCTGTTAGGGTGCACTACTAGCTATATTCTAACAAGAAAATCATGAATACGAACTACAGCACTAGGGAAATCAATCATTCAAGAGACGGGAACATTAGGAAAAAGAACCTGCTACCATATTACTTGTAGTATCTAATATCTCTAACAAACACTTAACTCTAGCACATTCACTAACTAATTCCTATTCATGTACACTGGTACCCATATCAACTACTCATTAATCCACAAAATCCATGAATACATCCGTATTGCACACACATGTTTATTAATACCAAAATCTGATGCCAAGAACCTCTAATATAACCATGATTCAATAATGCATCCAAGTTGATACCTCTATCTCTTTAGTACCATACCCTCTGTCAGTTCCCGTTCCTACTACAATTGTCCATACTATTTGTTCTCATCACTCCAGTGCACACCAAGTGTGACACCATATTAAGTACTGTTCTTTCCAATATATCTTTAGATGGACACCCAAGTCAGTCTGCGGTGCCATCTCAATCCTGCTCAAGTTATCAGATCCTTACACATGTATATCATCTACTCATATATTAATATTCATATCTCTCATCTACCATAAAATTAATCCTCAAACTAATCGTCAAGGTTTAACTTCTCGATCAACTTAAAATAAAATGCATATACCTCCTCAAAATCAGATACTCCACATCGAAATAAATTTAATCACTTCTAAAATCTTTGTAGCCTTAACTATGTTTATTGAATCAAATTTAAATCCTTAATATTTTAACAACATCAAATCTCAACTCCCTAAAAATTCTGAAAATTTAAAATTTATTTCCACTCTTTAATTTATAAATCCACAAATTACATATAAGTGCTCACGGTCTCCGATACTCGAGGTGCACTCAATACCTCTATTGCCTACAACTGCCAACTGGGTACTAAAATTGTACTGCCTGAATCACTTGCACCATTATCTCCATTGATTCAAAGTTATTATCACCTGTAATTTCTTTCATGATTTTCAATTTATGTCAACTGGTATATCATTTAATTATCTTCACCCAGAGTGCTCACTGTTATTAACGTTATTCTCGACTAATCCTCGATATAGAATCATTAGCACTCTTGGTATTATATCACTAGTTTCATTAATGCATCATCTCATCAATGCTCATTATAACTCATGATTACATGTATCTTCTATAATACTCATGTTTCTTCACCCTCGTGGGCATGTATATGGTTCTTCATCTTGATTGATGTATAGGTATTTCTCTTTAACCTTTTTCAGCCTGTTACACTAATCTTTGATACGCCTCACCATTTTCATTATCAATTCCGATATTCTCTACTCATGACACCTCATTAACTCTTTATACGTATATATTTCCTTACCTTTAACACTTTCGATATCAATCATCAAATTGAACATCATGCTCCATAAATCCTTAACACAATTCCTGGATACTTAATCGTTTACATAGATCACTCAATTACATAATCATGATTATCCAGGACGGGTAATTGGCTCTGACACTAACTCTGAGAACTATCACTGATACTCTATACTCTCCTTAACTCTCAGTCTCTAATGACCTTATCCTAGAACCATTGTTACAAGGTACTATGCTATGGGTTAATTCTAGATCAAGGTCTACTGCTCACATGTCCAACTAGGAAACACTTACAAACTCACAAGCAACACTCAGTCAATACTAATACTCAAGACACAGACATAATCACAAGTCACTAATTATCATACTAACAAGGGATCCTCAAAGGAAATAAGCTCAAAAGGAACTGGATCAAGGACGGAAGGTATCTTTACTGCTAGTAAAGAAAAGAAGCGATGGAACAAAGTCCTGGAATAACAGAAATAGATAAGTCTTGAGATGATACTTTAAGAACCAATTTAAGATACAACCTGATAATCATACACGTCTGCCAGAAATCATGACACACAGAATTCTCGCCACGCCAGTAAGCATAGATGCGATGAACGATAGGTTCCGTAACTAAGGTATGCAATCCTATAATCATGTCATCTAGAATACTCGCCACGCCAACCGGTATGGCTGCGAGAACTCTAAATCTCATAACTAAAGTATGTACATCCAAGTTAGGTTCCTACGTTCTCGTCACGACAGCTAATATGGCTGCGATAAACTCTAGGTTCCATAACCAAAGTAGACGTTTTTACCTTTCTCACTGTCCTCATCAATATATGTCATCAGATGATACCGTAAGTTTTAGTCCGTAAAATTCATCTCAATTTGAAATCAACTCAACAACGATACCAGGAATTAAAGTTAACAACTGGTCAACAAGAATCAAACTCAACAATGATACCAAGAATTTTAATTTAATAACTGATCACAATGATCAAGTTCAGTAACAACAAGCGAGAGTGGACGGGAACAAGGAAAATATTTAAATTGGAAAATATAATAAGATTCTCAAGGGGTCGTCCCAGGAATCTCTCAAGAATTTGTGATTGAGTATTCTCTCTCATCCCAGTATCCTATGTCCTATATTCAATAGCAGGCACGTAGTAGTACAACTATGACGTCGCACTATTACGACATCGCACAACTAGCGAAGTCAGACCTGCATGGGCCACCACTAAAAACGTGTCACGACCCGCACCCGGTTTAGGGGCACGAGTGCGTGGGTACGTCCAGCCTACGCCGCAGCATCGGCGGTAGAACGCTGTCTAGGTCATGTAACTATCTAATCAATCTCACGCTAGTATCCAACTCCATAAGGAGACGTGGATATCAAAAATAAATCTAGAAATACTCAATCACAACTACAGCACGATAGGAAATGAAAAAAATAAAAGAATACAACACAAGTCTAATGACACCATAAGCATACCTGCAATCAGTCACATCCAATCCCCCAAGTGTGTTGGAAACCAGTCTACTAAGGTCACAGTCTGGAAAAATATTTTTCAGTCAGGAAGGAGCAAAGTACATCTCTAAATAGCAGTTCTATATAAATGACATAAACTATGTAGCAGTTCTAGATGGAAACATACCAGATGCATGTAGAAGTACGAGAAAGGTACAATGAGAGAAATACTGGAAATACTGTAAGTAAATGCAGGAAAAGAAACAATATGTCCATGAGCAAGAACCTATGACTAAGTGTGTTGAGTACTAGCTTTAACATGTGATCGGCTTGGGAACTTGATCAGGCTGGTTACATGTGATTAGCTATGATTCACGAAGGTCAGGCTAACCGTTGGTTAGCTATGATGCATGTAGAGGTCAGGCTAATCACACGTAACAGCTATGAGGCACGGAGATGGTCAGGCCGCACCCGACGTGAGATGTGGGGTGAGCTATGATGCATGTAAAGTTGGGTATGATCACATATCTACACTAAGTACTCCCCAAACCCCCGACTAGTATAGTAGATCCAATCATGGTACGCTATGGCACGGAATTCCCTAGGAAGGTAGCAAATCTCCCCGGGAATCAGTGTCTGTACATGTACAAGATAACAAGGAAAACAAGTCTTGTACAAGCTACACCATGAATAAGGAATAACATCTCATGACGAGATCCGTGTATACCAATCCGTGTAACCAACGTGTCAGGAACATGGATATTTACACTAGATACAGTGAACATAGGAGATATCATAAATTAGAAACTAATCAGAGAATGTACTTGCCTTGGGTCCTTAGCTGGTAATGTCAATGTCCTGTCCCAGAGTACCGTCTGGAGGAACCAACAGTCCTAAAAATATTTCAAATACAACATTGGCATCAGATGCTATACTACACACACAATCAAATACCTAACTCAGGGCTATGCCTGGCATGGAACTCAGTCAACTAGGGTCGTCTAGTTAGACAGACATCTATAACACATTATACCTATTTAACTAACATTAACACCTACAATATTACTTGCACCAAAAATAAATACATATACAATATATATGTACCTTTTAATTCATGTATAATATATATATATATATATATATATATATATATATATATATATATATATATATAGGTTGAACAATATATTTACCCTATATATTAATTTTATATATTAAAATATGCTAAGTAGGTATACAAAATACATGTATATACATTTACAAGTTATTTTAAAATATACTAAGTATGTATACAAAAGCATAAATATACATATACCAATAATTAAATTAATACACTTATGAGTTATACTATCATATATACACATATATATATAAGTGTTTATACATTAAATAGATTTATGTACTGTATATATATAGGTGACAAAATATACAGGTGTTATTTCTTATACATATATATATACACTAATGAAATGTACTTATACCATATATGTATTCAAATACATATATATATATATAAACCAAAATACCAAAACAAGTATATATATATATATCTAAATAAATGTGCATATTTATTTATATACCAAATTAATAATTACCTACATATACAAAATACAGATATACATATATACCAATTTAACAATAATATATATATATGCATATGCCAATTATATGTAAACTATACCTTACATTGATTTATATACACTGTACACCATTCATTAATTACAAATGTTCTCTATTCATTATGTACATTACTATACATTATATAAACTACACATATACATGTATTACAGGGAAAGGAAAAAGAGGAGGAGGAGCTTACTGTGATGGGGTCGGAGTCTCGCCGGAGGGAGAGCTGGCCGGCGGGGGAGTAATGGTGGTGGTGTTATATGATGAAGATGGAGGTGGTGGTGTTGATGTAGAGAGCAGCGGCCGCCGGGGTAGTGCAGGGTCGGCAGGCCGGAGCAATGGCCGGGGAGGAGGTTGAAGAGCAGAGGGAGCGGGGTCGCCGGACTGAGGAGGCCGAGCGGATGCTGCAGCAGGAGGTGGTCGGCTTGCTTGGTTGGCCACCGGGGAGTCGCAGCCGGAGGACAGCAACTGGAGTAGCGCAGCGGAAGGAGGCCGGAGGTCGGGCAATGGAGGATCAGAGGTGCCGATGGGGGTGGTGCTGGATCGATGGTGGTGGTGATCGGTGGAGAAACGGGAGAGAGGAGGATCAGCAAGGCGGAGGAAGGAAGAGCTCGCCGCCGGAGTTGTTGGACTCGACTGGGGAGGTCGGGTGGATGGGAGGAGTACGGTGGGGAGTTGGCCGCCGGAATGCAGTGGGGGTGGACTCCGTCGAGACGAGGCGGCGGAGCCTGAACAGAGGCCAGGGTCGGCTGTCGGAGTATAGGCCGGAGTCGAAGGGGGTCGCCGGACGCTGAGCAGCGGGGTGGCGAAGGAGCAGCGGCTCGACGGGAAGAGGGCCGCCGGAGTCGAGCGTCGCCGGGCGCGGAGGAGATTGTAGGTGGAGGGAGAATGATGGGAGAAAGAACAGTCGGAGGACAGCAGCGGTCCGCCGGATGGAGAAGGCCACCGGGGGTGAACAGTGGTGATGGGGGATGAATAGTGTTCCCCCCCTCTTTAATTCTAATGAAGAATTTCAATAAAAGAAGAAGGAGAAGGAGAAAAAGAAGAAGAAAAGAGAAGAAGAAGAAGAAGAGAAAGAAAAATAAGAAACCGGGGCTACGGTTTGGGGAAGCTTGGGGGTGTGTTTCCCTAGGTTAAATTTTTGGGATTAGGGCTTGATAGTACATTAAATAGTAAGAGGGTGTTAAATCAAGGGTTGTGATTGACCCCCTTTAAATGAGGGGTCCAGATTGGACATGGAGAATTTCTTCATGTAGGTGAGGGTGAGAGATTTAATTAAATTATTATTAGGCTCCCTCATTGTTTTAAACAATGGGGTGTTGACACAAAATGCCAATTTGCAAATTAGCCCCCTTAAATTTGGGTATTTGCACAAACACATAAAATGATAAAAATTTGGCAGGCGATTCGGGGTCCGGTGTTTTGTAGGGTCAGGGGCGCTGTATGATCGGTATGGGCTCAATTTGCAGGGCACTGGAATTAAATTAGAATTTACGGAATCAGATAAAATGGTATCCTCAAATTAAATAGAAATAAACGCAAGTTGTGTTCAACAATTAATTAGGAGTACATGGGACCAAAATCAGGTCAGGTCATCAATACCAATATTGGAGAAGACTCAGAACAGGATATTACCCTAATTTGGGTCGCACAAAAAATAGGTCGAGATTGTCTCCAATTTAAATTGGAACGCACAACGATGCAAAATAGGGATTTATTAAATAAACGTCCGCGACGATTTTTGTGCGGCTAGAAATAATGCACAGAGAGCATAATTATAAGTTGCAAAAATAGCAGAATGGAAGGCGGGCATGTCTAGGGCAAGATTGTGAAATTTGTTGGAAGACAAAAGTCTGGATAGTGCTCCAAATATCGAAGCAAAGGCAATACGCAATAATTAATTAAAATACAGTAATTAATTACAACTCCAAGAATTAAATTCTAAATAAATAGTTAAATACAAAATTTCCATAATTCCGACAGGTGCTCATCTACTGGGCTTCTAGGTCAAGTCTACCATCATAAACACAATGAACACTACATATAATATAATATATTAAAGTACACATCACACAGTTATTTAATTTAAATATATACTGTTCATGCAATTAATTAATTATAACTACAATAATATTAAATATTGTAAAAAGTCGAAAATACCCCTGTTTTCAGAATGTGGTAGTGACACTAGTAAATTCTAGAAAAATTATATGTCCTAGAACTTTTCTTCATATTTTTGAAACTTCAAACGGTTAATAAAAATGAGTTCGGGATCTCCTAGAATCTCGAAAATACTTAAACGTGTCAGATTTTGAACAACTGGCACTCTAAGAATCTTACAGAATTCTTAGGTTCAAAATGTCATGCCCCAATCTTCCGCAAGCTCAATCGTCCCCGCTGAACGTGAATCACCACGTTGCAGCGCTTCCGCAGGACAATCGTTCTCATCGGGATGTGATGCCATACGAGCCTGGAGTTGCGCTCGCACAAGGCGATGTTGTCAAACATTAAAGTTATCATCGAAATGACCAAGTTGCAGCGAAAGTCAAGTATTGTGTACCAAGCACATATCAGAGTTTATGTAGCGAAGCTCTCGATAGGGTCCAAATAAAATGCCACAAAGGATAATGCAATACTCTTGCTCTCTCTCTAGCCCACAAAGGTACTTATCGTTCATACATTATGTCCCATATATCCAAGCAGCGCCACTACACCTACATACCTGAAATAATGCCCACAAACGTGGGTCAGTACACAGCCGTACTGGTGAGCGGGGTAACCCACTCGTTTAAGCCGACACTAAGTAGAATAGTGAATGCAAACAGTTATATGATGATCTTTCTACTTGAATCCTAGATTCATTTTATGGCAAAGGTATTACATGTTAAGGAAAACTGTAAAGCAGGTTAAGCATGCAAGCATTCAACTCAAGCCAATATACAAGCAAATATATATCCAACTCAAAAGAAAACTAGCATACAAACCATCCTACTCAAACCCAAGCAACGCAGAAACCTATCAAACCATCATCCAAGCCTCAATATCCATCCTCAAACGATGCCATAATCCAAGCCTTATAATCTAATCTTCGATATGTACACTCTTGCTGAGGCAAGGTGGCCGCCGCCTACACGAAAAGCACAAACCAAACCAAAGCAAAGCAAACCAACTCTTATCTATATGAAGTCACCTACACCTATATATATATATATATATATATATATATATATATATATATATATATATATATATATATATATATATATATATATATATATACATACACACACTTACACACAAACACACACACACTCACCCATATACATATACATATATATATATATATATATATATATATATATATATATATATATATATATATATATATATATATATATATATATATATATATATATATATAAACTCAAAAACCCTAATACACACTCCCTAAGGCTAAACCAACCCGCGCACAAGCCCGAAACCTAGAAACCAAGTCGAAATGGCCATTTGGTCATTTCGACGAACGCTTGGAGTGCGGCTGGCGATACCTCACGAAACGCATGCCAAACCTAATCGGAATTGACCCAAAATTTATCCACGAGTTCTAAACAATGTTTAGAATCTCACAAAAATGCTAACTCTCCGATTCTAGGTCCATGGCAAAATTCCACATGCACGTGAAACCCACAGAGAAGGAAAACCCCCAAATCGCCCGAAATGCCCAAAACTTTGTGATACGACCTCGCGTGTCCGAACGAAGAAACAAACCTACCCTCAAGACACCCAAGCACGTCTACCTAGGTCCGTCTAACCTAGGGCAACACCCAAAATGGGCCAATCTCGGATTTCACCCAAAATTGACACAAAATCCTAGGTCAAAGTCTCCAAACCTATCCAAAAAAGTTCTAACTTTCTCCCATGGGTAGCCCTAAGGTCTAGGAAGGTTCTAAACAACTAATTACACTATATTAAAGTAATCACTAAGAGGAAAGTTAGGGTTTACCTCTTGGGAGTTGAAATCTCAAGGCCAAAGTCTTCAAAAATCCTAAAATTTACCATACCAAGCCTTCAAACCAAGCTTCTATACCAAATCTAGGCTCTACACACCTAGGTTAGAAAGAATAAAAGATTAGGGTTTGCATTAATGAGAGAAGTAAATAAAGGAAGAGAGGGAAGGTAAAAATACTTACTTGGAATTGGAGAGAAGTAAATGAAAGAAGTAAAGAAGAGAATGGAGGGAGGAAAATGAAGTGGAAGGAAATAAAAAGGAAGGAGGGGGCGGCCATATAGGAGAAATAGGGTTAGGGTTAGAAGCCTAACACAAAGACCACAATACCCTCAACTTAAGTCTTCCAAACTAGGGTTTTAGGTTTAGGGTTTCTTAAACCAATCTAACTACTCCAAAATAACCCAGCTTGATAATTAAAGATAAAATAACTATTCTACACCAAGGGTTGAGTCTGACAAGGGTCTGACAAGGTCCAATAGGGTCTTACAAAGTCCAAACTAGCCAAAACCCTAAAACAACCAATGAAAATAAATACATCCAACTAAATAAATATAAATATAAATATTTATGATCAATACACAATTTACCAAATTAAAATAAAAAGAAAATCCTATTTTTAGAATTGGGTAGTGATAATACTGGAGAGACATGTAATCAGCAATAGTACTAACTAGCAATGAACAGATATATGTTAATGCTAGAAATGAGTGAACTGGAATAAAGAATACAAATTCTAGCTAAGTGTTGTGAAATATCAGTTTGCTATGTGATCGGCTTGGGACTAGATCAGGCTTGTTATATATGATTGGCTATGATACATATGAGGTCAGGCTAACTATCTTGTTAGCTATGATGCAAGCAATAGTCAGGCTAATCATATATAACAGGCTATGAGACATGTAAATGGTCAGGCTACGCCCTACGTGATATGTGGGGTGAGCTATGATGCATGTAAAGTGGGGTATGATCACATAATCCTGCTAATATTTTCCCATCCCCAGCTAGCACGATGGATTCCAATTATGACTCCTCATGACAGGTATCTATGATACTAGTTCGTGTATCCACAGTGTCAGAATTGAGCATACACTACAACTAGAATCATAGTAATAATCAACATAATAAAAATTGTCAGATAATGTACTCGCCTGAAGTCCTGAGCAAGGTATGTCTATCGATGCCCGAGATAGTGTTACACAGACCTATATATGCTACGTTGCATCAATACAAGGTTCTGGAATGAAAATAAGTTAAATTGATACAATTCTAAGTCATAAAGCCATTTCTAAGTTAAACCGACTATTTCTAGATCATAAGAGTCCAACTCTAGGATACTAGGTCTACACACTATGGAACTAAACTACACTAGCCTATTTAAGATACTATGAGACACAAAAGGCCGTATCCTGTCACTACCACATTCTAAAATAGGGGTATTTTTGTCTTTTTAATTATTATAAGTATTGTATATATTATATTGCATGTTATATTTTATATATTATATATAGTGTTCATTAATGCATGGGTTAGTGGACTAGACCTAGAAGCCCACTAGATAAACCCCTGACTTAAATATAGGATTATGCATTTAATTAGTAATATTTGGGATTCAATATTGGGGATTATATTTATTACTGTGATTTTATTAATTATTGTACCTTACCTTTGCTTCGATATTTGGAGCGCTACACTGGCGTTTGCCTTCCAATAAATTTTACACCATTGTCCTAGACGTGCCAGTCTTCCATTCTGACTCTTGTGTAACTTATAAATATGTCCTTTTGTGCTTCATTTTAGTCGTACAATATTCGTTACAGACATTTATTTTATTTTTAATTAAATCCAACTTTGCATCTTTGTGCGTTCCAATCGAAATGGAGACACAATCTCGACCCATTTTGTGCAACCCAAATTATGATAATATTCTATTCTGAGTCTTTTATGTCCATGACACTTGTGTCCCACCTAATTTTAACCCTTTGTACTTCCAATTAATTTTAGAACACCAATTACATTAATTTTTAATTAAATTGGTGTAAGGACCCAACTTAACCCAAAACTAGATCCAACACCAAACCAAACCCCCATTCACACCCTCAAGGTTGATACTAAACACCACACACACCCTTTTTAACTACTACATCACACCAAACATGGTGTCTTCCCTCATTCAATCCAAAAAAACTACTTTGTGCAATTTTTTAATTGTTGGAGACTTTTATGCAAAAGTGCAGTAAGGTGTCCACTTTTTATTAGACCCAACACATGAAGAAACATCCCCCTCCCTCGTTGACCGGTCACATATGATTTTTACCATATTTTTGGAGTGTGCAACACTCAAAACACTTTCCCTCACCATCTTAGCCATCCATTTAAACCAACACAATCATAGCCTTTAAATTCCTTCATGTAGCAAGCAAACCCCATCCCAAGGAGTACTTGACCGAACCCAATTCCCTAGGTTTACATCACCTCTTTTTCTTCCCATATATATATACTTTTTCTCCATATTTTTATCATCATCAAAAACATTAAAACCCTAAACCCTAGCCGACTTCCCTCATCCCCACCACTATCTTCCATCCCCTGCTCGCAGACACCGGAGCCCAAACCCAACCGTCGGAGCCCGACCATCCCGACCTCCCTGTTCTCCTCCATCGGCACCACCACGACCACAGTGCCCCACCGGATCCAGAGTCTCGACCCGCTGAACATCATCCCTTCGACCCGTACACGACCATGTCTCCTCCCCTCACGACCCGACTGAACTCCCACCGCCCACAGCAGTCCCTCAACCCACCTGAACTCCTATTTCGTCACTTTACCTCCACCGAGCAGTAGCCCTCGCCGTCTCCTCCCATCACCACCCATCCGCCTGAATCCGACGACCTTTCCATCATCACGACACTTCCTCGACGACCCCGACAGTAGCGGCCATCTACCGTTCCTCGACGACAGCAGCAGACCCCCTCGACGAACAGCAGCACCCCCTCGTCTGAACAGCAGCCGAGTCCTCCGCCTGAGCGTCTCTCCTCGACTCGTCTCTTCCCGGACTTGACGCCGGACTCTTCGACACAGCAGTAGCAGGAGAAGTCGAGCCCTCTGTGTGACGCGACCGAGCACCACCTCGACGTCGATTATACCCCCCCGTGCACGTGCACACCGAGGCCAAGGTTTGAAGTACTTTTTCTTATGATTTTGCGTATGTGAGTAGCGTTAGGTTTTAGCGTATCGTTTCATGATACGTTAGATGTTCATCGCGAGACCCTATGCAAATAAACCTAGTAACTCGTACGTGTGTGTGCGTATGCATATAATATTAGTTGATATATATATATATATATATATGGATATATATATATATATGGATATATATATATATATAAGTAAAATTGTAGCTCTGGACACGGAAACACACGTGATGTACCGCAGCTCCGGGCAAAGAGTCACACGGGTGATACTACTACACTAGATACAGGATCACTACATAGATACTACATATATATATAAGCGCGTGCAGAGGAGCCCAAACGTCTAGTAACTGTCTTCCCCTTCTCAAGCGGTCAACGATTGTGCGCTGAACCTGAACCTCTATCTACAGTCTCGACACACAGAAATAACTCAACAGACGCGACCCTAAGGTCGTCCCAGTCTCTGGTCATGATGTCAGAATCAGGATGCAGGAATCTAGCATAATCACAGTGTATGAGTGTGTCCTGGGGTATCGATATACTCAGGTACGTACATCGAGGTGCTACGAAGCATCTATCAATTATTCTAAGACGTTACGACGAATGTCAGCACCCGGTTGTGATCCGGACGTGAAGTATCGAACGTCAACATAAATACGTGCACAATGTACATAAAGAACAACAAGTATCTGTAATCTGAAATACAGGGTGGCAAGGTACACTTGCCTGCGTTCGGCTGTTGATGACGGGGTCCCGGTACCGCGTCCAAGCCCTCAGGTCCCGCAGTACCTAGAGATGAGATACAAACCGATAATCAATAATCTATTTCATGACAGACAGGGATGCGACACACATCTACACCTAAACTCAGTCTCAGCTATAACTCACAGGGATAAGACACTAGGGGGGATTTTGACCACAGTTGACTATCGGTACGATAGTCAAAATATCTAGTCATCAGTGCCACATCATCAAGCCATCCTCAAAACACAATTAATGATTATTAACCCTTCGTTCCATTCACAAAGTACTACTCTAATTTAACCCATCATTAATTTTCAGTCCCCAAATTACCGATCAATGGTTTTATACTTCTCACTAGTTCACAATCAAACATGTGCTCCTCAGTGTTCCTCAATGTTCAAAATATCAGAATCTTAATTCTCAATAACTTAATCTTCATTAATTGATATAGCATCCTTTCCACCATGTGTAGTATTCATAACATCTCGTCAAATCAAATTCCAAACCTCCATGCAAATTATTTAAATTTATTTTAATTTATGTAAACATAAACCCTAACCTACATTTAACCCTATTCTCAAGTCATTATAATCAACATTAACTTTAATCATCATTAGCCTTAATCAATATTAACCTTAATCACATAGTTCAAGTACTACACTACACTAGCCATATATATACCAATATTTATTAAACACAACCCTAGCTATGTACACAAAACCATGTATATAACAATAACCCTAGCTAACACAGCACAATATATAGCAATATAGGGAGAGGGGGAAATATACCTAGGCGGCCGGAGCGAGGTGGTAGTAGTGATCCCGCGGTGGTGGTGGTGGTGGTGGCGGGAAGCTTGTGGTGATGGTGATGGTGATAGGATCTAATGGTGGTGATGGTGATGACAGGAAGGCTGGGTTGGTCCGGAGCCGCTGTAGGGGTTGCAGTAGGCCGGACAGTATGGAGGTCCGAAGTAGTGGTGGTGGTGGTGATAGGGAGAAGATCGGATGAGGGAAGCCAGAGTGGTGGTGGTGTCAGGCCGGAGTCGGAGGGAATGGCTGCACAGGACGGAGCGGCGGGGGTGCACTGTACAGCCGGAGCGGCGAGGGTCGGTGAAGTCAGCCGGATAGAAGCGGGGTTGATCCGGACTGCACAGCCGGAGCGGTCGCGGGGGACTCAGTTTCCTGAAGTCGGGGAGATGCACAGTCGGGCCAGAGCGAACGTGGACGGTGAGACGCTGGGAGGACGGATGCGGGGGTGCTCGAACTGGCCGGGGGGTCAGTCGGCCGGAGGGTGGCCGCACAGCGGCGCCGGAGTCGAGCTGAATCAGTCGGCCGGCCGGGTGCTTCTCTCCTAGAAGAAAGGAAGAAGAAGAAGAAAGGAAGAAGAATGGATAAAGAAGTAAAGTATGGAAAATAATATAGAGGAGGAAGAAGAGAGAAAAAAGGGGGGTGGTTCAACCAATGTCTAGGGATTAGGGCCTGCTTGGTTTTTTGTGAGGGTGATGGTGATGTTTTATAGGGGAATGTGTGAGGTATGTATGGTGGGGATGTTCCCAATTAAATTGGAGGGCTAGGATTGATCATGAAGGCTTGGTTTCTTCATGCAAAGGAAGGGGGGAGGGAATTGTTGACTAAGTCAAAGATTTGTAGGCTCTCCATTTAATCATGGCCAATAAGGTGAGGACACCTAAATTAATAAATTGCAACTAAGCCCCTTAAATTCAGGAAATTGCACGAACACATAAAATGATGCAAAAATTATGGGGGAAATAGAGTTTGGTGATTTGCATGGTGAGGGGGTGTTGGGTGTTTGGCATGGGTTTAATTAAATGGACATTGGGATTAATTGGGGATTAAAATAGGATTAGACAAAATTGGTATCCCCGATTTAAATAGAATTTAAAGTGTCCCGCGCTTTTAAATTAAATAGGGGCACTTGGGATCAAAATTCGGAAATGACACAAAGGTCAAAATTGGTGGGGGCTTCGAGTCAGTCTTGGACCCTTTAGTTGGTCCGGCTCAACGGGTTAAGTTGGTATCTCAAAATTGAGGGTAACGACACAGGTGTCCGACTCGAAATTAAATATAGAATTAGGATACGGGAAATTATGCGATTAATTTAAGGCACAACGTATTGATTTTTGTGTGACAGAAAAGTCCAGTGCCTAAATTGGGGAGTCAAGTCAGAAGTACAATAGTCTGATAGAATTTATGGGCTGATATTGGGCTCCGAATAATTAAGCAATGATAGGGTGCGCCAAGGGTTTAATTAAATAAAATAACAGACAAACTCAACTCTACTCTAAACCTCAACATCTGCTGCTAATCCAAAATTTTCCCAATCCCAACTTGACTATCTATAGAATTAATCGAGGGGGTTTACATTCTTCCCAACTTAGAAAAATTTTGTCCTCGAAATTAAAAGTAAAACACGATAATAGCTAAGAGAATTTAAAAACAACTAGTAATCAAATGTCGTACGTAAATTCGTACCTTGCTCCTCAAATAAGTACGGGAACCGCTGCCGAATAGAATCGTCGCACTCCCAAGTAGACTCACTTGGCGAATGGTGCTTCCATGCCACTTTGACCAGTCGAATAGTCTGCCCTCTCAAAGTCTTGTCGCTGTGATCGAGGATCTCAACTGGCTGCTCTACGTAAGATAGGCTGGGCCCGACTGTAATCTCCGAATGATCAAGCACGTGGCTAGGGTCTGCGACATATCTCCTCAGCTGCGATACGTGAAATACGTCATATACTCCCTCTAATGATGGAGGCAATGCAAGATGGTAAGCCACTTTGCCAACTCGTTCCAAGATGTCAAAAGGCCCGATGTACCTCGGACTCAGCTTGCCTCTGCCTCCGAATCTGATAGTACCTCGAGTAGGCGATATCCTCAAAAATACATGGTCACCCTCCTTGAACTCCAATGGTCTGCGGTACGTCTGCCCAATGTTTCTGTCTGTCCTGTGATGCACGCAGGTGGCTCTGAATCTGTTTGACCTTCTCCACTGTCTGTGTTACCAACTCTGGACCAAGTATCTGACGTTCTCCTACGTCACTGCAACAAACTGGCAACCTACATTTCCTGCCGTACAGTGCCTCATAAGGTGCCATATGTATGCTAGCCTGGTAGATGTTATTGTAGGAGAATTTCACCAAGTGTAGATGGTCCTCCCAAGATCCTCCAAAATTAATCATGCACGCTCTCAACATATCCTCTGATATCTATATCGTGCGCTCTGACTGGCCATTAGTCTGTGGATGATATGCAATGCTGAACTTGAGACGAGTTCCTAGGCACTCCTGCATACTCCGCCAAAAATGCGACGTGAATCTGGAATTACGATCCGATCCGATGCTGACAGGTACTCCATGTAGTTATACTATCTGCCTCATATACATGTCAGCTAATATCTTCGTGGACTGCCCAATTCTGAAGGGCAAGAAATGTGTAGACTTGGTGAGTCTGTCTACGACAACCCAAACGACATCCTTCCCGCTAGGACTCCGCGGGAATCATGTGACGAAGTCTATGGTAATGTGTTCCCACTTCCACTCGGGAATGGAAAGTGGCTGCAATAATCCTGCAGTCCTCTGATGTTCAGCCCTGACTTGCTGACAAACTAAATATTTCGCCATGAATCTTGCAATTTCTCTCTTCATTCCCATGCCACCAGAAATGCTACCTCAAGTCTCGGTACATCTTCGTATCTCCCGGAATGAATAGAATAAATTGAGCTATGTACCTCGGTCATCAACTCTTGGCGTAGCTCGCCACTCGAAACATACAGAAGATCTCCACACCTCAACGTTCCATCTTCCTGAATCATGAGTCCTGTTTGCATGTCGGCCTCTTTCCTGTCTCGCTGTCGTCTAAATCTCGTATCTGTAGGCAAGGCTGCCTTGATCCTCTCAATAAATATGGACTGAATCCTCGAGACTGGCCATCTGTCCATCCATGCCTGGCAGTACAATCTCAATCCCAAGCTCCTGGAGATCCTCTAGCAATTGTCGCTAAGTCGTCAAAAAGTATGCCATGGGCTTCCTGCTTAAGGGATTTGCTACGACATTAGCCTTGCCAGGGTGGTACGGAAACTCAATGTCATAATCTGTCATCAACTCTAGCCAGTGCCTCTGCCTCATGTTAAGCTCCTTCTGCGTGTAGACATACTTCAGGCTTTTATGATCTGTGTAAATCTCAATACGCTTACCATAAAGGTAATGTCTCCATAGCTTTAGTGCAAATATCACTGCAGCTAGCTCCAAGTCTTGCATCGGATAGTTCTTCTCATGAACTCTCAGCTGTCTTGATGCGTAGGCTATCACCTTACCGTGTTGCATCAGTACACAACCTAATCCGCTCCCAGACGCATCACTGTACACTACAAATACTCCTGATCCTAAAGGTAGTGTCAAAATTGGTGCTGATGTCAGACGCTTCTTCATCTCATCGAAAGCAGCCTGACACTCGTCGGTCCAGATAAACTCCTCGCCTTTACGCGTCAGTCGTGTCATAGGCACGGCTATCCTCAAGAAGTTTTCCATGAACCTCCGATAATATCCGGCAAGTCCGAGGAAACTCCTAACTTTTGTAACTGACGTAGTGGTAGGCCATATCTCAACTGCAGCTATCTTCTCCGGGTCGACTGCTAGTCCATCTCCGATGATTATATGCCCCAGAAATGGTACTCTATCCAGGTAAAACTCACATTTGCTGAGCTTGGCGTACAACCTCTCATGTCTCAGCGTCTCCATCACGATCCTGAGATGCCTCTCATGCTCCTCCTGGCTCTTGGAATATACCAAGATGTCGTCTATAAATACCACCACAAACTTATTCAAGTACTGGTGGAAAACATTGTTCCTCAAGCTCATATATACTGCTGGCACGTTTGGTCAAACCAAACAGTCATGACTAAAAACTCATAGAGCCCATACTTCGTCCGAAAAGCCGCCTTCGGAACGTCCTCTCTCCGTACCTTGATCTGATGATACCGTGATCTGAGATCGATCCTCGAGAATACACTTAGCTGATCCAAATAATCATCGATGTGCGACAATGTGTACTTGTTCTTTATCGTTACTGTATTAAACCCTGTAATTGATACACAAACATACCGTCCCTGAAATCAATACGCAAACGTACCGTCTCGTCCTTCTTCGGCACCATACGATGGGTACTCCCCATGGAGAAATACTAGCCCGACTGAAATCCTTGTCTAAGAGATCCTCAACTATGGACCTTCAACTCAGCCAACTCTATCGGTACTAGTCTGAAGACGGGAAAAATAACTGGCTCAGCTCTTGGAGTCAACTCTGTAACAAACTTTTTCTGTCAGGTGGCAGCCTAAAAGATTCTCTAGAAACACATCTTCAAACCCTGATATAATATGGTGGTACACTAGTTCACCTCCTGCGTTATATACCCCTAAGGTAGATGGGCACCATGCTCCCAGGCTCTCTGAAGAAACTCAAACTCAGGGTAATCCGGTGGTCTAAGGATGACACAACCACGACGACAATCAAGCATTGCGTGGTATTGGCTCAACCAATCCATGTCTAGGATAATGTCATAGTCTAGACTTTAACCTCAAGATAAATTCTCCTGTTCTATTTTCAACATCAATCCTCAAAAGAAAATGTTTTCTTGCCTAATGTATAATTTCTCTTCTCCTCAAGGTTTTTCCAAAAAATTTATTCCTCGAATTTCTTCTTTTCGTTATTCATCTCTCCAAGTCACAAGTACAATGATGGTATCACTCAAGCACATACTAGAATTCCTGGAATCCGATCATTATCTTCCAAGTGAGATCCTAAAATTTTATCTCCTCTAGCTCATAATCATCGTTCCTAGCATTGTTATCATATACAACCACTAGTTTCCATCATCAGGCTATGCATTTCCATAAATTATTCTAGGTCATGATCAACAATCCTTCCAGCTCTCAGTACTTCCAAGATCACTGCTACCTCAAGCACGGGTAGGGTACTACTGGGTCCAACTCTCTTGCCAACCTTCCACACTAGTTCTAGAATCCAAAGAACCCATCAATCTATCCTGATAAGGTAACAATCTTCTCCGAGAAAGGTATACGAATTCTGTCTTCTGTCGTCCGGTCTTCGATCTTCTTCTGGAGGGAAATTATCAGTCACAAGCATTCGCCTTCCCGAATAATAGGGGACGAGAAACAAGGATAGCGATATTGACGAAGATTGAATGAATGCAAATTGGCAGTCCAAGGGCGATAATCGCATACAAAGATTTTTTTTTTAAATCGATTATGGATTGAGATCCTATTCAACAATCATAATATCTATTCCTAATTTGCAGGCTCGCTTGGCACAGTCAGGTGACTAAGACGATTTAATTCTGACCTACATGGGCCACCACAAAAATATATCACGCTCCAGTCCCAAAATACGTAGGACCAGGAATACATGACACGCCAGCTACGCATTCGACCAGACTCTGGTCTGACTCGAATACGTATAAGCTGTATAATATAAATAGCACTATCTAGATATCCCATAAATATAAACCTCTATGTCTCAATCCACAATGTACAGAAGTATACAAGAAAGAGCAATATGTACTAAAGTCGACCGCCCAATAACACACTAACTCGAATAGACTCGAGAAGAAGTATGAGTCTATAAAAACTAGGCTACAACAGCAGATGAATAATCAATGTAAAATAACCATAATGCCGGTAGATATGATGTGAGTACCTGGTACCATGCCCGCAAGATATGCAACTCCAACAGCAACTCCAAATGCTCCGTAATTATCTATGCTGCAAAACTGGCAGGGAACCAGGTTCTCAGAGGGACGTAACAAGGTACAAAAATACAGCATGCCAAGTATACAGAAAAGTACAAGTACAACAACAGGGTACTCTATCATAACCAAACAAGTGTGACACAGTTTAAAGACAATGTTCGACGCGTGGGCAATCTAAAATAAAACCGTAGCTCCGGATACGGAAACACACGGGACGTACTGCAGCTCCGGGCAAAGAATCATACGGGTGATACTACTACACTAGATACAAGATCACTACATAGATACTACATATATATATAAGCGCGTACAGAGGAGCCCAAACGTCTAGTAACTGTCTTTCCCTTCCCAAGCGGTCAACGATTGTGCGCTGAACCTGAACCTCTATCTACAGTCTCGACACACAGAAATAACTCAACAGACGCGACCCTAAGGTCGTCCCAGTCTCTGGTCATGATGTCAGTATCAGGATGAGGAATCTGGCACGATCACAGTGTATGAGTGTGTCATGGGATATCGATATACTCAGGTACGTACATCGAGGTACTACGAAGCATCTATCAATTATTCTAAGATGTTACGACGAATGTCAGCACCCGGTTGTGATCCAGACACGAAGTATCGAACGTCAACATAAATACGTGCATAATGTACATAAAGAACAACAAGTATTTGTAATCTAAAATACAGGATGGCAAGGTACACTTGCCTGCGTCCGGCTGCTGATGACGGGGTCCCGGTACCGCGTCCAAGCCCTCAGGTCCCGCAGTACCTAGAGATGAGATACAAACCGATAATCAATAATCTATTTCACGACAGACAGGGATGCGACACACATCTACACCTAAACTCAGTCTCAGCTACGACTCACAGGGACAAGACACTAGGGGGGATTTTGACCACAGTTGACTATCGGTACGATAGTCAAAATATCTAGTCGTCAGTGCCACATCATCAAGACATCCTCAAAACACAATTAATGATTATTAACCCTTCGTTCCATTCACGAAGTACTACTCTAATTTAACCCATCATTAATTTTCAGTCCCCAAATTATCGATCAATGGTTTTATACTTCTCACTAGTTCATAATCAAACATGTGCTCCTCAGTGTTCCTCAATGGTCAAAATATCAGAATCTTAATTCGCAATAACTTAATCTTCATTAATTGATATAGCATCCTTTCCACCATGTGTAGTATTCATAACATCTCGTCAAATCAAATTCCAAACCTCCATGCAAATTATTTAAATTTATTTTAATTTATGTAAACATAAACCCTAACCTACATTTAACCCTATTCTCAAGTCATTATAATCAACATTAACTTTAATCATCATTAGCCTTAATCAATATTAACCTTAATCACATAGTTCAAGTACTACACTACACTAGCCATATATATACCAACATTTATTAAACACAACCCTAGCTATGTACACAAAACCATGTATATCACAATAACCCTAGCTAACACAGCACAATATATAGCAATATAGGGAGAGGGGGAAATATACCTAGGCGGCCGGAGCGAGGTGGTGGTAGTGATTACGCGGTGGTAGTGGTGGTGGCGGGAAGCTTGTGGTGGTAGTGATGGCGATGATGATAGGATCTAATGGTGGTGATGGTGATGACAGGAAGGCTGGGGTAGTCCGGAGCCGCTGCGGGGGTTGCAGTCGGCCGGACGGGGTGGAGGTCCGAAGTGGTGGTGGTGGTGGTGGTGGTGGTGATAGGGAGAAGATCGGATGAGGGAAGCCAGAGTGGTGGTGGTGTCAGGCCGGAGTCGGAGGGAATGGCTGCACATGACGGAGCGGCGGGGGTACACTGCACAGCCGGAGCGGCGGGGGTCGGTGAAGTCAGCCGGATAGCAGCGGGGTTGGTCCGGACTGCACAGCCGGAGCGGTCACGGGGACTCAGTTTGCTGAAGTCGGGGAGCTGCACAGTCGGGCCAGAGCGAACGCGGGCGGTGCGGTGCTGGGCGGACGGATGCGGGGGTGCTCGAACTGGCCGGGGGGTCAGTAGGCCGGAGGGTGGCCGCACAGCGGCGCCGGAGTCGAGCTGAATCAGTCGGCCAGCCGGGTGCTTCTCTCCTAGAAGAAAGGAAGAAGAAGAAGAAGAAAGGAAGGAGAAGAATGGATGAAGAAGTAAAGTATGGAAAATAATATGGAGGAGGAAGGAGAGAGAAGAAAGGGGGGTGGTTCCCAATGTCTAGGGATTAGGGCCTGCTTGGTTTGTTGTGAGGGTGATGGTGGTGTTTTATAGGGGTGTGTGAGGTATGTGTGGTGGGCATGTTCCCAATTAAATTGGAGGGCTAGGATTGATCATGAAGGCTTGGTTTCTTCATGCAAGGGAAGAGGGGGAGGGAATTGTTGACTAAGTCAAAGATTTGTAGGCTCTCCATTTAATCATGGCCAATAAGGTGAGGACACCTAAATAAATAAATTATAACTAAGCCCCTTAAATTCGGGAAATTGCATGAACACATAAAATGATGCAAAAATTATGGAGAAAATGGAGTTTGGTGATTTGCATGGTGAGGGGGTATTGGGTGTTTGGCATGGGTTTTATTAAATGGGCATTGGGATTAATTGGGGATTAAAATAGGATTAGACAAAATTGGTATTCCCGATTTAAATAGAATTTAAAGTGTCCCGCACTTTTAAATTAAATAGGGGCACTTGGGGTCAAAATTCGGAAATGACACAAAGGTCAAAATTGGTGGGGGCTTCGAGTCAGTCTTGGACCCTTTAGTTGGTTCGGCTCAACGGGTTAAGTTGGTATCTCAAAATTGAGGGTAACGACACAGGTGTCCGACACAGAATTAAATATAGAATTAGGATACGGGAAATTGTGTGATTAATTTAAGGCACAACGTATTGATTTTTGTGTGACGGAAAAGTCCAGTGCCTAAATGGGCGAGTCAAGTCAGAAGTACAATAGTCTGATAGAATTTATGGGCTGATATTGGGCTCCGAATAATTAAGCAATGATAGGGTGCGCCAAGGGTTTAATTAAATAAAATAACAGACAAACTCAACTCTACTCTAAACCTCAACATCTGCTGCTAATCCAAAATTTTCCCAATCCCAACTTGACTATCTATAGAATTAATCGAGGAGGTTTACATTCTTCCCAACTTAGAAAAATTGTGTCCCCAAAATTAAAAGTAAAGCACGATAATAACTAAGAGAATTTAAAAACAACTAGTAATCAAATGTCGTACGTAAATTCGTACCTTGCTCCTCAAATAAGTACGGGAACCGCTGCCGAATAGAATCCTCGTGCTCCCAAGTAGACTCGCTTGGCGAATGGTGCTTCCATGCCACTCTGACCAGTCGAATAGTCTGCCCTCTCAAAGTCTTCTCGTTGTGATCGAGGATCTCAACTGGCTGCTCTACGTAAGATAGGCTGGGCCCGACTGTAATCTCTGAATGATCAAGCACGTGGCTAGGGTCTGCGACATATCTCCTCAGCTGCGATACATGAAATACGTCATATACTCCCTCTAATGATGGAGGCAATGCAAGACGGTAAGCCACTTTGCCAACTCGTTCCAAGATGTCAAAAGGCCCGATGTACCTCGGACTCAGCTTGCCTCTGCCTCCGAATCTGATTGTACCTCGAGTAGGCGATATCCTCAAAAATACATGGTCACCCTCCTTGAACTCCAATGGTCTGCGGTGCGCATCTGCCCAATGTTTCTGTCTGTCCTGTGCTGCACGCAGGTGGCTCTGAATAATTACTCTAAAATCCTATTTTAATCTTATTATTCTAATTTTTATGTTAATTCCTAAATTTTTTCCAAAGAAACTGAATTTTATCAACTCGAGACTCATGGCACACAAATCGAGGCGATCTGTTGACCGAAAAGTCAACCGACACAAACTCAACTTTCATGCATGATTTCTTGTAGATTTTAGCGTCAAAAATATGCTAGAATTTATGGCTCATCCGAATTCAAATTCGTTTGGAAATTATGGCACATACAAATTTTGTATTGTGCACCGATGGTTAAATTCTAACCTAGAAGTTCTACAGAATTAACAGTATATAAATACTTCGAATTAAATTCTGGAAAAAACATATGTCAATTATATAGACATTAGGTTTCTGAAACTTTAAACGGTTCATGATTCTGATTCCTGGTTCTCCCGAAATCGCGAAAACATTAAAACACGTCTATTTTCTGACATGCTGTGCTCTACGAATTTTCCAGAATTTAATACTCATAATTTCGAAAAATAATTTATATAATCAGAAAGCTAACCTCAATATCGTTCTAACAAAAAAAACTATGCCTTGTTTGGAGTCCGGAGCTATGCGCGGCTTCTGGAAGATGAAGGAACCCTAGATGACAATTCTCCAAAAATCGGCTGAAGAAAAACCCTAGAAATTAATATCTAAACTATTATATATATAGAGGAGAGAGAGAGAGCAGCCGCGGCTCAGATAGCGCCACGTGGCAGCCATCCGACGCTGCCCGCTCAGATCTAACGGTCTGGGTTCGCTGCGGCTCGGCTCAGCTGAGTCCGAGTCGAACTCTGACTCGGCTCGGCTCGAGGTCGGCTCGGCTCGCACCCACCCAGCAGTCACTGACAGGCGGGCCCGGCACTGTTCACTGCTGGAGGCTGACAGGTGGGCCCCCTGTTTGCTGACTGGGCAGAATTAATTACTTTTTGGATTTTCTTTTTCAGAAATTAGTTTTTAATTCAATTTTTCATAATTAACTCAAAATAAATGCTAAAAATAATCAGAAAATTAACAAAAAATTCTAGAAAATATATTTTATTATTTAGAACCTAAAATAAAAGTTTGGAATATTTTTAATTAAGTTTGAACATAAAATAAATTCTTCAAAGTCCTAGAAAATTAGTGTTTCTAGTTTTTAATTAACTAAAAAATATGAAAAAATCCCAATAATCTAAAATAGCCTAAAAATAATTCTAAATAAATATTTATATAAGTAAATATACTAAAACAAATTATTTTCTAATTAACTAAGAGAATGCTCTAAATAACTTCAACATCTATAATAAATATAATAATATAAAATATACACAAAATACCTATTTTGGGTGAGGGAGTTTACAATCTACCCAACTTAAAACAATTTCGTCCTCGAAATTAAAATAAGACATAATTTGTTAAATCCTTCACATTCGTACATAAGGTACGTCAATCGCAATCTCTTCCAAAAATTTAAATAATAAAATCTATTCAAATCTATCGCGATCACTTCAAAATTAAGATAACCACTGTTTAAATCAAAATTCAACCTGTCGTAATCTCTCCTCAATTTTTAAATAATCAACATCCAAATGTAACTCAAGTCTATATGACATCCCACATCAAAATTTATATCACAATTTTCAACTATCATAATCTCCTCTAGACTTTGAACAATAAACAATTCTAATCAAATCTTATTCCTATTCTCAACCTAAGATTTTTGTACACTTCAAATATTTAAACTCAATTTACATCCTCAATATTTCAAATAGGTGACCCAACAATCAAAATTGAACTTTTTAATTCAAATCATCAAATTGTAAAATTTAAATCTAATTCACCAATTGTTCAAGTCTAAAATTCTATATTTATCCTCAAAATTTAAATCGATGATTCATCCTTCAATATTCAAAATTTAAATCATGTGCTCAAAGTATAAATATTTGGTCCGCAATATCAAGATTTTAAAATTCGTTAAATCCTCATTATCTTAATCCTTCTTTTAAAATTCTCCACATTTAAAAGGACTTAATTTCTCAATCTAATCCTACTTGATCACAATCTAAAAGAATTCTCCTCAAGTTTAATAATGCAATTTCTACCCAACTTAGAATTTACCCATCTATCACATAAGGCTCTTACATTTAAGAAAAATATTCCTCAATTTATTTTCTCATGTCATTCAATCCTCAAAACGTTAACACCAATTATATCATATGTGATATGCCCTTAATCAATTATGAAAGATAGTCACCAAATAATGTGATTGGCCTATGGGGTATATCTTGTACTATCCGTGTATCACTTATTTCCAAGCACGAGATTTTATCTTTCTGAAACAAGGGAAGACGGAAAGCAATGGAAAAGAGTTCAAGGAGGGGTAATAGAATGGAAGTATGGGAGTCAAAGCGTTTAAAGAATTCAAATGGGAATTGTCAAGACAGTTGTGGATTGAAATCTTAATTTGGTAATTTTCTATTCGCATGCTCACATCGGTGCAGTTATGTACTTGATATAATATGCTTTGTCGTATCTAGAGGGTAAGTATATTTGTCTACTGGTCAACTATACATCTCAATCCACGTAAAATATTATTGCGAAGGGCGAATTAAGCGCATTATGGCTAGCTAGACCATAATACACTGATTCTGATTAGACAATTTGTATTAGTGTGGTTGATCAGGCCCCAATAACACATATGTCATGAACAAGCTCGATATAAGATTAAGCTTGCAAAAACTAGGCTATAATAGCAGCATAATTCAAGGTAGCACAGAAAATATAACGCTGGATTATGATGTGAGAAGTTACAAAATAATTCAAGTTCGCAAAAGCAAAAACAACATAAGCAATAATAATAAAAGACTCTACAATCTCTACAGTTATCATACAACCTCCTTATCTAAGTTGCTAGTCGACCAAATAGGGCAAGGACCTCTAAATTCTATGGTCTGAATAAATACTGTCATCTTTTGCTAGCATGCGATAAATATCATTCGGTTACACTTCAATTAATAGGTCAAAAGACTATGTGATACTAGGTGTCAAACATTATGGTAAAACTTCTAACTCTAGTAGCGTCTATACTACCCTCACGTCCTCATAATACATCAAGGGGTAATAGTAAACCAATCTATAGATAAGGAATTCTAGGGTTCACTAGATATTCTAAACTTAGTGGTGTGTCTATATTCTCGTTGAATTCTTAATATGTGTGCTACCATAATTATCATCATAATAATAGGGGTTCCTATATTCTAGCAGAAGGCTATTCTCAAAGAACTATTAGGGAAGTACAGGAATCAAGCAGGATGCAATTATTCGAATAGAATAGAGAGGAGGAAGATGAATCATAGTCAATTGTGGATGAGATCCTATACTCTAGTCCTAGGTGAAGGCTTGTTCGGTACAGTAACGTAACCGAGACAATATGCTCTCGACCTGCATGGGCCACCACAAAAATATGTCACGCCCCAGTCCCAAATATACGTAGGACTAGGACACGTAAGCATGCCAGCCGCATGAATATGGCAACTCCAATATATGGAAACCAAATCCACACGTACGCTGAAATATGAATATCAAATCCACAAGTGGTATAAAATATATGTCACAAGTCACAGGGTATACTCTAGATCTCATCCACAGAAAATCAATATAAACAAATAACCATCATCTATATAACTAGATCTCAATATAAGTAGCTAAGGATGATAGTTGGATGGAAACAAATCCATTACCAACTCGAATGGAAAAGTATATACAATATAAGTACAATACCACAACACAATATAAGAATACCAGCTATCAATCACAGCTCGAAGAGAAGACATCCTCGGATCATAAGTAATCATCCAAATCTGCGATCCTGCAAATACTCAAGAACAGATACACCTGGCAGAGGACCAGGTCCTCAGAGGGACGTAACAAGATACAGAAAATACGAGCCAATTTGAGTACAATAAACATGCATAATATTTGAAAATAAATAAGTACGCTGTACAAGACAATCTATATGAATGCAAATGAGGATAACTTTTCGACGTATGGGCAAGGGTAGGCTACTCGATCTAAGCCTCACAACTCACACACATGCCAATGGACATCAGAAATCGACATACCTCTGGGGTAGCGACCAGCGCGACTCTATAGAAATCGACATACCTCTGGGGTAGCGACCAGCGCGACACACGCCCGTAGTGTAAACTATATACTACGGTTTACCAGAGTGGTTAAAAGCCCATATGCCTAATGATTATCCTCTCATGATACTAGGTGTCAAGTGTGTGTCAACATATCTAATATATATAGTATTGACTGAACTAACTACACATGCAATGACTATAACTGAACGAAACTACACAGGCAATGACTAAACAGAAATATAAATAGCATGCAAAGTACTGTAAACAATTTGGCAAGGTATTTTGCCTGTAAGGAAGCTGCGATGTACCAATAACCTGCTCCAGAAGTCGCGCAGAACAAATCCAATATCCTATATATTACAAATTTATCACGTCAAAAGATAATTTATTTTAATTTATTTAATTCTGGAATAATTACTCTAAAATCCTATTTTAATCTTATTATTCTAATTTTTATGTTAATTCCTAAATTTTGTCCAAAGAAACTGAATTTTATCAACTCGAGACTCATGGTACGCAAATCGAGGCGATCTGTTGACCAAAAAGTCAACCGACACAAACTCAACTTCCATGCATGATTTCCTGTAGATTTCAGCGTTAAAAATATGCTAGAATTTACGGCTCGTCCGAATTCAAATTGGTTTGGGAATTATGGCACATACAAATTTTGTATTGTGCACCGATGGTTAAATTCTAACCTAGAAGTTCTACAGAATTAACAGTATATAAATACTTCGAATTAAATTCAGGGAAAAACATATGTCAATTATATAGACATTAGATTTCCGAAACTTTAAACGGTTCATGATTCTGATTCCTGGTTCTCCCGGAATCGCGAAAACATTGAAACACGTCTATTTTCGGACATGCTGTGCTCTACGAATTTTTCAGAATTTAATACTCATAATTTCGAAAAACAATTTATATAATCAGAAAGCTAACCTCAATATCGTTCTAACAAAGAAAAACTATGCCTTGTTTGGAGTCGGAGCTATGCGCAATGGCTTCTGGAAGATGAAGGAACCCTAGATGATAATTCTCCAAAAATCGGCTGAAGAAAAACCCTAGAAATTAATATCTAAACTATTATATATATAGAGGAGAGAGAGAGCAGCCGCGGCTCAGATAGCGCCACGTGGCAGCCATCCGACGCTGCCCGCTCAGATCTAACGGTCTGGGTTCGCTGCGGCTTGGCTCAGCTGAGTCCGAGTCGAACTCTGACTCGGCTCGGCTCGAGGTCGGCTCGGCTCGGCTCGCACCCACCCAGCAGTCACTAACAGGCGGGCCCGGCACTGTTCACTGCTGGAGGCTGACAGGTGGGCCCCCTGTTTGCTGACTGGGCAGAATTAATTACTTTTTGGGTTTTCTTTTTCAAAAATTAGTTTTTAATTCAATTTTTCATAATTAACTCAAAATAAATACTAAAAATAATCAAAAAATTCCCAAAAAATTCTAGAAAATATATTTTATTATTTAGAACCTAAAATAAAAGTTTGGGATATTTTTAATTAAGTTTAAACATAAAATAAATTCTTCAAAGTCCTAGAAGATTAGTGTTTCTAGTTTTTAATTAACTAAAAATTATGAAAAAATCCCAATAATCTAAAATAGCCTAAAAATAATTCTAAATAAATATTTATATAAGTAAATATACTAAAACAAATTATTTTCTAATTAACTAAGAGAATGCTCTAAATAACTTCAACATCTATAATAAATATAATAATATAAAATATACACAAAATACTTATTTTGGGTGAGGGAGTTTACACCATCAATCTGTGGATGATATGCAATGCTGAACTTGAGACGAGTTCCTAGGCTCTCCTGCATACTCCACCAAAAATGCGACGTGAATCTGGAATTACGATCCGATACGATACTGACAGGTATTTTATTATCCTGGCCATCAGTCTGTGGATGATATGCAATGTTGTACCATTGATGATGATATATGCTCCAGTACTTCTATTTCCGGTATTTTATTATCTCCAGTATTTCTTATTGCCAGTATTTATATCCATCTTGTATTTCTTTACACTATATTATAGTTTTTGTCAATATACATGGAACTGTTGTTAGTGCTTGTACTTGGCTCCAATCCTGACTGGATATTTTTTCCAGAGGATCTTGAGAATTTTTGTCCTACACACTATGGACCAGGTATAGATGGAGACTACCTACCAGAGAGCTTAGAAGATCCCATTCCTTTAGAGGAGACACTACCTGCAGCTGTTTAGACAGTATTTATTTTATGCATTTGAGTTTATGTTGAGACTTATATTGAGTTTTATTTGAGACTTGTGGAGACTTTTTATGTTGGACAGCTAGACTGTAGTTTATCTCTCTTTGAGATGTTGTGTTTGACTTATGTCATTCTTTCTTATATTTTATCGTGCCATTTATTCTTATAGTTATTGTGATTGAGTATACATTATGAGCTATTGAGAGATATTTATTTTATTGACCTCCGTATGGAGTGGATATCACTGAAAGGTTGTGAGTTATGTTTAGAATTATTGAGACCTAGACAACGTTCTACCGCCGATGCTGCGGCGTAGGCTGGACGTACCCACGACTCATGCCCAAATTTCCGGTGCGGGTCGTGACATATTCTAGGATACACAAGTTTCAATATATGAAAATAGTAATTTATATTTATATACAAGTCAATATTTATAGTATCATAACTAATCAATGAAATTAGAATACCTTGGCCTTGCACCAATGCGTATCACAACCACACACCAATCTCGATACTCAACCCAATACCTTGGTATCGACCCATGACCTTGACATTACCTTGGTATCCCAAGATAATTCAAAACCTCATTAATATAGCTAATATATAGCTGATACCCTAATACTAATATACTAACTATAACAATATATACTAAGTACTATAATATATATCAATACAATTATAGATACTAACTATAACATATATTATCTACTAATACATAGATACATATATATAGTTAACTATATACTAATCACTACACTAACTAAACTAACTGTTAACTATCCATATATATATATTGGTATACACATCTAACTATCTATCATACAAGTATATAACTAACTAATACACTATACTAACTAACTAAACTAAACCATTACCCAAAACTCATGCTAAACCCAATACCTCTCAGATACTGATACTGTGCTGATACTACTCCCTGCTGAAACTGTGCCCGAGACTGAACTTCATATTGCTGCACTAACTAATCTACCTGCTGCTGTTGTATGAGCTGATATTGATGCTGAACTGTGCAGTTGGTTTGTATGTGCACTGCTGCCACTGTTACTGCTCTCTCTGAGCCTTGTTGAACTGCTGCTAGTTAAACCACTCTACCTCGAGGCAACGCATCCTTGCACGAGTTGCTGCTCACTTGCACTGCAGTAGCTTCTCACCTTGCTGCACACTGCATCCTTCAGTTGTTGTGCACAATTTTACATTGGCCATTGCCCGAGGCTGCATCCCCCTCTGCTGACTGAAACTGTGATGCCTTGCCTGTTGTAGTGGCTCGGGTTGAGGTTACTTGCTGCTGTGTCCTTGACTGAATGCCACTGTGCACGAGGTGCACAGTCTCACTGAATGATGTTGATACCTGTCTGACTGCTCAATCACTCACTAATTGAACCTACACCCAATCTCAATATCCTAAAACAGGGTACACTACACTACCATACATACTCATAAACACACTAAACTAATACACAACTCAAAACTGACACACACAGGGAACCAAAATACCCACTCACCTCATATCCCGATCCCCATTTGTAACAGTCCTACACCAAAATTTATACATATATACATTAATACACATACATACATATGTATACATATCCAAATTACATGAACTAGGCAATATAAATAGGTATACTTCCTATTAGTCATTTCAACAAACACCTTGAGTGCCCCCAATGTATGATACTCTATGATACACAATAAATCTTCATGCAAAAACCTCCAATATACAACTAAACACCTACATATACAATATATATATATATATATATATATATATATATATATATATATATATATATATATATATATATATATATATATATATATATATATATATATATATATATATATATATATATATAATTAGTTGTTATGAAGATTAGGGAAATGCATCCTTGGAACACAAAACCCCCAAATAACATATGATACCATGAAGAAATCATCATGAAACCAATAGAGACTCATGCTCTCGCTTAATAGCTATTCCTAAACCAAAGGGTGGGCTCCTTATGGACAAACAAATGATAAAAGCAGAAATTAAATGAGAGATTTCAGATTTTCACCTATTGGGAGATAGATTCCCAATGTGACTTCTTCTTCTACAAGGCTCCTTGAAATCTAAGCTTCTAGGCTTCTTTTGATGAGGAAAAAATGAGGGATTTGAGGTTTAAAAATTCTAAAATTTGTGGAGGGGATGAAGGGTTTTTGGGGAGCTATTTCTAGGGTCTCTTTATGAGTCATGAAATAGCATTGAGGGAGGCTCCCTTTATCCTTATAGGACCGGCCATACCTAGTCTAGGATTTGGTTAATGCACAATGTCTCATTTGCCCTCAATGGCTTATCATGAAGAGTTATTTAATAAGGGATTTAGTCCTAAGTGAGGGATTTCACTAGATTCTAATTAATAGAATAGGGATTAGTCTAGTGGGTTAAATGTCAAGTCTAAGCAAGGTCCATGGTCACATCAAGGCTAGTCCACTAACCCATGCCATTAATGAATATAATATAATATGTATATTATCTATCATGAAACTATTAACACAATATATATAAATATTATAAATAACCATAAAGTCCCTACTCTAAAAATATGGTAGTGACACAAGTGGACTCCAATCCAACTTAAATATGTATAAGCTATCGCATGAGGATCACTATCTAGATAACACACTAAATATAGTTATGTCTTAATCCACAATGAAACAAAATACAAGAATGGACAACATATATCATGGTGTGCATCCCATACAATACTTGTCCGAATATACTCAAAAAAAATAGTATGAGTCTATAAACACTAGGCTATATCAGCAGAAAATAAGCAATAAGAACATAATAGTTGAATACGAAAGACATGATACAAATATCTAATCACGATACCTATACATGAAGGTGATACTCATCAGCAGCTCTAGAAAACTCAACAGCAATCAACTCTGTAATCTGGCAGGGAACCAGGTCCTCAAAGGGACGTAACAAGATACAAAAATATAAGCAATGTAAACTATAATAACTCATAACTGATGCAAATGTGATTCTACCTCCTAATATGCAATTTAGAGGACAACTTTCGTACTCATGGGTAGGATTCAGGCTATTTCGATAAGACCACGTAGCTCAAGGCTAGTGGCGTACATATATTGTCAACAGTCATATGTATCCGATAACGTTCCAAGAACGCTAGTGGGCATCTGTATAAGTCATAAAATTCACAAAGTTTCTCACTAAGAGACTATGGTATACCAAGGTGGCTGTCCCATACGCATAATAGTTGTCCTCTCCCATAATCTCCACTGACTAAGTCATGTCGATAATCTGCCCAAATTTGTACTTGCTTGAGTCTCTAGTACCCTAGTCATAACAGTTACGTTTTCTATCCGCCACATATTCCTTACGTATCGGTAGCAAGTCAAGTACGTAGTCCGTTCCCCTAACAAGATGTCACAATCATGTCATGTGTGTTTCATGGCCAAGGAAGATATAAGTATATCCCCCAAACATAAGGTAGTCTCCTAAAACTAGGTCGACATGTATAAAATAAGTACAAGACATGAGAACGACTAATCTAGTCACTTGCAACCAAGTATAGCTTGGACGCACAGTTTATATAATCTAGAGTAGAATCAATATGGAAATGTACAAGTAAATAATGTAAATAAAGAGTAAGCACAGTAAACACAGCAAGGTATACATGTCTGGATCCTAAATGGAGTGTGACGAAGTCCAGGTAACGAATACGGTAAATCAATAGCCATCGAAAAGGTAGGATCTGAGTAAACGCCTTCGGATGCTGAAAATAACATCACCAACATTTTCAGAATGAGTATAATAGTCATAATTGACTACTCATAAGTCCAATTTGAACACATTGACAAAAATAACAGTTTTGAGTCAAAATAGGATCCAAATGTGGCCTGATTTACACCGAAAAATATGCCAAAAATAAGGTTCTTCAAATTTATCAAACTTAGTGTCTAACAAGACCAGAACGATAATACAAACTCAATGAAACGTCTATAATTGGATTCCGATAAGTCGGTCACAAAATCGTCCGTTAAGTAAGACCGCATGGCCCACAAAACGATATTCTGGTCAACATTCTCCGAATCGAACCAAACTTGAGTCACATGACAAGCGTAAAGCTGCGAGTCTGATGACGCAAGTTTCGTTGCGATAAGACAAGCATGCACCAAAAATGGAAATTTTTTAAAAAGTTATGATACGATGGCTTTTGACGGATACGGGTCAAATTGGTCGCGCACGCACGACCAATCTGAATTCCGTCGAAACCCATACGTCGAGGAATACCATACGCATCATTTGGTGCTAGTGGTATGCAACGAGGTTGTCCGGTTTGACGGGACCAACTCCGTATCGTAAAATTTTAATTTGGAAAACTTTTTTTTTGGGGGGGGGGGGGGGGTTTGGAACTGAGATTTGATCAATAAAATCTACGAATTAATCTAAACTATTTATACAAACATGATGGTGGTTATACCTACTATGAGTAGGAGAAAATAGTTTGTCGAACGGAACTACGACGAGGGAGAAACAAATCCGCAAAGTTGGCACCACGAAACTATAAAAATAATTTCTATTTAAATAGACAACTTTGCGACATGTTTTGATCTATCAAACGATCGAATTAACGGCTGAAACTTACGATGGAAGTTATGCATCGGCGGTCCAACAATCGGATTGTCCAAAAAATTCACACAAGGCTGCTGCGACGATACTAGATTCTGAATTCCAATTTATGCACGTCACGACGAGATCGATGTCAATCCACAGAAATTGTCTGTGTCGAGTGTCAGAATGAATGACGGTGCATCGAGGAGGGTGTCCAAGGTGGTCGTCGACCGGAGGGGGTCATCGGGGCTGTACGAGGAAGCACCGCCGCTGCAGATAGGCTTGTTAGGCCGCGCGGTTGATGTGCTTGCCCGCGTGTATGTGGTCGTCGCAAGCAGCGCTGCCGCGGCGGGGCGGTCGCTGCCGCGTGGGTGGCCAGGGCGACGCTCAGGGCGGGTGAGCATGGTCACCGTGGGGCGGGTGCGATCGTGGCCAGAGGAACGTGGGAATGGTCATGGGAAAAAAATGTGAGTTCGGTTCATGTGTGGTCATGGCTTGGTCATTAAAGGAAAAACCAAAAAGGAAGTATATGTTGGTATGGCGTGTGTTGATTTGAAAATTAAAGCAGTTTCAAAATTTAGAGTTTAAGGAAAATTCTATTTCCAAAAATAGAAATTTTATATAGGTATGATTTCAGATTTAATGTGAGAATTGAATTTGTTTGATTTAGCAAGGTGTTAATGAGAGGTTTGAATTTCAAATCACTGAAGGAGAAAAAAGGGGTCGGGTTTGGGAGTGTTTCTATTCCTACGGGAATAGTAACAACAATATAATTTATTTATTTAAGAGGGCATTAATATAATAACTAATATGATTTTTCTAGAATAGTACTATGTTTGTAACCAAATAAATAAATAAAATTAACAAAATAAATTCTACAAAATCTATACATAAAAGAAAGAAAACATATTCTCTAATTAACCTAAAATATTAACAATACAACATTAATAAAATAAAATTATATCTATATATAATTTTAGAGGTTCACAGACCAAAACCTTTAATTAAACAATCAGCTAACTGCTTTCCTGATTTCACATAGCTCAAAGTCAAAACTTCTCTATTCAGCTGCTACTTGATAAAGAACCGATCAATCTCAACATGTTTGGTGCAATCATGCTGAACTGGATTTTTTACAATATCAATTGTTGATGTATTATCACGTCAAAGTTGCAGAGAGTCTCTTCTAAACAAACGCATCTCAGACAATAAGTTCTTAACCCACATTATCTCGCACAGGCTAACTGTCATAGCCATGTACTCGACTCAGCTGTAGACCTAGCCACTATATCTTTCTTTTACTACGCCAAGATAAAAGATTACCTCCAACAAATATACAGTAACCTGTAGTAGACCTACGATCGTCCATACATCCTGCCCAATCGGCATCACAGTAGTCTTCAACTCTCATATGTCCAGAACTTCTGAACCATAACCCTTTTCTTGGGCTTTCTTTAATATAACTGCGAATTCTGCATACTGCCTCCATATGTCGCTCTCTGGGATCATGCATATATGTACTCACCACACTCACGGCCTGAGTAATATCAGGTCTCGTATGGCATAGATATATAAGTCGACCAACTAATCTTTGATATTACTCCTTACTCACCGGATCACCACCATCGGCACACAACTTGTGATTCTGCTCGATAGGAGTAGAAGCAACCCTGCAACCCGGCATCCCTGTCTCTGAAAGAAGGTCCAGAGCATATTTTTGCTGAGAAAATACTATACCCTTTCGTGACCTTGCAATTTCAATTCTGAGAAAGTACTTCAACTGCGTCCCAAATCCTTGACTTCAAATTTCTCTCTAAGTCTTTTCTTCAGCTGTAGGATCTCCTCAGTTTCGTCTCCTGTAATTACAATATCATCAACATAGACTGCAAGAACATTGATACGACTCTTGGAGTGCCTGTAAAATACAGTATGATCTCCATTGTACTGCCTATACCCTATACCACAGACTGCAAGCCTGAATCATCAAACCATGCTCTCGGAGACTACTTTAGCCCATAAAAAGACTTCTTCAATTTTCATACCTTTTCAGTTGCTTGTGAAGTAGCAAAGCATGGTGGAATCTTCATATACATCTCCTCTTGGAGATCTCCATACAAAATGCGTTCTTGACATCTAGCTTATGTAGTTGACAATTTTAAGTTGGCAGCATATGACACCAATACTCGTACAGTGCTTATCTTTGCTACTGGAACAAAGGTCTCGTAATAGTCGATATCATAAGTTTGGTTGCAGCCTTTAGCAACCAATATGGCCTTGTACTTATCAATCTTGCCCTCTGGAGTATGCTTAACAGTATAAACCCATTTACATCCAATAACACGATTCCCAGCTGGCAGTAGTACCAGCTCTCATGTGTCGTTCTTCTTCAAGGCCTGAAATTCCTCTTGCATGGCACTCAACCACCTAGGATTGTGCTTAGCTACATGACAATTTTTAGCTAGGTACAAGTACTGAATGCTATGATGTAAGAAATGACTTATATACAGGTGAAATGGATGCATATGAAATATAATATGTAATGTCAGCATCCCAACTGCTAAACTTAGCTGAAGATTTTCCAGTATTGACTCTAGAAGTTCTATGAAGCAAGACATGTGTATTAGAAGTATCAGAGGAGAAATTGTTACCAGGTGACTCGGGTGGAAAGGCTGAAGAAGGACCTGGAGAAAAGGGACTTGGGGCATTAACATTTTTTGGGTACTGGCATAGGTACATGAGGCGGCTCATGCTACTCATGCTGCTTCTGGTGCTCATGCTGCTCATGCTCCCTATATACTTTCAACTTCCCCTGACTGTCAGCTCCCTCCTGAGACACCATCACTCCTCGGTGACTCAAAAGGACATGGAATCATACTAACCACGATGTCACTCTTATTCTCTCCCACTCTACTAGCATCAGTAGAGCCATCCTCGAACAAGAAACTCAACTCCGTCTTCTCCTCATAAAATAGTTTAAACTCCCAAAAGGTCACGCCCATACTGACAAACATCCTTCTTTCAGTAGGACACAAACACTTGTATCATTTTTGACTTGATGAGTAGCCCACAAAGATACATTTAACTGCTTGTGGATCCACCTTGCTCACCGTTAATCTATGATCTCTCACAAAACATGTGCATCCAAACACTTTGGGTGGAACAATAAAAATATTAGAGCCCAAGACCATCTCACATGGTGTCTTCTTCCCTAATACTCTTGATGGTATCCTGTTGATTAGATAAGCTACTGTCATAACAACCTCACTCCATAAGAACTTAGGCATATTCATCGTCATCATCAATGAACGTGCCACTTCTAGTAGATACTTGTTCTTGCATTCAGCCATCCCATTCTGAGCAAGAGTGTTTGGAAAAATGGTTTGATAAAAAATTTCCTAACTAGAGATGAAAGTAGCAAACTCCTTATTGACGTATTGTGGTGCCCCATTCCCTCTTTTCGGGAGCGCGGCTAAGAAATACTTTCGGTATCGTTCGATCGGGATAGATTGAATTAAGACCTTTTTCTCGTTATGGATTGGCTTCTTCAGAATCGATTCCCATATTCAGTGGACCGTGCCCCAAGGATGGACTTAGCGGCAGAGTCAAGAGGGACCTTTCCGCTGCAAGTTTTTTTGCCTAGTTTTCGCTATCGCCTTGTTGCTTTCGTTCTTTTGAGTTGGCTTTTGGATTTGTATTTTCTTGAATAATTTTGATAGATTTTATTGCTTTTGTTCGTTGAACTGTATTTTTATTTCGATCTTGGAAAGAGTAGAAGAGGTATTGATCATCTGTTTGTGGCAATGCAGGTGATCGTGCAGTAGATGTCACGCGAGCGGAGTCCTGAAGCACCTCATTCCTTTTCTCTCCCCACCAACTTGTGAGTGGCTATAATTCGATTTGTTAATTCTTCTTCCAAGTCTTCAAATCTAAAATCTTGCCTTCTTGATTGTTCCGATCAGACGATACCATAATAACTAAAAGATGTCAAGATAAAAAGGAATAGACTTGGATTTCTTTATGCTTGTCAATCAACTTGTGAACGGTTACCTTATTGCATGCTAGTTCATTTTGAGTGTTCTTTCATCATATTTCAATTCTAGTTAGAATATATATATACTTTTTCTATTATTGTGCTATGTATAGAACACACCTTGCTATGCAATAAACTGATCAGGGAGACTATGCAAAACAGATCATGCCATGTTACTTGTCTCGTGCTTGTGTTGCCTTAAACTGCACCATTTGATAACTTAGTATTAGACGTCGTTTGGTCACGGACAACTTGTGCACAAGGTTTCTGGTTCCTGCGGACGGTCGTCAGGGCACTGGGACCAATCCGATCCGGACGAAACATTCTGAATAGTCGTATGCTAGAGGACGAAATGGCATGTAGCGGGGCTCGCCACCTACGTTGCATACCATTTCCTTCCCGTGATTATAACTCATCCTTTATGGCATCATGCCAGTGACCCCCTCGTATATTTAAACTGTACAAGCTAACTATGTCTTCATTGCAGGGAAAAGTATTGTATAGGTAGTTCAGACGGGCAAGTAAAAATCACCGAATGGTGGCATGTTTATTTCAGTAAATTTTTATAACTACTGCATGCTTGTAAATTAAACTAAGACAAGATAGAAAGACTACATAATAACTTGCATGCTCCACATAACACAACGTGTTGATTGGTATAGTTAGCTCGCCTTCACTAGTGCATTTTAATGTACTGACCTTCGTTGCAACAGGTTCTCCATACCAAGAAGATTCTGCAATAAGCTAGAGCGACTTCCCAATCCAATCTACCTACCGGTACGTCCTGTTCGTGCCCTTGAAGCATATTTTGCAAGTTACAAGAGCTCATGCACATACCTTATGCAACTCCATGGAAAGACGATAGCTTCGCCCGAAGGTGTCTATAGCTTTTGAAGTTTTAGTAAAAGGATATAATGTACTGGACGACTATCTCATTTTGCGTCTGTTTTTGTAAGCCCATGCGGCAACCATATGTACTTGTTCAAGAGTTTGTAAAAGATGTTCATTTTCAATAAAGAGAACTTTTCCATGTTTCTATATTGTGTTCAATTATCTGAGTACTCTGAATATGTGCTTGTTATATAAAAATACCTTGGCCTTGTGCGTTGTGCAACCTAGGCACGCACGGCATCACGTCCGGGGGATGACTATCGATTCTACGAAAATTGGGGCATGACACGTACTCGTTCCAATTATATGTTCGAAGAATCTTCACATATACTCCAAACTGGGTCTTTACATACACCGAGAAGTCTTAAAAATATTTGTACACCTCATATTTCTACTTCATCATGTAGATCAAGGTCATACATGAGTAGCAATCAATGAAAGTAACAAACCATTTGAATTCACTGATAGAAGTAATAGGACACGGTCCCCAAACATCAAAATGAACAAGTGCAAATGGCTTAAAACTTAGAAGACCAACCATTTTATAAGTAGAACGTGTATGCTTCCCAAGTTCACAAGCATTACAAAATAACATTTTTTATCTACTTTATTAATTATCTCAGGTTCTAACTTATTCAAACAATCAAAAGATAAATACCCCAATGTGTAGTGTTAAAGCATTGCATCTACCTCTGACCCTCCACTAACAGTAGCAACAAGCATTGCAGCCTCCATGTCCAGGTACCAAGGCTATCATGCCTGATGCCAGTCCCAAGCCTCTTCCTCGTGTCCTTCTCCTGGAAAGAATACATATCCCGATCAAAAAGAATAATGCAATTCAATTGATTAATGAGAGAGCTAACAAAAAATAAGTGATCAAAAATGAAAGAACATGCAATACAGATGACATGATAACAGATAAAGTACAATGGACCAAGCCAATACCCCTGATGGGTTGGGATATCCCATCATCAGTCTGAACTATCTCGGGATGCATATGCTTGCTTGAATAATATAATGCAAACTCAATAGATGCACATGTGATATGCCTAGATGCACCTGAGCCTATGATCCAACCAGCATGAGATTTAGTAGATACAAGTTCCTGAACTGGGATACCTTTGCCCATATGATCATAATCAGTAAAGTTACCAAGGTATGTAGTGTTATCCAGATCCTAAGTGGCCTATCCCTTGCCCGTAGAACTCTCAACCTGAAGCTTGAACTGACGTAGTTCCTCCTGCTTTGTCATCTCAGCTCCAGTAATCTCAATAAAAGCCTGGGACTCCTCTGCCATAGCTAGGTGAGCAACTCCTCGGCCTCCGCGTCCCCTGTCTCCTTAACCTGCACGTCCACCTCTTTTTCCTCTGCCTCCTCGGCCACAACCCGAATTGCGGGGTTAAGGGCAGTTATAGCTGAGGTGCTCTTTCTTTCCGCTATTTTAGCACTCCCTGACATCGCTGATGGGGGCACTAGGAACCACCATTGTCGAGCGGACAGCAGGTGAGGTATCTTCTTTCATCACCTTTTATCTGATCTCTTATTGCTCTATCGATGCAATAGTCTCATCCAGGGATGTGAGAGATGGCAGATGACATATTGCTTCCCTCATAGCCTCAAACTGTGAGTTTACTATTTTCCAAGGAAAATATGTCGGGTTCTGCAATGATAGAGGATCATAGTGGTCCAAGTCCGCCCATAAACGACGTAGCTCCACTGCATACTAGAGTATTGTCTTCTACCCCTGTATGGTAGCATCAATCTTCTCCTTAACTCCCATCATCATCATGATACTTCCAGCTCTAGAGTACATCCCAACCAATGTCTTCCAAACATCAGCTGCATTGTAGATCGACTCCACTATCCCAGCTATGGATGGAGACACATAAATCAGCAGCCAAGAAACCACCAAAGAATTAAGGTGACTTTATGTGCTCCACTCAACACTCATCTTATCATTTGGCTCAGTGCACTCTCATTTCATATATTTTTCAAGTTCCTTGGTCCGAAGGTTCAATAGCGCCCTCCTAGACCAACTTAGGTAGTTTCTCATCCCCTCAAGTTTGATGTCATTGGACAGGAACTATATCTTCTTCATCACCTACGACAGTTCTGATGTGGGAACGACTGCCCTACTGGATGAGGTCTCCTCTAATTTGACGTAAAATACCCCGGCCACCCCCTCCAGTATCTTCTTCATCTCCTGACTGGTCACAGGTGTTCCCATCTCCATAGTTGCACTTATCGCAAATCCAACACAGGGACAAGATCAAATGCAACTTAACCATGGGTCGTGCACCTACACGCGATCACGACTTTCTCCATCTATCTGTACACCTCTAAGTTTATGCGGCAGTAGAGGTACACGATGGGAAGAACTCGCCAAAACAAAGGTTAGAAATAGAGATCTGTGCAAAACTTTCCAGGAAGTATGCTATCTAATCTCAAAGCCCACGTTGAGATCGAAATCAGAGGATCACACAAGAGTTCCTCTCTTATTATCCACGTTCCAATAAAATCAGAAGATCACACACGAGTTTCTCTTTGATTATCCACGATCCAAAGAACAACTTGCCTACGCCAGCATACGACGAGGACAAGGTCGGCAGCAACGTACCCTGCTTCCAGTAGGGGTCGACAACGTACCCTGCTTTTCGACGGGTTTGACGACACCCGCAGGGGTACGTCGATGGCGGATCAACGACAAAGAAGAAGGGCAGCGGCGGAGAAGAAGGGTGGCTAGTAAAAAAATTTAATGTGGAGAATAATTGATGATTTATTATTCAGGAGGGAGTACATATATATAGGAGGAGACTAGCCTCCTCCTTATTTCATATCAGCCTCCTCCTTATTTCATATCCGATGTGGGACTAAATAAGTCCTTATAACTCAACAAGAGGCATTCGAAATTGTGTAGTAAAATAAAGTATGCTTTTGGTACACTCATGAATAGATTTTACATACTAGGATCTAAGAAGTTTCATTCTTTCCCCACCTAAGTTGACCTTGTGATAGTTTGTTATAATTTGCATAATTTTATACTTGGAATTGATCCTCGCGGTCGATATATGTTGAGTAAGTTGACATAGAAGCAACGATTGTATCCGAAAATGATAGCATATATCAATTCGAGCAATTCATACAAAATAATTTATAGTATGTGCAAAGAAGTGTGAAAAAGGTGTGGAAAGATTTTCGTGATAATATAGCTACTCAGATGTGGCATGGCTATTGCTAAGGAAAGGGTACCTAAATATGACCCTAATCTTAACATTTTAGTTCAATTTTATTAGGTATATTTTGGTCTTAAGTTTATTTGTATATTTACTTTTGCTTGTTCTTATTTGTTTTAGTTTCTGCCCCTGTTTGAACTTCCAGTTTATTATGTAAAGTTCTGCCCCATGTTTATACTTTTGTTTATAATTCAAGTATGCATTTAAGTTTATAATGTTGCAGTTCTGCCCCCATTTTCTTTTTCAGGTTGTAGTTTATGTCCCTTTTTGTACTTCCAGTTTATTATGTTGAGTTATACCCCCTTTAAGTTTTTTTCCCATTTTAATGTTCATATTGCAGTTTCTGACCCATGTTGTGGTTCAGTTTTCATGTTTAGTTCTGCCCCCTTTAAGTTTATATGTTGTAGTGGTGCCCCCATTTTGTGGTTAATATGCTACAATTCTGCCCCTTTATTTTTTCCTATTTTAATGTTCATGTTACAGTTTTTGTCCCATTTTGTGGCTAAGTTTGTAGGTTCAGTTTTGCCATAAGTTTTAACTTCTCAGTTCTGCCCTATTCTCGATTTCATTTTCTAGTTTTCATGTTATGTTTCTGGCCCAGTTTTATACTTCTGTTTCGTTCCCCCCAGCATGTGGTTTTAGTTTAATTTTTAGTTTTTGTCCCAGTTTAAATGTTCCCTTTGCATTTCAAGTGAAATGTTTGATAATTTTGGCAAATATGGTAATAATATTTCTCCCCTGCCTAAGCTAAGACGTTCTTCTTTAGGTAGAGAAAGGATAAGCCTTCTCTAAGCAGGCCAACTTGCGTATTCGCTTGATAGTTCATTACCAAACATAAACTGGGGTAAAACGATGGATCCATACATGGATTCATATTCATAAATCCAAAACGAAGGGTCTAATCCGGAGCAAGAAAATAATGAGTCAGTTGCCACTTCCTCTGAAAAGAAGAATCCAAAGAAGGGGAAAGGCCAATCTCAAAGAAACAAACGTTAGCACCAATCTCATACATACTTGCTTCTAATGGTTCTTTATGATGAGAAAAACAATTGTGGTAAGCCAGACAAAACTTTCAAGAGATTTTCTTTACAAAGAGGGGCTATTATCGTTAATCAAAAGTTTAGTGAGAGTTACATAAGTGAGAACGTGCATAATCACTTAAGTGCAAAATACAAAATGATTAGAAATCTTGAAAGCTAAGGAGATGTCAGGGGCTGGTTGGGACGAGGAAACTAAAACTGTTATTTTGGATAATGAAACCTACAACGATCTTAAGAAGGTAATATATACGAAAACAATAAATATTTGTTAAAGTTTAAATTATGTCACCAAATTATCTTTTGATCTGGCTTATATTATTGTGCCCTTTACATTTTTTTTCTTTATGCTAAATCGAAGTTGTGTCTATACATCAACAAACCCATAAGAAACTATGATTTGTTGAGGGTGGTATATGGGGATGACCATGCGACTGGTAGTAATCTAGGTCATGCTGCGAACAATATTGTGGTTATGAGAAGGAGGTTGTTAATTTGGATGATATGAATGAGGAGCCTAAAGTGGAAAACATGGAACATAGTAAATCTTCTGCCCCAACTAAGATATCTGGTAGATCGAAAAGCTCCCAATCATCGGTCTTAAGCATAGTAGAGAGTTGACAGATGAGTACATGTCCAACTTGGTCCAATCCTTGAAAGTGATTGGTGATGCACTAGAAACTGGCTTTGTGATTGTGCATGTCGAGAAGTTGGATAATAAAGTATGGGATCTAGGGGACTATTTAGAAGAGGATGCCATCAACACTGCTTATGATTACCTTATTGACAATCATCGTGATGGTAAGCAGTTTGTAGGTTTTCCCTTAGCACAACTCATTAAATGGTTGGAGGCTTTCAAATCCAAGGTTATACCTCCCCCAAATGAGGACTAGTGCTCTCCTACTTTTCTCTAGTAGATGATGGGTCAATCCCTAAGGTGATGGGGTTTTGCTGTAGCAGTTCTTTATTTATTTCTTAAAAATCTGGTTGAGAAAAATTAGTAACCAACTTTTGTAATATTTTGGTGCACGAACAATTGCACTTTATGCTACAATTCTAGAAAGTAGAGAACTATGTAATTTTTAGGTGCAAGACAAACTTTGGCAAATTGCACTATAAGTATTGTAAATCTGTTTTTTTATTTCAAGTTTGTATTTTAAATCTGCCTTTTATTTCCAGCCTATAAACACCTCCACTATACCTTAATATGTTGTCCTTAAGGGGAGATTTTCCAGTGTCTATATCAAGTGGGTCAATTGTTATAATCAAGTCCATGGATTTAAAGGTGTTTGCTACTTAAGTGTTAAGATAGGGAGGAAGCTTTTGGATACTTCCAAAAGCCATTATATGTTGAACAACCTCTTCATACAACAAAACTACAACCTTGACCTATTAACACCTTCAAAATGTCTAATATTTTGTTCTTGTTCATCATTTGTTTTTCCTTTTTAATCTTGTATAAGTTCTTCTTCTAGATTCACCGCTATGGACATCAGTAGTGTTAGAACATAATTGTTGTAATATGTTGTTATTTTAATTTATTTACTAGGATGTCTTGAAAATATATATGTTCAAGGATTTTATTATACTTCTTTTCTTGCACAATTTAATAGTTTTATGTTGCTTATTTACTTTTCTATTCTTATTTTCTCTCTTATTTTAGTCTTGTACTACGTACATTGATGAGGGGGCAGATTTGAGGCACTTGGATAATTTAAATATTAGTGAGATTGGTGGCATTCCCTTTGTAGTGTGATCGGTTGAAGAGGTAACAAACTTAGTATTGTAAACGTAAGTTTCATACTAAGTTTTGATGCATTCCTCATTATGCTATGCAGGTTGAAGAGGTAACCATCTTTGCTAATTTATCTATGATATTAAAATCACATACTCTGAGCCAAATATTATATTTTAGAACCATTATTTTCTTTAATTCTCTGTAGTTCCTCTATTTTATGTTGAAGAGGTAACAATTCCTTATTTTATGTGTTTTAGAACACTTTTGCTGCATTTCCAGTTTACCATATAGGAAAAATATGATGATTTAAGCTTTTGTTGAGTTGAAGAAGGTAATTTTCCCCCATTTTTTTAGAAAATGCAGTTTTGTGCCATATACTTTTCTATGTTACTATTTTGACTTCTTTATTTTGGCAATGATGAGGCAAATAAATCACAAGTTGGATGGCTGATCGGGGAATACAAGGGGACAGGAAATGCCCCATTTTTTTTATTGTTTGGTGATGACTTATTTGGTGAAAATAAATTTCAGTGCTGCCCCAGTTTCTATTTCCAGTGAGCCAATGTATGTTGTCATTTTGTGTCTGAGCCAATGTATGTTTCCAATAAGATTTTTATGTCCTTTGTCATTGGTGATTGCTAATTTGGTAAAATTTTATATTGTGAAAGGGAAGTTTCTAAGCCAATATTGAGCCATTGTCATGATATATTGTTTGTATAAATAGGAAAGGAAAGTTTTTTTTTTTTGGGCCAACTTGATAGTTTATGTTGGAATGAATATTTGTTCCTAGTTGATAATCCATATTTTATGCTGGAATCAATATGTTTTGGCAATATTTTATGCTGGAATTAATATTTTGGAATTGGCTTACTTGACAGTTCATGCTATACAGTTTTTCCCCCAAGTTTGCTATAGCAATTGTATTAATCTTGCATCTCTGATAGGCATGTAAGATTACCATATTCATTCTACCAACTTCCATGTTGGTTAGCCTAACAATGGAAGTGGTAGAACTACACTTTATAATGCTAAATACAAGTGTCTTAACAAATAATGGAAGTGGGAGGATTACACTTTCGAAAACAAAATCATAGCAGATTTTTTGTATTTCCAAATTAAGGAACTCAACTTACTTCTCAAAACCGGTAAATCACTTTCCACTCTCAATTCCACTTTCTGTTTACCAAACTGATTCTAAATGTAATCACATGCAATATATTCATAAAATTCTATATTGTTGTGTTTAGTATAATATCGTATTCGTTTAATTCCTGAGAATACAGACTACCAACCGCTTCATGATGTATTAACATGTAGCAAATGCACCCAGAAAAAACAAGTTTGTGTAGGTGATAACCTCATTCCACCGTGTAAAAGCAACCGGAACTACTGTATTATGCAGCAAAGTTTATACTTCCAACACATGGGCATCCTTCTATTATCAAATGCAGATCGTCAGGGCCGGTCTGGCATAGGACAACCAGGCATAGGACAACCAAGAAGACCATCCACGACCTACCGGCTATGAAAGCCCAAAAAATAATCAGTTTAAATATAATTATATTAATAATATTCTACTGAATGAAAGCTTGTGAATTTAAACATAATCATGCTGTGTTAGTTAGAAATATAAGATTATTTTGTTGAATCGATTGTAATGTTTTGGATATATGGTACTCTTTTGTCTTGTCCGAAGTTGCGTCCCAATAGATTTTTGTGGCAATGATTTAAAGAGACCTAAAGTATAAAAATAAAATAATCGATTAATAAATTTTTATATTTTTAATTTTTAATGATTAGATGTGTGAATTGAAACCATATTTTAGATTCTTTTCATGGTCATTAAATATCTTGGACCGGCCCTGTAGATCACTCATCATTAAACTTCCACCAGGTGTGATAAACTAGTCCCAACACAGATTTGACGTCATTTTGCATGATCACTGTACCGACATCTTCTCGGACACAAACGCTTCAGCACAAGAGTACCTAGTGTGTCTCTACTCCAATGTCTGCAAGTTCACAGCAGAACTCCAAGAACAAAATTTGGAAGCTTAATGTTTCTACTTCAATGCTTGCCAGTAAGAAAGTAGTGCTAGCAGCTCCAGATTGTACACTAATGATAATATATATATAAATAATAGACGATCTCATGTTGCACTTTCTCAGCAATATCAGACAAAAAAGCCGGGAAAAATAGTATAAATATACTTTACAGCAATTTCATCTATTCCTATTATAAGCAGCTAACAGTGTGAGATTAGCATACTTGGGAGAAAGGAATGACCAAACACTATCAAGTTGTCGTGACAAAAATAAACCCTGGGCATGACTAAATTTTATGAACAAACACTAGTAAAGACTCGAGTAGAAATGTGTCCATTAGTTAAGCCTCCGTTTTTGAAGCCTCTCGCTCCTATAACCGGCCACAGATCCACCTCGCTTCTTCTTGGGTTTCCGTCCCCTCTTTTTTCCCGTGTAGGATTTTAGGATTGGTTGTTGTTGCACAATGTCACTCTCTCTTTCAGGATCTGGTTCTTCCACCAAAACCTTTGGATCTGTGATCTCATCTTCAGAGCAGGACTGAGCTTCTTCCTTTACTACTTGGGGTTTCTCTGGTACATGGCTGACCTCGAAATTCTGAAGCTCTTCATCAGCTGCCTGATTGTTTATCAGGATACCATCAGCAATCTGCAGACAATAGGATGAGTCAACAGCATTATCTCATATTAGCTTTATCACATTAAACTGCCAATATGAGGCCTTACTACTCTATTTCCTTACTGCTCAAGACAGATATGGCATTGATTTAAAAAGTTGAGAAGATAGGCAAAATCAAAAGACCACTGAGACTAAGCAACGTGTTCCCTTTCCCTGCCACTAGCAACCATGATTAATCCCAAAAACATGTCATTTTATTTTAGTGTCAAAAGAACTATGCATGTCCAACTTCCTACTATATAGATATTGTCATATCTATATATCGATCAAGAGAGACTTAAATTAAAATGTTTAAATACCCATTCATTAATTTGGACCTTTCTTAGACATCTTGAACTCATGGAGGCACAATATGTGAAATGGACAAGCATGTCTCAATATCCCAGTTATATCGCACTGATACTCCTCCAGAGGACCATATCCGTGTCCATACCTGCATCTGACATGTAACCAACACTATACTTTCTCAACACTCTTATCAGATAAGGGCAAGTCATGTCTAGGCTCCGGCCCCAAAACATGGTCGATAATGATTTGGCATAGTCGTGATCCTGCGAAACATGACAGAGATATGGAAAGTAACATTTCCTAGCAGGAAAGCTTTCTAGAACTTTTCGAACCTAGGTACTATTCATGACAGGCATACATCTAGACATTATTTTAGATTATAACATATAAAATAAGTACAAAGATATTTTATTATGTGCACATATAATTGTATCAATGCTGTAACGGTATCCTAAATTTCTAGAGGATGTCATATTTTGAACCAGTATCTTGTCCTCATCCCGATTCGTGGCCGTTCTATGCAACCTATGTTCCCAGTGTATAAATTCCATACGCTAAAGAGAAGCTGCAAAGTAGTCAGCCAGACCTCAATATTAAAATTTCAAGAAATGAATAAAGATCTTAAGCTGCAAACTCTAATTCATAAAGTCACCCCCATGGATAAACCTAGGTTACCTGGAACGCTCTGATACACAGAATGAAAATGGGTACACGGTAGGCGGGGGTTCCGGTACGTGGTATGTTGGGGGTTGGTTGCTTTGGAAAACGCTCATCTGGAATGCAGTACATTGAACCGGAACGTGCAACATTTTAGGGGGATATAATATATTATATAATCAAAAAAATAAACCAAAATAAGTGCATTATCTGCAAACTTCTTCACAGCAATGATTTTTCAAGGGAAAAAAAAGACCCAAGTCATCATCTCTTAAGTGAAAGTTAACTAAAAGAACTAGAACTTTTTCCCTTTATCCTTGCTAAATTGCACTCTTCCTTGAGTAAGGGTTGAATGTTGAGATTGTTACAATCTTATGCGAGATAGTGAACGTTCTTCTTGTTCTTGAGTGTCAAGGGCCTTAAACGAGGTAAATCCATATATTAGGTCACTGGTTTAGGTAAACAAATTGTGAAAACCACATACCAATTCGCCGGTGCACCGTGTTTCGGTATGTACTCGAACGTAGTTTGCCACCTATATGGTGGATTCCGTTAACATTGGGATAAACAACACACATTAATCAGATAAGCAGTAAGACTTACATCCATGCATGAAACTCCCACTTGATGCTGATTTAGGGGGATATTAGCAGCCGATAGGATCCCTGTGGTACTTTCAATTATATCAAGGTCTGCAGCATCACCATTGCTCGAAACTGCACTTCCAGGCACAGGAATATCTTCCAATTCATACTCAGATGCATGATGGCGAGGCAAAATGTCTCCATTGTTCCCAGGAGAGCAACTATGGCTTTGAGCATAGCTATTTGGTGGGTCTCCATGAAAAAAATTGCCTGCCGTTGAAGAGATGTCCCTAGAATTTCTGCTTATCACCTTGCTGAGTTGACTCTTTAGCTTGAGAACTCGAGACTGAAGTGCTTCAATGTTGAAAAATATTTGCTCTAAAGAATTATCACCACCTTTGAAGCCGCGTACTAACCATTCATGATCATCAGTGCCTTTCATGTTCTCATCCACTGCAGACAGTTGATAATGATACAAGAAACAAATATGATTATCACTCTGGAGAAAACAGTGTTCCGTTGGTGTTAATGTCAATCAGACTGATTGATTGGTTATGTGTAAATTACATATTGTTGTACACATACTAACTGGTTTGGTTACTGTCCAGGAAGAGAATGTCATACATCTTCTAAAATGCCATTTACTACAGATGAGACTTTTTTTCTCTTCGTGTGTTTGTGCCTGTATGCACGTGTTGATTCCTCGATAGTTGGTAACTCTGTATACCTTCCTTGTTTTCGTATACAGGTATACATTACTGCATCTCCATTCAGCAGGAATTCCTATCCGTTAGGATTTGGTTGATAAATTAGTTATATCAATTCTTTCGCTCCTAACAATTTTGAACCACAGTAAGAATGTCACCATGTCCTAGACTTACAGTTTTAATTTTCTTTAAATCATCCTTAACTTCAGAAACCTTAACTGGAGGAAAGAAAACAGCACCAAACTACACGAATTATAACCACTAGTAAACTCACGTGCGTTGCACGTCAAATAATTTGTCTTTCTTTCTGATATTATTGAAAAATTATTTAAATATTTAAATATATTTGAATTAAGATTTGTTATATACATATTTATATTTTAATTAAGATTTGATAAAGATTTAGTTATATTATAATTATAATTTTTATGGATATGTGAATAAAAGAGAGGGTATTTTGTTATACGGAAGAAAAAAAAAGAGTTTAAAATTATAATATTCCATTTTTTTTAATTAAATGGTTGAGGATTTACAAACGGCTTGGACGGCTCATTTTTGAGCCGTTTCCAAGCCGCATTATAATCGTAGAGATAACATAAGTTCTAGTTTGACTTAGTTTATATAAAAAAGATTGCATACCTTGATTACCGCAATCGTCATCAATCGAATGACCATCTGTTTCAGATTTTCTATTTTCTGCAGAAAATTGGAGAGGGCTATCGTTAAAAGTACACAGCTTATATTAGGAAGCAAAACAGCATATAAACAAAAACTTTGTGTACCATAATAAGAGAATACGTTGTGGCTAGCCATGTATGATGATATATCAACTGTATCTTCATTTCTTTTTCTTTTCTTCCTCCTCATGGCTCGCTTTTTGTGACTTTGACAAGTCAGAGGCACTGATCTAGAGACAGAATCATCTAATTCTATCATTTTTGACTGCAACTGCTTTTCACGCTTATATCCTGCAAGTTCCTTACCATATATTGAAGCTTGAGAGTGTAGTTCATTCATACGCAATTCTAACCATTGACACCTCCACATTAAAGGACTGATAAACCTTCTCCAGCAAGAAGTCACCTTTTTCTTCCTGAAAATTGGGTGTAACAATGATTAAATTGCAGAAGATGCATAAAACGCAAGCTAAATTTATTTGCATTCAATAAAAGGGAGTTATTGGAGGATAAAGAAAAATATTTAGAGTCTTAGGCAAGGAAGACCATCTGAAGCTGCTATAATACTGTACAGATTGTCAGTCAACTGAGTAGCATACTTGAAAAAAGATTGTCAGTTCATCATCCGAGAAAAGTTTCCTCAGTTAAAATAAATCCAAAGTCAAGTGACTCAACACCCCCCACCCCACCCCCACCACCCACCCACAAAAGATAGGGAACTGTATTCTTCTATTCCCTCCATCCCAAAAGAAATCTTTTAACACTCTGAAAGCGAAAGTAGCTCACATGCCCGAGTTTTTGAAAGATGTGATTATTGTCATGTGAAGCCAATTAAAATGTGAACTCCTTAATATGAACTCCCTAGCTATGCCAACCAAAATTTGGGGCCAATTTAATATCCACACGCCACTCTCCTATAGGAATCATATGGCTCATACGGACAAGAGAGACAATTCTGGGTACCAGATGAAATGCACTCTGGAACTGGTATACATCTACAACACTGAATTTCCGTAATCCCCAATCTCTTGCAGAAACCATTCAGGCTCATCCGATTGACAGAATTTTAGTGTTGTAAATGTATGCCCGTTCCAGAATGCATCTGGTATCCAGAATTATTTCATTTGTCTCTATAATCACAGAAATCTGGAAAGATGTGCAGCAAGTACCTTCTAACTCCTACAGACCAAGCATTCTTGGGAAAAAGGAAATCAAAATTTAAAATAAAACAAGGAAACATGATATGTGCTTACCTTAATATACTAGAGCTCTTAGAAAAAGTTATTTATCTTAAAATCACCTTAAAATGTAATCATAAGGATCATATCTCATCTAATCCTTCTAGTCACTATCATGTTCTCCATTTCTCTTTTACTGGTTGCAATTCCAAAATGTTGCAATATTTAACAAACCAAAGAATAGACAGTTGGCCTATCATGGGTATACATAAAATCTGATAACGAAGAAGAATTGGCTCGAGTCCGAAAAGCATACTTATGCGAGACATGAAAGGTCATATCCCAAGATTGCAGCATTCTAAGGACATCGAAGACCCAAATGGGGCATTTAGAAAGCTAAGGCTCAAACCGTAGACCTGCTAACCCGAAAGGCACATTTAGCAGGCTAAGGCAGATGCTAACTAAAGACTTAGATGCTAACTAAAGACTGAGGTACTTGAATTACGCAATTGAGAGAAGAGACGAGCAAGAAAGGCAAGAGTGCGTGCACTGTAGCAACCTATCGTTGGTATACAGAAACTGCATACTAGAATCTAACTAACTAGGAGTCTAGTATGCAAAAAGATTCTGTATTCAAGATTTTAAAACGTAAGGCTTACGTATAACGGTAGTGAGTATCTGTAGTCTATATATATTAGTCCCAAATACTCATAAAGGGCACCATAGTGCCACGAGGCTCCAGTTTAAGCAAGGTCTAGAGAGGATCCCAAATACTCAATACAAGTTATAAAACTCTTGCCAACTCATATTCATTTCAAGCAGCATGTGAAAATAAAACAAAATTGTTGGAATAGAATAGCCTCTCGAAAATTACATCAACATCGTGCAATTCTAGTTGTAAACGGGTCTTTTTCAATATATGTTTCAATCTAATAGTTTATAGCCTAGCAACTATGGTATAGACCATGTTAACACAATTACATGATTATTCGTTTAATTTCTTCTAGGTTTGATTCTTCCTTTAAGCAGAACTTGATTATTCATTTAATTTCTGGTATTTGTTATCATTTATCTTATTTCAGAAAAGTAGATATTGTTTCACTACTACCATCAGTGAAGGTTTGCAATATCTGCATATACGTATTGGTCGTATTGTATTGATTTTGGCATGTCCGATCCAATACTCACTCTCACCGGTACTGAAATTTTGCCTATTTTCCAGGTCCTTTTAGCAAGGAGAAAAAATTAAAGGAAAAAAAAGAGGTATTGAAAAACAATGTTTACACAATTATCCAATCGTACCGAAGATCAACAATAGTATGGTCGATAAAATTATTTATCGATATGATGCAATTATTACCTTTTGTCAAAGTTGTATACTATAAATTCACAATAATCATACATAACATATTCCATTCAAAATTATATATTTTGGGGAGAACAATATATCGATTGTGTGTAAATAATTCAACAATGTTGAATATATCAATCTAGAACTAACGAAAACAACAACTAATGCATAAGATCAAGGTTATAAAAGGCTCTAGTCAGGCAGGCACCGGCCGCCTAGCACCTAACCTGTCGTCTAGTTCTATGTAGTTTTAGAAAAAATGTTGAAAATTGCATCAATTGTCATTAAGAGAAGGGGGCCTTCTAGACGGGCATTAACGGGAAGTTCCTAGACGGCCGCCTAGGCCGATTTTTACAAATGTCTATAAGATTATATCCAAATGTATCAAATATTTATTTTATCTTTCAAAATAATGTTTTATTATATCATGTTGGCTACCCGAAACCAAGAAGTACGAAACTCCAATCCAAAACAACTCCAATCCAAAACTACCGACATTGATACTCATTTCGAGGGTCCGAAACTGATAACGATATTGTAAACTTTGCTACTAGTAGTATAACTCTACTAATTTGTTCACAGTGACTATCTTGATGCAAAGTTTCAAATGCCTTCTTGACAGTAACATTACTTATTATCAGGATTGGTATGTGGGGATGCAGTGTGTATGGTTGTCCTTATATGGGGAATAGGGGGAGTGAGGCGGACATGCGGAGGGACGAAGAGGTAGGAACCTTATCCATAACCATTACTAGAGAAATGTATTTCATACACAAGTTACATTAAAAACATCAACCTTGAACAAATTTAGAAATAATAAAAGCCGGTACCTTCCTACAACAGAAACAAGAGTGAACTTTGAATAAATACTGTTTCTACATTTTAGTAAGGGTAGGGACGTTCTATAAGGAAAAAAATCTACAAACAGGACTGAAAAGAAATTTGTACAGGAGAGTATAGACCTACATGCAGTTACTTCAACTGTCAAGGTTATATGTAGGTACATTGGTGGTAGGAAAGGAGTAACTTATAAAGTTAAGAATATTGCTCGTAGAATTACCAAGCTATAGGTACAGAAAGAACCCTATGGTTTTAGCAAAAACTATCTGAGATGTTATATCTAGATAAGAAACAAACCCTCTTAATTCTACGACACAATTTCAGAGAATAAATTTATTTGGTAAGATAACTCTTGGTTTCAGTCTAAACGGAAATCTTCAATATCTCAACCCCACAAACAATGTGTATAACTTCAATGTGACAATTATAATTTCTTATCTATACTAAAACCCTTTAAATGCAAAGAAATATATACATTCATAAAGAAATATATACATTCTTTATGACTATTAAAATAAATAAATAAATTTAATCAATACCATATTTAAGTGTCTACAAATTGCTCTATTACATTGTTAAAGATAAATATGAACATGGATGTGGATGTGGATGTGGATGTGGACACAATATGAGGATTTGGAGATTATATATATATATATATATATATATATATATATATATATATATATATATAAGTTGTAGGGGGCTCAAACAGTCCTGGACTGCTGATTTATTGCCGATCTATAGAGGAGAAAAAATGGAAAAACTCCTCTTTCCTCTCCAAATTTAATGATTTGTAAAAGAAAAAAGTGGCAACATTTCCTCTTTTCCTCTCCAGATTTCTCTTGCTAATCAATGCAAGATCGTTGAAAAATAGAAAAATATTTGCAACGAAGAAAGAAAAATAGGGAAAAAAATCCATACTTCAACTGACAAGGTTACATATCGGCAACGATGGTTGGCAGCGGCAACATCTTCGGTGTTGGTCGAGATATGCTTCGAGGAGGATGACCAAGTGATTTCATACAACAACAACAAAGCATTTATCCCACATTCTTGGGGTCAGATGTTTGAATCATATTCTTCCATTCAGCTTTGTTAAGGATCATATCCTCTATAACACTAAGAAAATTCATACATTCTTTAACATTTCAAACCATGTTCTCTAGGTCTACCTCTAGTCCTAGCACTCCATTAACTACTATATTATTTGGTGTGTTTGCACATGTTCAAACCAAGGTTACACGGAACGCAGAACGAATGCTTCAATACTCGGGGTGCTCTAGTACGCAGAATGAGAACGGTATACGTTACGCTAAGGGTCCCAATACGCGCTACGTTGAGGATATCATGCTTCGAAATGCTTATCCGGAATGCAGTTCGTTGAAATGAGATGGAGAACAATTTTCATATGCAACATAATATATTATATAGTAAAAATTAAAACCAAATAAGTTCATTATTAGATAATGTTTTTTTCAAATGAAGTAACAAGTCTTCGTTGCTTATTTTTAATTGAAAATTAACTAAAAGAACTATATCTTCTTTTTTCCTTTATCCTTGCTAAATAGTACACTTCGTTAAGTAAAGGTAGAACTTTGAGACTGTTGTAATCTTATGTGTTATAGTAAACCTTATTTTTGAGTTCACGAGCCTCAAAGGTCTCATTCTGTAAAGATTGTCATCGTAGCTCCTCTAATCTCATATGATAATCATGGTAACTCCAAAAATTGTGTTCGGTACGTGAAAACCACATATCGAATCATCGGTGAACCACGCTCTGATACACACGAAGAATATCGACTTACGTGATTTCGATCAAAGTTATCGGAATTCGCCATATGGGTAACAAACCGTGTACTGGCGAATTTCGATAACTTTGGTCGAAATCACGTAAGTCAATATTGTCTCATCTCGTCCTCTATTGGAGTCATCTGCAACTTCCTATAGATACACTCATCTTTTATTATATAATTTAATGTATTGCTACTCATCCACCTTAGCATTCCTATTTCAACTATACTAACTTTTTACACATGTTATAACATGTGTAAAAAGTTAGTCTAGTTGAAATAGGAATGCTAAGAAGGATGATATATATATATATATATATATATATATATATATATATGTCCTTTCAGTTCTCAGGTCTGGCAGCGCCAACTTGCACTCTTGGGTATTCCCAACGGTGGGCAACTACTCCTCGAGGATTTCCTTCACCAGCTTGACGCCCTTAGGCACAAGGAACCCCAGTGGTTCCACCTTGCGAAGCTCCGTCTTCTAAGTGCAATTTGGCATTTATGGCGCGAGCGCAATAGGAGATTATACGAGGGTACCCAAAATACGTGCAACGGTATTATGCATAACATCAACGATGACATCAGATACCTGTCAGCCAAGAACACTAGCAACTTGTAGTTCTTTGGCGAAGTTGGTTGTATGAACTAGTGAACTTGTAATGGGAGTCATTATTTTCATTTATATAAAGTATTTACCTTTTCCATATATTGGAAAAGGTATAGATACTAGTTACATCCTTTACTTTGCACATCGTAATCAATGTTATACAGGATGCCCACTTGCGACGTGCACAATCCTTTAAATATATGCCGATTTCTTTTTCTCGAGATATGTCAAACAACCGCCGAAAGCCTCATACGTGCTTCTCGATACCACGTTGCTCCCCGACCTCGATGATTAGTGATATACTCCAACTGGAGCTCCTTTGTTCCAATACTTATATATTTAATTTTTGTCTTTGCGCCAACCAAATATCCCATGTAAAGGGACATGTAAAATAAAGATGATTAATTGTTTCTCCCTCCTGGTAACAAAGCATACAACCTTGTCCTTGAATCTGCACACCAAACCTGGATAATCAATCCAAGGTTAATAGCCTGCCATTTATCGCTTTGTACATATGGTATTGCATTTTGGAGGCCACTCCTTTCATCCAAATGAAGTCTGCAAGCTCGATATTATGATGTCTTGGACGGAATTGCTCATATGCCACATGAAACTTGAACATTCCCGATGTGGTTCCCTCCCATATCCAGGTGTCTTCCTCCCTATCGGGGTCGACGCTGACCCTGCTGACTTCTTCCGCCAGCAGTCGGCCCACCGGATGAGCCTCTAATTGCCACCTGTCGTTGTTAAATATGCTGCTAACAAGCTCCTGCCGACCGATTACATCAAAAGTTTGCCACCCCAACTTGTGAATAAGGCTCTCGTGGCTTAGCCAGGGGTCAAACCACAAGTTGGTTTGAAGACCACTGCTAATAACACACTTAAGAACTAATCGCATTTTCGTTTTGTACTGAAGAATAGTCTTATATATCACAGAGAAGTCGTTGGAATGTTGAACCCAAAAATTCACATGCTTTAGATATCTGTTACGCATCTACGTCACTCACATCGATCTCCCTTCCAAAAAATTCCATGTCATTTTAATCCCGCTACGTTGGAGTAGAACCAACATGGAACGCAATCCCACTCCCCCTTCTTTTTTAGGGCAACATAATTCAGCCCAAGCAATTGCATGAATTCCTCCTCTCCAAACAAAATATGCACATAATTTCTCCACTTTATGAATCGTCGTCGTCGGGAGCATAATCGCTTGAAGTCAGAACAGAGTAATGGCGGAAATGACATAACGTACCAACTATATCCGTCTTCCAAAAGATAAAGTTTGTGCATGTCAACCTTCAATACGTCTTTGCACATATTCCACCATACTCTTGGCAATCATGATCACGTGCATAGTTTATAGAGAGTGGTAACCCCAGGTATCTCACCGGAAGACTTCCTTTCTCAATTTGGAAGAATGTCTTTTAACTCTTCCTGATTCGGACACAGAGAGTTAAAATAGACTTTGTTTTTATCCTAATTGAGTTGGAACCCCGATAGGTTTCTAAACTCTTCCATTATTCGATTCATAACAAATAATCCCCTGATGGACGGGACCAAAAATACTAATAAATTATCAGCATAAATAAGATGGAATACCACTGGAGAGATCATTTTGTACAATGGGGTTAGCTGCTTCTTGAATATGGCAATATCCATCAGGTACGTGAAATATTCCATCACCAAAGTAAATAAATATGGAGATAAAGGATTCCATCACCAAAGTAAATAAATATGGAGATAAAGGGTCCCCCTGACGCAGACCGTTGTTGCTGGAGAAAAAACCAAATGGTTGACCCTGAATAAGCACCGAGAAAGTGGGAGTGAAAATGCACTCGCGTATCATCCCCACCCATAAAGCATCAAAATCCAATGCCAGCATAATATGACACACAAATTCACGGTTCACCGTATCATATGTTTTCCGGAGATCCAATTTCATACAAGCTTTATTCCCACCAACCTTATTGAAATCTCGGATCATATCATAAGCCAGTAAATTGTTTACCGCAATGGCTCTCCCTTTAACAAATGCAGCCTGGTTGGGGGAAATAAGGCCTTGCATAATCCTTTCCATGCAGCGACACGTAATGAGAGTAATGATTTATACTTCAAATTGCAACACGATATAGGTCGAAAATCAGCCAGATACGTAGCGCTCCTTTCTTCTTTGGAATGAGAGTGAGGAACGTATGGTTCATCTCCTGAAGAAGTCGCCTATTGGAGAAAAAATCTTGGACAATAGCCAATATCGGTTGCTTGAGCTCTTCCCAATGAACTTTATAAAATTTGTTGTTGAAGCTATCCGGACCCAAGGCCTTGTTTGGATCTTCTGACTTCACGAACTCTTCCACCTCTGTAAGCAAAATCGAAGCAAGTAATAATTGATTACCTTAATCCGATACTAGTCGTTTACAGATCAGCTCTGGGAACTCCGTACGATAGTCCTTCTGGTTGAACAAATGAGTGTAGAAATTAACGACTTCAGACTGGAAGTCATTTGGCGTGGAGAGCATCTAACAATTTGCTTATGTTATTCTTGTACTGGCGAGTTCGAATTAAATCATAAAAGAATTTTGTGCATCTGTTCCCGTCCTTAAGCCATTTGCATTGACCCTTTGTGCTAATTGGATCTACTGCAAAGATAAAATATGTACCTCTTCCAAAAGAACTTTCTCCCGACTAGCAAGATCAGAGTCCTGGATGTTCACTTGAAGTTGATTTTGGATGTCAAGCAGGTCCTGTTCCCGCTGCCGAATATCCGGCTTAGGAAGATCGAAAACCTTAAGATGTTTCTTGGCTGCCTACAGTTGGTTCATCATCTTGAATTGTAAGTTACCGCTGAATTGGGAACTTGATCATGCTGCCACCACTTCCTTATAACCACACATGGTCGACACGCATTGTTATACCTAAACGGCCTTCCCCTACTGGCTGTGTTGCATGTCAAACGCATAAGTATTGAGGAGTGGTAACTGATGGAGGGCGACAATCCTTCTGCAACCGTCGACAGGAGCGTGGAAAACCAACGACTTTTACCCAATGCCCGATCCAATTGGCAATCGATACGCTTATTAATAGCTCTGTTTGTCCAAGTCCATATATGTCATGTCCTTTCTAGAGCTTTCAGATTGGATTGCAGGAGGCAGTGCTGAAAAATCCTCCAGTATAGCGTCTAGAACCCGGCATCCACCAACTTTCTCATGATTGAAAAGCAATGCATTAAAATCCCCTACCAGAAGGAGTGGAAGTTGAAGTTGCATATCTGCGAGAACACTAATATAAATGATCTCCTGCTACAGTTTCTCACGTTTTCTTCAATCATTATGTTTGTACACTGCCCCGAATAGGAATTTGAATCCTCCTTTATTAGTAAACTCCCCCACTATAAGTTGGTCTGATTTATGAATTATATTACCTGACCACGTGCAACTATCCCAGAGGATCCATATTCGTGACATATCACAAAGGTTGAGGTTGTGAGTCTGGCACCAGAAGTTTGGGGTTCTTCTGGTCATCTTCCTCTCCAGCTTTATTGTGCTCTCTAGCAAGATAGTAATTGTGCTTTGCGCCTTCTTCGCAACTTCTCGTATCCCACACCATCTTCCTAGAGAGTTCACACCTCGCTATTTCATGTCAACATAGACATTAATTACGAGGGTTTTGACTCTGGATATCCCCCTGCCTCTCCATTAAGAAACTGGGGACTGAGGTATTTCGTCCCTGATTATCACTTTATATATATATATATATATATATATATATATATATATATATCCTAGGACATATGCCATCATCCTCTCTCTCTCCGATCTAGTAGATCTAAATCTCTGCAAGCTGATCCTTGATTTCAGCGTCTAATGCATCCTTCCCCAGTTCGTTGCTTAGACTGATTTTCTACTCGGACCGATCGTGGATATCACGATTCTTTGCCCAAATAGATCGCTCAGTCAAGTTCGACTCTCAATCAGCCGCTACCTGCATTTCTCGACTACTCTCCTTTAATATTTAAACGCATATGATGACCAAGGGAAATCAAACCTCAGACACGGTTTCATGGGTTCTTATGTCTCCAAGACTTGACGACTTGAACCAAGGCTTGTTGACATTACACACACATAATTATATGTATATAAATTGAAATGGTAAGTCTATATCTATTGTCCGACTTCTTTTACACAAAATTTACAAACACAGCTGGTTTGTTATGTGATAAAGTATTTTGTACAAATATTTAGGAGTCCCAACCCTACTGGCTAAACATGATAGATGATGTTGAACACTAACTTGGTAGCATAAGTATGCTTGGTTTAAGAGGCAAAACAATCAAGTAGTACCTAGTGCCTGATTCTAAAAAATCGAAACTAGGGACGAGTCCAGGATGATGATTTCTAAGTATTTCTATCAGGTGAAATTTCGGTAGGACAATGCTAAGACTGGCTTGCAGAAAGGAGGTACGTAACCAACACAAAGATGGGGAACTTGGTAAAAAGTTAAACCCTGTGAGACAGGCAAAGTAGTGCAACCCTGCAGGAGATATTTAAGTTGGTATTCCTTTTTATAATTCTGTGATACAAAGATTTCCAAAATTCATAATTATCTCATCAATTTTAGTAATACTTGCAACAAACTGAGCTGGAGTTTGACATCTTGGTTGAATTTTTTACACAACATAAGGTCCTATGATTATAATATGAACTGGAATAACCTGAATTATTGTGGATGTGGATAGAACTTAACAAGATGATTCACATACACATACACTAAACTAGTAAATTTGTAAATTTTGCAGGAGCCAGGAGAAGCAGAATATGTAAACTATAAAGCACTAGTTTGCAGTATCGGCCGATACCGATCCGATACGGCCGATAACGATACGGTTTAGCATGTCCCAATCCGATACCGACCGCTTCCGATACCGACGTTAGGGGTCTCTTTCCCAGTCAATTTGGTAGAGAAAATTGAATAAAAAAGACCAATCAGCAAGGGTGTACAAGCATAGTAAGGTTGTCAAAGCATGTAAATCAAGAAAAATTATTTATTATAGGTAAACCAATAAGTAAGGGTCACTATTATTTCATTCAATTTCAAAACTATTAATAAACAACACATAAAATACTTAAAATTATGCATAAATGTATACAATATTTTTTTCTAATTTTTTAATACTTTATTAATAATTATTTGTTTTCTGATACCAAAAATTTTGATACTCCGATCAGAAACTATTGATACTGTCGATACCGATACTTGTAGGAAGGGTCCAATTCCGATACCGATAATGCGAACCTTGCTATAAAGATATGCATGTTCATAATCATTTGTTGTCAGGAAGTAGGCACAAAGCTTTGTCCAAAGAACCTAACTATCAATGAAGTTCCAGAAGATCTGGAGAACAACAATTGACAGTAACTTTTAACATATTTGAGAAACTTGTACTAGCGTGAAAGGTTGCTTAAAAGATTGGGTCCTCCAACTACCTAGAAAGTGTGCAAGCTGCCAAACCCATACTAGAATACCAATGTAGTATTCTTGGAAAGCTTGGTAAGCGGCAGGCCTCACAAGCTAATTATGGTCTCGCAAAAAAGGTATACCTCCTTGAGATTTAAGATAGATGGAGGCTCACCAATAACAAAGCCATGTATGCCTCCTTGAAATTTAAGATAGATGGGGGCTCACCAACAGCAAAGCCAGGACTAGCATTAAGCGGGGCAATCATCAGGGGTGGAGATGACCATGGCAGAGTAGGGGCAATTGCCCCCACACATTTTTTTGAAAAAAAAAAAAAATTAGCTAAAGATATTTTCCAGTATTGTCCTCACTACCCACTACCCCAATTTGTCCTACTTGCCTATAGGCTATAGACTAAAAACTAAAGCATTTATTCTAGAAGGTTAAAAGTCAAATCCTTTTTAACAAAACTCTCCTTCTCACATACTTTATTCTAGATCGTGGTAATGTATACATTTAAATATTTTGATTGGATAGGTAATAAAAAAGATTATATTAAGACTAATATTGTCTAATCATTTGTCTTTTTATAATGCAGTTTTTATTTATTATTACTAAAAAAAATCTATTGCTTAACAGAATGAATTCTAACTCGAGTAAATGAAATTTAAGTTTGCCCTCCACCCACTACATTTTCTATATCCGCAGTGTCGATCTCAATCATAATGGAGTTCGAAAAAAGAAGGGGCAACCTACATGCGTATGGTAAAAAGGTCTAACCATGGTTATATGCCAATCTCAACCTTCCATGACACTGAAAGGACAAAAACGGGTGAACAATGAGTATCCAAATGTTGACATGGGAAACGTAGCTAGCCTGAAACATATTCTACAATAAACCAACTTCATGTCATAAGGTCATATTTTGTGTCCTTATAATGAACTGGCATGAATGATGTGATGCTTAATATATAGTCCAAATAAAGAAAAGTTTTCTACAAGTAAGTTATGATAAAAACAAATGCACATACTTCATAATTGATACGGGAGTTACAGTTAGCATGAAACACGTTATATAACAACAATTTCTTCTTGTAAGTTATATTTGATGTCCTTAGTAAAATACCGCATGAAAACATGTAGAGATCTAACAGTGATATGAATGATGCTTTAATATTGGAGTCCTAGTAATAAAAGTTTTAAATGATTGAGTTGACATGAAGCAAATGCATCAAGCTTCATCAAAGTAACTTATTCATCATATATCCAAACAGGTAACGAGTTTAGCTATGGTCTAATCTGTTTTCATGTGCAATATTAGGCAGTGTAGTCAAAGGCGTGCCTCAGGCGCGCCTTGCTCCTAGGCGTAGGGGCAGCGCCTCAGGGCACTCCAAGCAGGACGCAATTCTTAAGGCGCACCCAAAGCGCGCCTAGGCGCGTCTTTTCCGAGCGCCTTGGAATAGCTAAGGCGCGCCTAGACGCGCCTTGAAAATATTATGAAAAAAATAACATATTTAGACTATTTTTTTAACTAATGTACTGTTTTTTGAACTGCTGTAGTTTTTTTTTTACTGTTCTCTCTCTCACTCAATTCAAAGTGATTGCAACCTAGAAATGGGAGAATTTGAAGCACACATGTTTATCAATATAGAAATCCGATATATATATATATATATATATATATATATATATATATATATATATATATATATATATATATATATAGATAATTTTTGTTCCTCGCGTCGCTCGGGCGCGCGCCTTAAGTGCGCCTTGCGCCTCGGACGATTTGGACCCTTTGCGCCTCAAGTGCGTCTTGCGCCTTTGACTACCTTGATACTAGGCTAACTATTGGAAACAAAAGGAGTTTCCCAGTAATTTAGCAAGGTACAACAACTATTTATACTTGGAAGATTCCTGGATTTTTTTCAAAGTACGATAGAAAATATATAGCTAAAATGGAGCCTCGTGTAAGCTATGTATATAACTCTATTTATATCCGGCAAGATGCACTTAATTGGCATATTCAAGCTCTTGTGAGATGAAGCCTATAGCAAATCTCAACTACTTTTACTGCTAGTTGAAATTTTGGATCATTAAGTTAATGAAAGAGTTATAAATGGACTAGTCACCTCACATTTTGTGTTCATGTTGTATCCGTATTTTTTGTCATTGAAGTATGGATTTGGTCACAGAAATGCTAGCACACTTTCTAGGTATTAGGAGAACCCAATTGCACGGAATTGAGTAGGGGAATCAACAACCTTCATATGACATGTAGTGCAATAAACATGGGAAAAGTCATGTATTAGTAAAAAATCACAGCATAAAACTACTACTTAAATACACAACTCCACTGCAAGATTTTGCTTTGCAAGACAAAAGGTCAAATCAAAGAAACAGAAAACGTCCATCATCAATTACAATGGTTTGAGTGTTCTGTTTTTCTGAATTCAGACACATTCTTTTAGAAACTAAACAAATTAGACAAAATCTAACTCTGGTTTCATGAAATAACATTTTGTTTCCATTGTGACTTCAAAGTTAAAGCCTTGAATCCATCCTAGAGATCACCTTCTCCATGCTTTCAAACTTCTTCCTTCAAGCATAATAAATTTATGCCAATCAAATCGTTGCCAAAGCTCCCAGCAGTACTCTTCTACCCACCGACCATACATTCTAGGGCTTCAATATATGACCTCGATATGGAGCTACACCTGTCATAGAAACAACTTGGCCACTAGCAGCAACTGACCCCCTAGGCCAAGTGCCACCCCTGACCACGATACGTTAAGGTATTTTCTCCCCCTCTAAAAAAACTTGAGTCCGCCGCTGGCCATCAGAACCCTTTTCTGCAGCAGAAGAAAGTTTTGTTGATCCTTTTCTATGGTCTATTTAAGGAAGGAGCAACAGAGCACCTGCGTCCCATTCACAACAATAACAATGGCTTTTTCCATTTAGTTTTGTTAAGGGCCATGTCTTTTGTAACACTAACAAAAACTATATCTTTCTTTAAAACTTCAATCCATGTTCGTTTCGGCCTACTTATGGTCCTAACAACTCCTTTAATTGTTATCTTGTCGCTTCTTATTGGAGCATCTATTGGTCTACGTTGTACAATATCCAAACCACCTAAGACGATTTTCTTTCATCTTGTTCTCAATTGGTGTCACCTCTAACTTTTCACGAATATACTCATTTCTCATCATATCTTTTAATGTATTAGAACTCATCCATCTTAACATTATCATTGATGCAAAACTAATTTTCTAGACATTTTCTTAATTTTCTAATACTCTAATCAGTGAAGCATGGTTGTGGTTGGTCTTATAGCCGTCGTAGATTCTTTCTTTAAACTTCAAAGGTATCATCTGATCATAAAGTATTCCAAAAATACTCTTCCATTTCAACCAGCATGTTTCATATGCTTTGTTTTTTGTCTTACCAATTTTAAAATCCTTATATTCCAAAATTTCTCACTCCACTTATATTTTAGCATCTAATGCTTCTCAATTATCATTGACCAACACAATATCATCGGCAAACATCATACACCAAGGAACAACCTACTGAATACGCCTAGTATATTCATTCATAACTATAGCGGAAAGGTAAGGACTTAATGAAAGATGTCCACATTTTTTACAGATTGTGCCCTCTTGTTCGAGCTTAATAATAGCCCTGGTTCTGCCATCGACGAGCTCCCATCTATCATAAATCTCAAGGAGGTATACCTTTTTCAGGAGCCATGATTAGGACGTGGCTTTGTGAGGCGTGCCTCATACCAAGCATTTCATAAATTAATCTAATCTAATAAATTAAGCTTTACGACCGCACTACATCGGTGTTCCGTAGTCTAATCCCATGTTCCTCGTAGCTAAGTAGTTCATCAATGACAAAGTTAGGAAAATTAGCACTACGCCGAAACCGCCGTCAAGTTTTAAATTTTTACCAACTACAATCAGCAGGAACGAACATAGAAGAAATATAAACCAAAAACATACTTGAAAAGTCTACCGCATCCATCGGCAGCAGGCGGTTCTGCGTTCTCCGCGGAGAACTGTGAGTCCACCTCCATGTCGCTCGCGCTCAGCTTCACCTCGTCGTCGGAGCCGGAGAAGGTGTTGCCGAAGGAGCTGGAGTGCTCCGACTCCGTGGCGTCGGGGTCCCCGTCATCCCCCGGCTCGACGAAGGCGTCCTCCACATCAGCGCATCCAAGAACATCGATCTCCTGGCCGAAGGGGTCGTCTCCGCCGACCTCCTTCTCCGGGACGAATCCGCTGTCCTCGCGGTTGTTCTCGCAGATCAATCTCGAAGCCTCCTCCTTGGGGTCTCCGTACATTTCCTCGACTTCGGATTTGACGGTGACCTTCGGCTTCTCCTCTCCTCCGTCGCCGGCGACAGGCAGGGACTGGGCGGGGGGCATGTCGGGATTGGGGGTTTTGGGAGGGGTTAGGGTTTACGCGGAGGTGGGAAATTAGGGTTAGGGTTTTGGGGAGGGGGGGGATGTGGGATGGAGAGGAAGAGCATGGGATTTGGGGATTTCGATTCGGTGGAAAAAGAAAAAAGAATTGGAGAGGAAAGGAAAGGTTCAGTCGAGGAATCAAGCAGAGGATGACGGACCCAGTGACAAAAGAAAGGACAAGGTGGGTTACCGGTTACCAGTATTATTTTCCTGCGAGTTCGGGTTTGGCACAAATGAGCATCTTGCTTTGATTAATGAGAGTCGGTCGGTCGGGCGCACTTTCAATCTGGCTCGAACGTACAACCATAAAAATAGAATTAATTGTCGAAATAGTTTATGAAAAATTTAGTGTTTGTCATTTTGGTAATCGAATTTTTTTTACCGAAATGTGAAATAAATTTCGTTGATATTTTTGGAAGAAAATTAATAAAAATTGACATGTGATGGTCACGTGCTCTATTTTTAATAGTTTTTTTGTCAAATTTTAAATTTTGGACTATCATTTTCAGAAGAATATTAGTGTTCAAATAAAATTGTTTTGATGAAAATAGTTAAAAATCGCTAAAAATAGTAGTCCAAAACTAAAAAATTGACAAAATACACACTAAAAATAGGGCATGTAACAATTACATGTCCATTTTTATCGATTTTTATCCAAAAATACCAACGAAATTTACTTCAGGCACTAATTGAGCCAAAATGCAAAACTCGTGCACCATTTCAGCCAAAAAAACTCGATCACCAAAATGACAAATACTACATTTCTCATGTACCATTTCGATAATTAACTCATGAAAATGTCGTAAAGTGACTTACCGATACTCAATGGATTCAATTCTAGTATGGCCACGAGCGGAAGAGAACGGTTCTCGGATTTATCCGGCAATGACCTCGTAAATATAGGCATGGCGGGAGAGAGGTGCAAGTCGTGCCTTCTGATAGACAGTATTTGGTGGCTTTTGTGTGTCTAATTTAAAAATATTTATATTCGATCACTTTTGTAAATTATTGTAACATTTTGTTTTATAGTTAGACTACAGAAACTCAAATAAAAACTTAAAATAAAAATGCAATATGGATGTGATATATGAATTTTACTAACATTGAAAGTGTACTTTTTTTTTTTTTTTTTACTTTAGCCTCTTGAAGAAAAAATAAGAAATGAGATGCATGTAATCCAACGGCTCTTTATGGCCGAGTTTTAAGAATTAGGAACTCATGAGTTCCTCTCAGATTTTTTTTTTCTTGTATGTTATTGTATTGTATATTGAGTTGACTATATAAAAATTGTACAAGTTGATATGAAGTTAATATAACTTAGTTTGTTTGCGCTTTTATATATACTAGTCACATTAACATGCGTTACACATACAAAAAAATATAATCTTGTTAAAAATTAGATAAAATTTTAAATTGTATTAAAATATTTTAAATATGATTTGAATATATTTTAATTAGAATTTGTTGTATATATATTTTTTGAATTTTTGATATTTATTTAGTTAAATAATACCATGTTTTAAGTTCAAATATAATCTGAATATTGAATATATTTTATAATTTTTTTATATGTTAATGTAGTTAAAAGGAATTATAATTTTTATTTTTAACTACATGAGGGCGTATATATGCAATTAGAAAGATCTTTGAATTTTTTTTATTTAGTAGAGAATATACATACGATTTGGACGGCTCATTTTTTAGCCAAGCCGCATTATATATATATATATATGTGTGTGTGTGTGTGTGTGGTGTGTGTGTGTGTGTGTGTGTGTTGTGGAAGTTGGTATTCAATCTAATAAATTAGATTATATCTTATTTAAGGGTTTTCAACCATTTTAAGTTTATGAAAGAGAAAGAAGGATTAGGATCTGCATAGAAGTAAAGCTGTAAAATAATTCAAACATCTCACGTTCGGCTCAGTCCAAGTTCAGTTCGAAGCTCGTTGTGGATTGGTCGGTACCGAGCTAGATTAATTTTTTTTCATTCGAAGGGGTGTTCGAACCGAATTCGACCATATGTTGTTCGACTCGATCTTGTTTGGGAACGGGCTCGAACTCGGTTCGACTTCTTATATTATAGCTTTTCCTAGTATATATAATGTATGTATATGTTGGAAGCAAATGGCACAGCCCTAAAGTCTTCTTTTATATCAATTAATATTAAATTGTAAGTAAACTCACATTGGGTCCATAGGACCATAGGTCCATATCCACACGTTGGGTCCCACCATCATTGTATTAAGTGAACTAGGCACAGCCACACGTTGGGTCCATAAGACCAAAGCCACACGTCAAGTCTGGAGTCTCCTAGTCTTCCATGCCTTCATTAAATGAGGCACTTATACCAATCCCTAAATCTTGTGCTGAAGGAAGACTTAAGCGGCAGACGCTTTGAAGACTGGAGCAGTGGACGCTAAACAGGAGGAGGGCGGCCGACAGTTTGAAGCCTCAACTATAAATGCTTTGATTCCTCAACTTAGACGAAATTTTTGTCTTCTTAATTTTTTTTTTCCTTCATTCTAGTCTAAATTTTGGTTTCCAATATGTATATAGCATTAATTTTTCTTTTTGTGGACATATTAAATATGTCTAGAAATGATTCAGTGATACCAGTCCTTATCCCATATCCAATTTGTTTATGGTGCTTGTTCTTCTTATTTGTTCCTCCAATTCATAGAGGAAGCACGTGCCATACTAGGGAGGGACATCTCTCTATCACCAACTTTGAAGATCCATGCCTCCTTCTTAGGTTTTGTCTATGACGTTCTGCTGATAGCATCTCTAAACAGAAAAGCAGGTTTCGGGTATTGTTCATCGTCCAATGATGTGAAGGGAACATTGCTCATTAAGAACAACAACATTCTTTCACCCTGAGAGGCTATTAGTAGATGTCTGATCTTTGGCATTTTTTGTCAGATTGGAAAAACTCTACATGTGTCTTACCCAACCTCTAATCTCTTTCTTCCCGATATTTCGAAAGTCAAGCAAATTTTATATGAAAAATCTGTGGAATTTGATGAGACTCATTATTTGAAATCCATGGTGGATAGAATGAAGTCTAAGTTTGAAAAATATTGGGGTCAATATAATTTGTTGATGTCAATTGTTGTTATTTTAGATCCTCGATTCAAGATGAATTTAATTGAATTTTTATTTCCAAAGATTTATCCAGCTCAGGAAGGAGAGAAAAATATTAGGTATGTGATTGATTCATTATATAAGCTTTATGTTGGAGTTGGTGGGGTTTCCAACCTATGTGAAGAATATTTCGAAGTGCGACGAGCGCCATCCGTGTGTCAAAAAAGCTCGGGGAGTGCATCGAGCATCGTATATTGGAATATCTATGGTAAGAAAATATTCTATTAGATTTTTATCTTTGACTTTGACCATTGTCATGCCCCACTTCCCAAGATACGGTGAGTCGGGTACGTAACTACCCCATACGAATACTACCATACTCGTATCAACGATTGTCGCCTATAAGTCTCTTTTAGAATAAAATGCAAGTTATGCTAAGGCAATTAGGCAATACATCTAAATCATACCATCCTGGTTAATATACAACTAGATAAGTCTTTACAATAACTTCTCTTTAATGTACATAATTTCAGTTACAAACTACTTGGTGCTATATATCCTGGGTTCACTTGAAGATTATTCCTCGATCTCATCCACGTTATAAGAGGTAGCATTTCTTCATTTGCTTCGTCTTCCCCTAGTGAACAATACTAGGTCGTCAGAACGATATGCAAGTCCTCGGTCAAGAACGGTAAGCAAATAAAAGATATGATAGTAGAATAAGAAGAATAACAGTTATAAAAGGAATAAGAAGGTAAGGTATAATATAGAGTCCATGACTTGAATAGTTTCTAATTTAATATTCCTATAGTGTCTAATATTTCAAGCATCACAAATCCTACGTCACTACCATAATACACAAACAATTTCCTAAATGATGATGCAATTTGGAGAATAACCAAATAACCACTTTACCTAGTTTTTCACCAACAATCCCGTTACCAGGGATCAGGCTGTGACTTGATGGCATGGTGTTTAGAATCTGGCCCTGCCCTCATGGGCTTAAATCTTGAATTCACATATTCGATGGTTTTAAATCGAAATAGGTGCACTTATAATCAGGTGACTTGAACAGGATGGCACGGGGTTATAATCCGGCCTAGCCCTTTTTGGGCCAAATCTTGAATTCACCCATTCGATGGTTTTTGAATTGAAGTAGGTGTATTTATATTCAGGTGACTTGAACAGGACGGCACGGGGTTATGATCCGGCCTAAACAAGAAAGTGAGCTAAGCCTCACCCGCTCACTTTGCAAGGCCTTACGAAAGAGCTTTTAACTGCTGATCAGCCATATATTTATATAAGTATGTTGCGAGATTTCGTAGGTGGTTATTTATGTTGTTCTCCCCTGCCCAATGCTTCTAGCCTAAAAACAATCATTATTCTATTTTCTTGTATTCAGGTTTCTGCTCTGTGTATCACTTTAAGCATTGTTTATATAAAAAGCATTTCGAGATAATACAAGATACACACTTTTATTTATCCGCAACCCAGAGTACCGGCATTAAGTTATCAACACAATTCCAAGAATATAAATTTATACAGAGCAGATCATCAGGTAGTTAGATTTTGTTGAGTGACTTGTGTTCATGCCTTACGTATCCAAGACCTTTACTAATTGTCCCCTAATTAAATTATAATCGTTGGTGGTCTGTTGCAAAAGATATTTAGAGTCTTGGGATGTCGACGGTATTCCTGGATATCGAAATATTGGTTAACTCCCGAAATTCTTAAAAATTTCGGCAGAGTCCCCTTTGTATTTTGGCTTCCGAAAATTTAATAATTTATAAATTCGACCCGGAGCAATCCTCTGTAGTATTCCCGGGCTCACCGACCCCTTCGGTGGAGCAACTCTCAATACCGGAACATACGCAATAGATTATAAGTTAATTGTAATGGAAATGCTTCTTTCATACCTTGACGGTTAGCTAATTATTTATTGCACAATCGTTGCCTCCAACACTGCACAGGTTTTAAGTAATCCATAATTCTTAGTGAACAATTTAAGTTCAAAATTCCCAATATGTAATAGATGAAGGAATTAACTATATGCATACATATTAGAGTTTAGGGTTCAAGGCAAAATTATTAATGTTCATTACACGTGCTATATGCAACCTTCCATAAATAACCAAATTTCGATTAGAACTTATATAACTAAAGTTACCTTAACTTACGGCATATGTATGACACGTTCTTAGGTTAGGTAAATTCTAACAAAGTATACTAAAATTGTTGTTATTCAATTTTGGACAAAATTATATTAACTTAATAGATTGACAAAGTGTCGAATTCTCATTTAATAGCTATGCCGAGTGTGGTTTTACGGTATCTTAATAGTGGGTCTCCGCTTTTCATGTGTCCTTTATATATACATATACATATATATTTATATATTGTCAATGCCATATCATTTGATTAAACACGTAGATGAAAATTTCCTTATATTTTAACATACATAAAAAGGAACACATACACACACACATATCCATATTTATCTAGGTTTAGGTATATAGGCATAGGAATGATGTATATACATATGTATGAACTAATTAGTTGTAGAGTTAAATTGCAAATGTAATTATGATTATCGTGTCTCCATTTGTGTCCTACCTAGGCATCTATATATATATATACACACACACACACACACACACACACACACACACACACACACACACACACACATAGATTTATGAATTCAACTATATACACAAGTGTTAATTGATTTCTAAATCTCCAAAATACTCCTTTAATGAGATCCCAAATTAACTTCTAAGAAAAAAAAAATGCAAGGATGAGGACTTGCCTTTGTTTTGAGCGATCTAAGGTTCTTCCAAGTGCCCACTTGGCACTTAGTTTCTCCCCAATTTTCTATGAGAAATTGACATCAAATTATATTATAATTTAGGTCTAGGAAAAAGGGTTGGGGAAGGAATGAGGTTTTACCTAACTTTTGGAAGAAGGGAAGAAAAATCGTGAAGTTGGAGGAGACGAAGCTCGGCGGCGTGCGGGTTCGGCGGCGTGCGAGTCCAGCGATAATGGCGTACGGGGTGGCGGCGTTCGGCTGCAGTAGAGTCGGCACCGGCGGTGGTGGCGCGGTCCGTCATCGCGTGGGTCCGGCAGCAGCAGCGACAGCTACAACACAGTAGCAGCGGCGGCAGCTACAGTAGACATGGAAGCAGCAGCAACAACAGTAGGCATGGCAGTAGCAGCAGTAGATTGAAAGAGGTTGGAGTTAAAGAAGAATGAAGATGAAGAAGGAATGGGTTTCCTTGGGAATTAAGTAGGGAAGGGTTAGGTTTATTGGGAATGTGTGGGAGAAGGAAATTGAGCCAAGTTTTCCCTGGAAAATAAAGATGAAGGGAGGAGAAGCCATGTATGCCATGACTCACAACCTGCTACTGGTTTTCTCCCCCTTCCCATGGATTTGGGAAATTTGCATAAAACCCCCTCTCAATTTCAGAATTGGATGAGGCTAATTTGTAAATTGGTATTTGCACCAGCCTAAGATATTAATTCATATATATATATATATATATATATATATATATATATATATATTGGAGGGACAAAAATAAAATAAAAAAATAGCAGTTATGACACTCTCCCTTCCTTAGAAAAATTTCGTCCTCAAAATTTTAAATTAAAAGAGTAGCTAACCTTGGTTAGTAAACAAATATGGGAACTGGTTTCGCATGTCTTTTTCTTTTTTCCAAGTTGATTCTCCTGGAGAGTCCTTGTTCCAAGCTACTCGAACTAATGGGATGATCCGATTTTGGAGTATTTTGTCTCTACGATCCAGGATTTCAACGGATCGTTGCTCGACGCGTAGAGTCGGTCCGACGGTAATCTCTGAATGATCTAGTATATGATTTGGATCCGGTACATATCTCCAGAGCTGAGATACATGGAATACATTATGTACCCCTTCTAGTGTTGGGGGCAGTACCAGTTTATAAGATACTCTTCCAATTTTCTCTAGTACATCAAATGGTCCAATATATCTTGGACTCAGCTTCCCTCTAGTTCCAAATCTAATTGTCCCCTTTGTTGGCGAGATTTTTAAGAATGCATGATCGCCAGGTTGAAATTCCAACATCCTTTATTGTTTCTCAGCCCACATCTTTTGTCTATCTTGGGCTGCTTGCAAATAATTTTTTATTGCTTTAATTTTGTCAACAGTCTGTGTTACTAGTTCTGAGCCCAGTAACTGTCTTTCTCCTACATCTGTCCAGCACATTGGTGATCTACACTTCCTTCTATATAATGCTTCAAAAAGTGCCATCTTAATGCTGGTATGATAACTATTATTATAAGAGAATTCTACCAAATGTAAGTGGTCATTCCATGATCCCCCAAAATCTAATGTGCAGGCTCTCAACATATCCTCCAGAGTTTGAATCGTTCTCTCTGATTGACCATATGTCTGAGGATGGTAAGCGGAACTAAATTTTAACTGAGTACCGAGGCTCTCCTGCAAACTTCTCCAGAAATGTGAAGTAAACCTAGTGTCTCTATCCGAAACTATACTTACTAGTACTCCGTATTGACTGACAATCTGTTTCATATACATGTCTGCTAATACTTCTGTCGTCTGTCCTGCCCGGAATGGTAGAAATTGAGCTGATTTAGTGAGTCTATCTATGATGACCCAGATAGCATTGTTACCTTTTTGTGTCTTAGGTAGCCCGATTACAAAATCCATTATGATATGTTCCCATTTCTATTCAGGTATTGGTAAGGGCTGAAGAAGGCCTGCTGTCCTTTGGTATTCTGCTTTTACTTGCTGACAGACAAGACACCTGGATACGAATTTAGCAATCTCTCATTTCATTCCATGCCACCAAAAATTTTGTTTTAAGTCCTTATACATCTTAGTACTTCTCGGATGGATAGAATACTGAGAGTTATGAGCTTCTGTCATGACTTCTGTTCTTAGATTTCCACTGGGTACACACAATCGATCTCCAAACCTTAGCGATCCATCTGGATGCTTTCTTATTCCAGTCTGGAGTCCTTCCTTGGTTTGTCTCCATATTTTCTGCAGTTTAGAGTCTCCTTGTTGAGCTTCCTTGATTCTATCTACTAGGGAAGACTGTACTTGTAAAATTTTCCATGATCCTTCTAATATTGGATATATTACTTCAATTTTCATCTTACTTAACTCTTTGAGTATTTCCCTTGGGGTATTCATAAAAAATGTCATTGGTTTCCTGCTCAAGGCATCCACCACTTTATTTGCTTTAGCCGGATGGTATTCTAATTCCATATCGAAGTCCTTGAGTAATTCCAACCATCTCCTTTGTCTCATATTGATTTCTTTCTGAGTAAACACATATTTCAGACTTTTGTGATCCGTATATATCTTGATTCTCTCTCCACATAAGTAGTGTCGCCATAATTTAAGTGCAAAAACTACAGCTGCTAGTTCCAAATCATGAGTTGGATAATTTCTCTCATGCTGCTTCAGTTGTCGAGAGGCATAGGCTATAACCCTTCCGTTCTGCATTAGTACACATCATAGCCCTTTACCCGATGCATCGCTATATATCTCGTATCCTCCTGATCCTGACGGTAATGCTAGCACAGGTGCCGAAATCAATCTTTCCTTTAATTCATCAATGGCTGTCTGGCATTTTTCTGTCCAATTGTATCTTTCCCCATTTCGGGTCAGCCGAGTTAATGGCTCTGCGATTCTTGAGAATTTTTTTACTAACCTCCTATAGTATCCAGCTAATCCCAAGAAACTTCGAATTTCTGCCACAGACTTTGGAATTGGCCAGGATTTAACAGCTTTCACCTTCTTTGGATCTACTGAAATACCTTCTCCGCTGATGACGTGGCCTAGAAATGATATATAATTTAACCAAAATTCACATTTACTGAGTTTAGCATATAATTGCTCCTGTCTTAGGGTTTGCAGTATCACCCTCAGATGCCCTTCATGTTCTTCTTCATTTTTTGAATATATAAGGATATCGTCAATGAACACAATCACGAACTTATCCAAATATTGATAAAATATCTGATTCATCAAGTCCATAAATATAGCAGGAGCATTAGTTACCCAAAATGGCATAACTAGGAACTCGTAATATCCATAACGAGTCCTAAAGGCTGTTTTTTGAACGTCCTCCTTCTTGACCTTTACTTAATGATATCCCGACCTAAAATAAATCTTTGAGAATACCTTGTCTTCTCCTAAATGATCAAATAATTCATCAATTATGGGCAAGGGGTATTTATTCTTGATTGTTACTTTATTCAAGGCTCTATAATTAATTTCCAATCATAGGGTCCCATCTTTCTTTTTCACAAAAAGCACTGGTGCACCCCACGGTGAAGCGCTGGGGTGAATAAATCATTTTGATAATAATTTCTTTATTTGTTTGTTTAGCTCAGCCAATTCTTCTTTATTCATCGGGTATATTTTCTTAGCTATAGGTGTTGCTCCGGGCACCAAATTGATAGAAAATTCTACTGCTCTATCCGGTGGCAATCCTGGTAACTCATCGGGGAATACATCCTTGAATTCTTTCACTATCCTCGGGAACTGTTCCTCCTCTAGTTCATGGAACCTTTCTTGGACTGGTTGTTCAAACTTTTCTAATTTCTTAGCATCAAATTCCTTTTGGTCTCGACCAAATTCATATAATTCTCCATTGGTGAGCTGAAATAGAACTTTCGCTTGGCCACAATCTATACTTGCTAATGTCTTGGTTAACCAATCTATTCCAAGTACTATATCATAATTGTTCATTGGAAAAACTAACAATCTTACTTGAAAAGCTCCGCCGCCTAACTTAACTGGACATGCTTCACAAACCGGACTAACTTCTACCATACCATTACCCATAAGAATATTTAATTTCTTAAGTAACGGTTGTGATTTGATTTTATGAAGAGCTATAAATACTGATGCTATAAATGAATGGGTTGCCCCAGAATCAAATAATACTGATGTCGGACAAGCTGAAACTAGAATAGTACCTGTTACTACTTCTCCGGCTAGTTCTGTCTCATCAGTATTTATCATAAATGCCTGCCCTTGCCTTTTCTTCTTCCCAGTCTGAGGCTGGTTTGTTTTCTGAGCTTGTTGGAATTGGTAGGCTTAAGGTGCAAATGGTGGTCTTCGTTGATTTCCAAAAGTCAACGTGGCATGAGGTGTTGGCGCTTGTATCAGAGGTCGAGGACCATTCCCTTGAAGCATAGGCCTGATGTTATTTCCTCAGAACGTGGGTCATGATTCCTGGTGCGAGTTTTGCATTATTGACCCTAAGGTTCATTGCTGTGGATACTGGCCAACCTGATGCTTATCTGATCATCATCTTAAACAAAGACCCAAAAATTTTCTACAGTCATCCCTCATGTGCCCAGGTTTTTCAAAAAAGTTGCAAATAATTGATCTTCTCAAGATACCAGTGTCACGCCCCAGTCCCAAAATACCATGGGACCGGACGCGTGATAATGACTAGCAGCACACACCGATGGAAAAACCCAATCTAATGGATCCATCGGGGCATGCTTAAGCTGTAATATAACAATAAGTTGGTCCAATGATACAAGTCACAGTCTATACTAATCTCAACCACAACAGATAATCACAGATCAAATGCCAGAATAATGCAAATAGAAATAACTATCAAATCTCAATAAAAGTGTCTCGAAGAACAATCCGAGAACAAGTCTGATACATCAATGCAATAGACTAGAAAATAAAGGAAATGGAAATAGAAATAAATGAGTATCTCAAGCCAATACCCAGGAGAAGTCCTCTGGTATGATCTCGTCCTCGACTGTCGGTACAGCTCCTGTATCAGCTCTTGTATCTGCTCCTACTGCGATCCCGTATACCTCGGGATAGATCTCGTCTGCAAATCCTGGGGACATAATCCGGATCCAGGTCCTCAGGGGACATAACAAGGTACAGATAATACAAGCCAAAATAATGCAGTGCAGCAAATAATGAGAATAATAGGGTAAGTATATAATCATCTGTGTGAAATGCAAGAGAGAGAGAGAGCATCAATAGTACTCAGGCTGAAACAACTACAAGCTCTGTGTAGGGGAGCCGGTAGCAGTGGTATCATGAGGTGGTCTAGCTCAGCGGGAGACTGAGTAGCCGGCATAACATAATCAACCTGTAGCCTGTGGGTCTCTCCAGCAATAGATGGAGCAATAAGGGAATACTAAATAACCAGCTAAGTGATATGCAAGTTAAGAGCAGCACTAGAACTCAGGCTGAAGCCACTACAAGCTCTATGTCGGGGAGCCGGTAGCAGCAGTAATAATGAGTAATGGGCCAAGCTCGGGCTTTAGAGTCTTGTGCCTCACAATAATAGGGGTTTATATATATGATCAGCCTGTAGCCTGTGTGTCTCTCCCCACCCAATATAATCACACGTCTCATGTCCACGATGCATCATGTCCATGTCACGCACAATCATACCTAATGCAACAAGTCATATAGTATCTAGGAATTTAATGTCAATGTCAGAAGTCTGTATCCTATACAGAATCACCATGAATATCTCAGGAAGATCCTGTCCATGAATAGTGTCAAGTGTCCTGGGTTATAGTGTACTTGATAAGACAAGTACGAGAATGTAAAGGGTCACGAATATCCATCTCTAGATGACAATACACAACATCACGTACGGTGTTGGCACCCGACTAATAATCGGACGCGAAGTAAGTCACACGGTCCTAGGGCAAGCATGCACAACAATATAAATAAAGCAAGGAAATATGCAACAAGAACTGCAAAGGTGGTAAGGTATACTTGCACAACAATGTATAAATAAGTCAAGGAAATAAGTAACAAAGCTGTAAGTTTTGGCAAGATACACTTGCCTGGGGTTCTCGCTCCAACTGTAGCTCTGATCTCAGTGTGATCTGCAGGTACTACTCTGGTTGCTGAAATAAACATCACTATTAGATTCAGAAAATATCAAATAGCTAGAAATGCCTATCCTTGAGTCCAATTTGGACACAAGGGCAAAAATGACATTTTCGGGCCAAAACGGGGTCCACATGTGGGCCACTTTGCACCGAAAAGCGTGTCAGGGTCAAAGGTCTCCAAATTTGTTAAACTTAGTGTCAACAAGTCAGGAACGATGATACGAACCCAACGGAACTTCCAGAATTGGATTTCAATGAGCCGATCACAAAATCGCCCGTCAAGTGGAGCCTGTGGGGCCCACGATATGCGATTTCGTCAATGTTCTCAGAATCGAACCAAACTTGGGTCACAGGACCAGCGTATTGCTACGAGTCCGATGGCACAAGTTTTGTCTCGATCCGACGTGTGTACACAAAGTTACAGCGTGTTCCAGAACCGACGGATACGGGACGTTGTCGGCGGATACGCGTTGATTCCGGTGTGCACGCACATCCAAATCAGCTTCTGCGAAATCCCACACGTCCGTATCAACGACGCGCATATTTCGATAAAGATCGTGTGCTACCAAGTCGTCCCGTTTGGCGGGGCGCACTCAGTTCCGGGGTAAAATAGGGTATTATTTTTCCTGTTTTTAGATCGCGGTGTGCGATCACCATAGGACGCGATGCACCAAACGAGTTATACGGGCACCGAGAGGGTTATACAGTCTACGCGTAGCAACTGACGGAATTAAAAATGGAGTTACGAGGAGAGAGGAAACGCTACCTGAACAGGGCTCCGTGAAATCTAAATTCTCGTATCCGAACGTGTCCTGATCGTGTCCTGCGTCGACCGAGTCCTGTGTCCAGGCTGTGTCCGTGTCCACTGCTCTAGGGTTTAGGGCAGCGGTGTCCGGGTACTTTGGCGGAGGCGGAGGATCTCGAGGCGGAGGCGTCGCTGCGGGAATCGTCGGGGGCTGGGCAGGGCACGGCGAGGGGATCGTGATGGAGGAAGGCGCGGCGGGTCGAGGGCGGCTAGGTCTAGGGCTAGGTCGGCTGTGAGCGGGGAGGAGATAGGCGGAGAGGGGATCGAGGTGCGTTCGGGCGGCACGAGATGGAGGTTAGGGCGGAGAAATGAGGCTGCTGGCTGGGGAGAGGGCTGAGAGCGGAGGGTGGTGGTGCTCCGTGGTGGCTGGAGGAGTGGCTGGGAGCGTGTCTCGACAGAGACAGGCGGAGCAGTCGGCGTCGGATCATTGGTGGAGCGGGAGGAGGAGAAGAACGGGCGGTGGACTAGGAAGAAGATTGCGGCTGTGGAGTTTGGGATCGACGGCGAGGTTCGTTGGGGTACGGCGGAGTTCGATCTGGAGGGTCGACGGCGTCGGGTGGATGAGAGAGGGAGTCAACGGCGAGGGTCGGGGCTGCGTGTGGTGGTCGAGCGGTTGCTCGGCGACTAGGGCGGAGATGAGAGGGAGAAGAGAGGGAGGAGGGCTGTGGGCGGGCCTAGGCGGAGAGGAGGGTGGAGCTCGTCGGAGAAGACGGAGGAGGGGGAGAAAATTTGGTGGCCGAAGATCGGAGGGGTTAGGGTTTCGACTGGGGCGGCTTACGGCTAGGGTTAGGGAAAGGTAATTAGGGATTAGGGTTATTTAGGATTAGGGATTTTTAGTAATTCTCTTTTTCTTTTTGTTTTTTTTCTTTTTGGAGAAAACTAAGAAAATAGGTATTTATACATGCAGAAATTGGACTAGGGTTTGACCTAGGATTTGGGCTGGGTCAACGCTCCTTGGGCTTGGCTTCGGCTCTCATGGGAATGTCGGGCGTTGGCACGGGTTTAATTCGGTTTAATTCTACATCGGTTTTCAGGACTTTAAAAATGATTCCGGGGTCCAATAAATTCACAAAAAATTACCCTATGTCCGGTTTTCTATTTTACACCATAAAATATTATTTTCATAATATTTTAATATTAATTAACAGCAATTAAAAATCATTTAATTATCAAAAGCCTAGGTTTTAATTACAAAAAATCCCAAAAAATTATGAAAAATTATGAAAAATCCAAATTAATAATTACTGAAAATCAGGGGGCTTACAATCTACCCAACTTATAAAAAATTCGTCCTTGAAATTAAAATATGGTAGGGTTCTCTCTATATAATCTCACTTGATTACAGGCTAAAGGATTCCTCTCAAGTGAACATTGCGGTCTCTACCCAACTTAGAATTTACCCATCTATCATCTAAGGCTATACATCTAATAAGCTATGCCCCAACTTATTAATCAGGTTATTGAATCCTCAAGTCTTTAACACCAAACATATCACCTATGGTATTCCCTTAATCATTTATAAAAAGGGTCATCAAGCAATGCGACCTGCCTGTGGGGTATATCTAGTACTGTCTATATATCAAACTTATACTAAGCACGAGGGTTCGTCTTTCCGAAATAAGAAAAGACGGAGATCAATAATAAAGAGTTCAAGTGTGAGGTAATATAATAGAAGTATCAGGGTCAAGGTGTTTAAAGAATTCAAATGGAAATCGTCAAGCAGTTGTGGATTAAAATCCTATTCTGGTAATCCTTTGTTCGCATGCTTGTATTAGTACAGTTACGTAACTGATACGATATGCTCAGACATATCTAGAGGACAAGTATACTAGTCAACTATATATCTCAATCCACGTAAAGTAGTCGTGCGAAAAGCGAACCAAAATGCACTAAGGTTGATCAGACTGTAATACATTAATTATGAATAGACAATTGTATTAGTGGGCTTGATCAGGGCCCAATAACACATATGTCCTGAACAAGCTTGATAAAGAATAGGCTGGCAAAAACTAGGCTATAATATAACAGCATAAGTCAAGGTAGTATATAAAATATAAGTACGCTAGATGGGGATGGAAGGAGGTACAACTTAATTCAAGTTCACAAAATAACACAAAATAAGCACAATAACAAAAGATTCTATAATCTCTACAGTTATCAATTATAAAAGCATTCTCGGTTATAAATTATTAGCAGTTCGAGACTACATAGGTTAAGGCTGAGGTCACGAACCAATAGGCACGAGATAAAACAAATTGATAAACAGATAACTACGATAAATTACGCGCATTAGCTACTCCATGGGTCTGTGCGTCTTCCAAAGTTATTGCTGGGGCTTGTTCACGTTCTTGCAGTTGATTCCTCTGTTGCTGTTGAGCCTGCTGAAAGAGTGTTATTTGTGGTGCCAAGGGTAGCCTCGGCTGATTCCCTCCTGGGGCTGATGGTCTGACTCCTTGAACTCCCGTTTGCGGTGCTTCCGATGCTGGAGAGGCTGGCCTTGGTGCTGGTGACATTAGCGCTCTTTCTCGACGTTTGGGGTATTCCTTTATTAAATGTTGACTGGATCCGCAAGCTAAGCATAATTTCCTTTTGCGTCTGTACTCGTTCTCTATATGGCCTCGCCTACGACAATGGCCTCGCCTACGACAATATGGACAGACATGTATTTCTTGAGGAGGTGCTTCTGGTGGCTGGTGCATGTAAGAACTCTTTGCAATTTCTTCCTGTGGTGCTCCGGCTGGTGCTGTTGTGGCTGGTTGATGAATCATCAATGCTTTCTCTCGATGTTGAGAATAGTCCTTAGCTAAGTGTTGACTGGTTCCGCAAATCAAGCATAATCCTAACTTGCGTCTGCACTCCTTCTCAATATGGCCTTTCTTGCGACAATGCTGACAAGTAGGAAGAAATAAGGCTCTGGTGCTGCTCTTGGTGGTGGATTCATCTGTGGTCGCTTTACAACTCTTTCTTGTTGTGCTTGGTCTGGGGCTGATGTATACGGCCGCTTCTGGCTGGACCCTATCCTTGAGTCGCACTCTATGGGTCTTGCTGTAGTAAGAACATCCTCGTCTGAGGTAGTTGCAGCGGGACTGATTAACTTCCGTAACTCTGAGCTGAATCTATCGATGAACTTCTCTGCTTGGATCTGCTGAGCTTCTTCCTGAACCTTCTGATGGGCTTGCATCATCGCGTAGAACATTCGAAACATTTATTGTTCGTCCATAGCCTGCCCTTGTGGAACGGTAGGCATCGGTGGAGCCAACTGCGTTGATGATGGAACGTCATCTTCCTGGATTCTCGAGGCGTGCTAACTTACTTGATTGCGTGGTTGAGCTGCTTGACCTTCATCAACTGGTGTTACTTTATCTTCGTTGGTTACTACAGCGTCTCGTGGTGATCTTGCAGGAGTCTCGTTGCTTGATCGGGATTCCATAACTGTGCATCCAAAATAAACAATAAGAGGCGTACAAGAATCAAGGCAGGATACGAGTCAAGAAATTAATTCGAATCCGACATAGATATCAAGAACGTTTCAAGCAAGTGGATGAGATCCTAAAAACTTATCATATTCTTATTGCAGGCTTGCTCGGTCCCTAAGTTGAAACCGAACAATTTAGTCGTTGACCTGCATGGGCCACCATAAAAACCATGTCATGCTCCAGTCCCAAAATACCGTGGGACCGGACGCATGATAATGGCCAACAGCACACACCGATGGACAAACTCAATCTAATGGATCCATCGGGGCATGCTTAAACTGTAATATAACAATAAGTAGGTCCACTGATACAAGTCACAGTCTATACTAATCTCATCCACAACAGATAATCACAGATCAAATGCCAGAATAATGCAAATAGAAATAACTATCAAATCTCAATAAAAGTGTCTCGGAGAACAATCCGAGAACAAGTCTGATACATCAATGCAATAGACTGGAAAATAAAGGAAATGGAAATAGAAATAAATGAGTATCTCAAGCCAATACCCAGGAGAAGTCCTCTGGTATGATCTCGTCCTCGACTGTCGGTACAGCTCCTGTATCAGCTCTTGTATCTGCTCCTACTGCGATCCCGTATACCTCGGGATAGATCTCGTCTGCAAATCCTGGGGACATAGTCCGGATCCAGGTCCTCAGGGAACATAACAAGGTACAGATAATATAAGCCAAAATAATGCAGTGCAGCAAATAATGAGAATAATAGGGTAAGTATGTAATCATCTGTGTGAAATACAAGAGAGAGAGAGCATCAATAGTACTCAGGTTGAAACAACTACAAGCTCTATGTAGGGGAGCCGGTAGCAATGGTATCATGAGGTGGTCTAGCTCAGCGGGAGACTGAGTAGCCGGCATAACATAATCAACCTGTAGCCTGTGGGTCTCTCCAGCAATAGATGGAACAATAAGGGAATACTAAATAACCAGCTAAGTGATATGCAAGTTGAGAGCAGCACTAGAACTCAGGCTGAAGCCACTACAAGCTCTGTGTCGGGGAGCCGGTAGCAGCAGTAATAATGAGTAATGGGCCAAGCTCGGGCTTCAGAGTCTTGTGCCTCACAATAATAGGGGTTTATATATATGATCAGCCTGTAGCCTGTGTGTATCTCCCCACCCAATATAATCACACGTCTCATGTCCATGATGCATCATGTCCATGTCACGCACAATCATACCTAATGCAACAAGTCATATAGTATCTAGGAATTTAATGTCAATGTCAAAAGTCTGTATCCTATACAGAATCACCATGAATATCTCAGGAAGATCCTGTCCATAAATAGTGTCAAGTGTCCTGGGTTATAGTGTACTTGATAAGACAAGTACGAGAATGCAAAGGGTCACGAATGTCCATCTCTAGCTGACAATACACAACATCGCGTACGGTGTTGGCACCCGACTAATAATCGGACGCGAAGTAAGTCACACGGTCCTAGGGCAAGCATGCACAATAATATAAATAAAGCAAGGAAATATGCAACAAAAACTGCAAAGGTGGCAAGGTATACTTGCACAACAATATATAAATAAGTCAAGAAAATAAGTAGCAAAGCTGCAAGTTTTGGCAAGGTACACTTGCCTGGGGTTCTGGCTCCAACTGTAGCTCTGGTCTCAGTGTGATCTGCAGGTACTACTCCGGTTGCTAAAATAAATATCATCATTAGATTCAAAAAATATCAAATAGCTAGAAACACCTGTCCTTGAGTCCAATTTGGACACAAGGGCAAAAATAACATTTTTGGGCCAAAGTGGAGTCCACATGTGGGCCACTTTGCACCGAAAAGCGTGTCAGGGTCAAAGGTTGCTAAATTCGTCAAACTTAGTGTCAACAAGTCAGGAACGATGATACGAACCCAAAGGAACTTCCAGAATTAGATTTCGATGAGCCGATCATAAAATCGCCCGTCAAGTGGAGCCTGTGGGGCCCACGATACGCGATTTTGTCAACGTTCTCAGAATCGAACCAAACTTTGGTCACAGGACCAGCGTATTGCTACGAGTCCGATGGCGCAAGTTTTGTCTCGATCCGACGTGTGTACACAAAGTTACAGCGTGTTCCAGAACCGACGGATACGGGACGTTGTCGGCGGATACGCGTTGATTCCGGTGTGCACGCACATCCAAATCAGCTTCTGCGAAATCCCACACGTCCGTATCAATAACGCGCATATTTTGGTAAAGACCGCGTGTGACCAAGTCGTCCCGTTTGGCGGGGCACACTCAGTTCCGGGGTAAAATAGGGCATTGTTTTTCCTGTTTTTGGATCACGGTGTGCGATCACCACAGGACGCGATGCACCAAACGAGTTGTACGGGCATCGAGAGGGTTATACAGTCTACGCATAACAACTGACGAAATTAAAAACGGAGTTACGAGGAGAGAGAAAACGCTACCTGAACAGGGCTCCGTGAAATCTAAATTCTCGTGTCCGAACGTGTCCTGATCGTATCCTGCGTCGACCGAGTCCTGTGTCCAGGCTGTGTCCGTGTCCGGGTACTTCGGCGGAGGCGGAGGATCTCGAGGCGGAGGCGTCGCTGCGGGAATCGTCGGGGGCTGGGCAGGGCACGGCGAGGGGATCGTGATGGAGGAAGGCGGCGGGTCGAGGGCGGCTAGGTCTAGGGCTAGGTCGGCTGTGAGCGGGGAGGAGATAGGCGGAGAGGGGATCGAGGTGCGTCCGGGCAGCGCGAGGTGGAGGTTAGGGCGAAGAAAGGAGGCTGCTGGCTGGGGAGAGGGCTGAGAGCGGAGGGTGGTGGTGCTCCGTGGTGGCTGGGAGCGTGTCTCGGCAGAGACAGGCGGAGCAGTCGGCGTCGGGTCGTTGGTAGAGCGGGAGGAGGAGAAGAACGGGCGGTGGACTAGGAAGAAGATGGCGGCTGTGGAGTTTGGGATCGACGGCGAGGTTCGTTGGGGTGCGGCGGAGTTCGATCTGGAGGGTCGACGGCATCGGGTGGATGAGAGAGGGAGTCGACGGCGAGGGTCGGGGCTGCGTGTGGTGGTCGAACGGCTGCTCGGCGACTAGGGCGGAGATGAGAGGGAGAAGAGAGGGAGGAGGGCTGTGAGCGGGCCTAGGCGGAGAGGAGGGTGGAGCTCGTTGGAGAAGACGGAGGAGGAGGAGAAAATTCGGTGGCCGGAGATCAGAGGGGTTAGGGTTTCGACTGGGGCGGCTTACGGCTAGGGTTAGAGAAAGGTAATTAGGGATTAGGGTTATTTAGAATTAGGGATTTTTAGTAATTCTCTTTTTCTTTTTGTTTTTTTTCTTTTTTGGAGAAAACTAAAAAAATAGGTATTTATACATACAGAAATTGGACTAGGGTTTGACCTAGAATTTGGGCTGGGTCAACGCTCCTTGGGCTTGGCTTCGGCTCTCATGGGAATGTCGGGCGTTGGCACGGGTTTAATTCGGTTTAATTCTACATCGGTTTTCAGGGCTTTAAAAATGATTCCGGGGTCCAATAAATTCACAGAAAATTACCCTATGTTCGGTTTTCTATTTTACACCATAAAATATTATTTCTATAATATTTTAACATTAATTAATAGCAATTAAAAATCATTTAATTACCAAAAGCCTAGGTTTTAATTACAGAAAAATCCCAGAAAATTACGAAAAATTGTAAAAAATCCAAATTAATAATTACTGAAAATCAGGGGGCTTACAACCAGTTGGAGAGCGTTTGGACGGTCCTTGCCATGGATGCCTCGAGGATGAAACTCCTACTTCCAAAGCCCTTTTCTGAGGCTAAGATCGAAACGGTTGTTCTTCATTTAGCATTCTTTCCTAGCTCCTTGCTGCTTCAGTCACCTCAGGATAGGTTTGGCATCGATAGGCAGTGACCATACTCTTCAGTTGGCTCCCTAGTCCTTCCAGGAATCTAGATACCTTGGTCTCCTCATCAGCTATTAGGATTGAAGCAAAACGACTAAGCCTAGAAAACTCTGCAACATACTCGTCTACCGTGAGTCTCCCTTGTTTTAAATGAGTGAACTATCGTTCTAACTCAATGTTAGCTGATTTTGGAAAGAATCTCCCTTCAAATTTTCTTTAATATTCTCTCCAAGTTATTTTTTCCTCCGAATCCTTTGGGTGTTCAGCACTCCACTAGTGTTCAACAATATCCTCCAATTGAATTCAGATTGTAGATACTATATCCTCAGGATTAATTTTCGTTGCTTTTAGCAGCCCTTCTATGGTTCTAATCCACTGTCCGACTTCGATCGGACTTTTCGTTCCCTTAAACTTGGGAGGATTTAGGTTCCTAAAGTCCTTTAGTGAACCATCTTTGGAATTGGCAAACGTTTGCAGATGTTCCAATACTATGGCAATTGTGGCTAGAGCCGTATCTGTATGCTGACTGTTAGACTCCAGAATTTGCTGGAATAACTTGTACGTATCCTTAATAGAGGGTTCCATCTGAGTTTGTGAGGACGAAGCATGGGATTGATCATGAGTAGACATTATCCTGAAAATTTAAATGTAATTTCTCAGGAATAATCCTGAGATTCAAGGATAGGAAAATCTTAAGAGGGAAATAGAGGAACATATAGGTACATGGATAACGAAAAGCATATTTCGTTCACTCATAGTCAAAATGTGATACAAAATATCCTGCTAAGGTACTAGTCACCTTGCACATAGGCATATATACATATTTAGACTATTCACATTCCCACACTTTCTCCCTTCCTAGCTTATACATATATATACATACATCCTTGTCATTCACAAAAGATACCTAGTAGATAAGAGATCCTTTATACATATGACTTATAGTCCAGTTTCCCCATGATACGGTTCCACACCTGGGTAAGGATTGTAGCTTCGGGATGTAGTTCTTGAAAATCAGTTAACGTTCCTTCATACCCTTCTAATTTAGGATAATCATATTCATGTTCTGGGTCCCGTACGTAGATATAATAGGTTTCTCTTTCATGGCCCACTTCTGCACCATCCTCCAAATCTCTAATAACGGGGCACATAATACCATAATGCACTTCATAGAGTGGTATATGATACCAATCTAATAGGTGCCATAGTTCCCTTACATATTGCTGATAGCCATAAAGTGTGCGGTCACTTCCATCCCACCAGACGCTCGAAAGGAATAGATCCATGTCCTATATTCAAAATAAGAAATCAAGTAATAATTATATTAAGAGAAATCAAAATTTCTTCAGAATACCCTTACTCTCTTTTCCAATCACTGGTATTGCTTATCTTAGGGTGTTCTAATTTGATAAGGAATCCAGAGTTCTCTTATACCAGCTCCTAACCTATATCCTGTAACATGTGTCTTTATAATACCTAGACTTGCACCTTATCCTAGGTTCTTCATCTTCAGGTCCTACCTAGGTTTCCTAAAAGCATGACCTGCATGGGCCACCACTAAAAGATGTGTCACGTCCCACTTCCCAAGAACGGTGAGTCGGGTACGTAACTATATCCCCAGGCTACGCCCCATACGAATACTACATACTCGTATCAGCGATTGTTGCCTATAAGTCTCTTTTAGAATAAAATGCAAGTCATACTAAGGCAATTAGGCAATACATCTAAAGCATACCATCCTGGTTAATATACAATTACAATAACTTCTCTTTAATATACATAATTTCAGTTACAAACTACTTGGTGCTATATATCCTGGGATCACTTGAAGATTATTCCTCGATCCCATCCACGTTATAAGAGGTAGCATTTTTTTATTTGCTTTGTCTTCCCCTAGTGAACAATACTATGTCGTCAGAACGATATGCAAGTCCTCGGTCAAGAACGATAAGAAAATAAAAGATATGATAGTAGAATAAGAAGAATAACAGTTATAAAAGGAATAAGAAGGTAAGGTATAATATAGAGTCCATCACTTGAATAGTTTCTAATTTAATATTCCTATAGTGTCTAATATTTCAAGCATCACAAATCCTACGTCACTACCATAATACACAAACAATTTCCTAAATGATGATGCAATTTGGAGAATAACCAAATAACCACTTTACCTAGTTTTTCACCAACAATCCCGTTACCAGGGATCAGGCTGTGACTTGATGGCACGGTGCTTAGAATCCGGCCCTGGCCTCATGGGCTTAAATCTTGAATTCATATATTCGATGGTTTTAAATCGAAATATGTGCACTTATAATCAGGTGACTTGAACAGGATGGCACGGGGTTATGATCCGGCCTAGCCCTTTTTGGGACAAATCTTGAATTCACCCATTCGATGGTTTTTGAATCGAAGTAGGTGTATTTATATTCAGGTGACTTGAACAGGACGGCACGGGATTATGATCCGGCCTAAACAGGAAAGTGAGCTAAGCCTCACCCGCTCACTTCGCAAGGCCTTACGAAAGAGCTTTTAACTACTAATCAGCCATATATTTATATAAGTATGTTGCGGGATTTCGTAGGTGGTTATTTATGTTGTTCTCCCCTGTCCAATGCTTCTAGTCTAAATTGATAAACAATCCTTATTCTATTTTCTTGTATTCAGGTTTCTGCTCTGTGTATCGCTTTAATCATTGTTTATATAAAAAGCATTTCGAGATAATACAAGATACACACTTTTATTTATCCGTAACCCAGAGTACAGGCATTAAGTTATCAACACAATTTCAAGAATATTAATTTATATAGAGCAGATCATCAGGTAGTTAAATTTTGTTGAGTGACTTGTGTTCATGCCTTACGTATACTAGACCTTTACTAACTGTCCCCTAATTAAATTACAATCGTTGGTGGTCTGTTGCAAAAGATATTTAGGGTCTTGGGATGTCGGTGGTATTCCTGGATATCGAAATATTGGTTAACTCCCGAAATTCTTAAAATTTTTGGCAGAGTCCCCTTTGTATTTCGGCTTCCGGAAATTTAACAATTTATAAATTTGACCCGGAGCAACCCTCCGTAGTATTCTCAGGCTGGCCGACCCCTTCGGTGGATACATGCAATAGATTATAGGCTTCTTTCATACCTTGACGGTTAGCTAATTATTTATTGCGCAATCGTTGCCTTCCAACACTGCACAGGTTTTAAGTAATCCATAATTCTCAGTAAACAATTTAAGTTCAAAATTCTCAATATATAATAGATGAAGGAATTAACTATATGCATACATATTAGAGTTTAGGGTTCAAGGCAAAATTATTCATGTTCATTACACGTGCTATATGCAACCTTCCATAAATAACCAAATTTCGATTAGAACTTATGCAACTAAAGTTACCTTAACTTACGGCATATGTATGACACGTTCTTAGGTTAGGTAAATTCTAACAAAGTATAATAAATTGGTTGTTATTCAATTTTGGACAAAATTATATTAAATTAATAGATTGACAAAGTGTCGAATTCTTATTTAATAGCTATGCCGAGTGTGGTTTTACGGTATCTTAATAGTGGGTCTCCGCTTTTCATGTATCCTTTATATATGCATATACATATATATTTATATATTGTCAATGCCATATTATTTTATTAAATACGTAGATAAAAATTTCCTTATATTCTAACATACATAAAAAGGAACACATACACGCACACATATCCATGTTTATCTAGGTTTAGGTATATAGGGATAGGAATGATGTATATACATATGTATGAACTAATTAGTTGTAGAGTTAAATTGCTATATATATATATATATATATATATATATATATATATATATATATATATATATATATATATATATATATATATATATATATATATATATTGTAAGTCCCCTCATTTTAGAATAGGGATAATTTGGTAATTTATAATTATTTTTATTATTTTAATTTAATTAGATAGATTTAAAGAATTAATTTCTAAAATTATTTTTAATATATATGACACTTTGCCATGGCTTCGATATTTTGAGCAATGCACGACCTTTTTTTTTCCAAAAAAATATATAATAATAATTTTAATTGAGTCTAATATAGTTGGAATATGAATGTTGTATTTATTTGATCTCCCCCATCCTCCAAAAATATTAAAGAACGTCAAATTACGGTTACCGTAAAATTGCCTCCATTTCACTAGAACTTGACCCAAACCCAACCCAAACACATGTAGGCATGTAGTGCACCCCAAATATTCTCATGTAAATATATATTATATATATAAATAATATTTAAATTAATTAATTTATATTTATAGGAGTTCTAACTATAGAAAGTTGTATAGGTGGCAACCTAGTTGGCAAATAACTACCTAACCACTTCCCTAACCAACCCAACAACCAAATCTTATCCAATCCTAACCATAACAATCAACCCCACCCTCAAAATTTCGGCCAAGATCAGCCCCCCTTGGTCAAACCCCTTAGCAATAGGATAAACCCCCTCATTTATTTAAATCTATTTAAAAAGGTCCTATATATATCAACTTATCACCAAACTCTAATCCTAACATCTACTTCCCTCTTTGCGGCCGCCCCTATATCCTCCCTCCTCTCTTCCATGACCCCTTCAGCTTCTCCCACTCCTTCTCCACTTCCTTTTCACTCCTTCCCAACCTCCACTTCATCCCCCACAAGTTGACAAGCCCTAGAGCAAGAGATTAGTCACCGCAGAGGCCGACAACTTGCTACTGGTTGCAGCTGCTATCCACCCCATAACAGTCTAAAAACCACTTACAAACTGAATATTTACCTCCTATATGAATCCCCCAATCACCCCCTCAAGTTTCGTGGAGTTTGGAGTCCGTTTGGTGCTCCGAATGGTCCGTGTCGCTAGAAAGGACCACGCCGTAATCACATAAGGGTAAGTCTTCCAACTTAGATTCTTTTTCCTATTCTCCATGAACCAAAGATGTGTAACTCATGATAATATTATATGATGAGTATGATTAACTCCATACATGAGAAACCCGTATTTCTATGTAGAAACTATTCCAAGAAAATCGAACAATCATGACACGGACACGACGCACCAATGGTAGACAAGGTTCAATGAGTATTGTCATGATAAATATATATAAAATAATTCCAGAAAATTATATTTTATTAATTCAGAATATAAATATTATAATTATATAATTAATCATATTTTATGTCGACGGAAAGATTGGATGCAAAGACTACTTGGCCAAGTTGTAAGAATAGCTAAATAGCGTAGTTAAGATGGTTGCTTGAATGATATGATATAATTATTTTTATATATAAATATTATTAAATTCTAAAAATTAAATAATATAATTTGATATTAAAAATATTTTATTACTCAAGTTGGTAATGTTGCATGTACAAAATAGCATCATGTTGTCAGAATACCTAGTCGACGCACAACATGACTTTGTGATACGATTCTTGGAGGGTTTGATCTTAATTCCTAAAACTGAATTTATATGTGTTTTAATTCTGGAAATAAAGTATTTCAAATTTATATTTATGATATTTGCATGTCAAACCTGAACCCTAAAAATAAGGGCCACTAGCCTATATTTCTGGTGACTTTATGACATTGTTTTGCTAGTAAATAGAGGTTATTTTGGAAGGAATAAATGGGTGAATATTTTCTGAGATTAAATCAGAATATAATATGATATAAAATAATTTTTTATAAATATAAACCATACTAATGGACTAGCAATGTCTCGAACAAGTTTCAGACAAAACTAGTCAACCTATAGTGGTCGAAATCATGAAATATGATGTTTTGTCAAATCTGGAATTTATTGCTATAAATTCATATAAATTATATTTAATTATGGAATATATAATTTATTATGATTATTTCTATGTCCTTTAATTAGGGACTTAAACTTATATTTTGGAAGTCAAAAACCAAGAAACTAGGTCCTACCATGTAAAAGTAAGCAAAGTTGTTAGAAATAATAAGGAGCTTGATTTTGCATGGCATCGAAGAAATTATAGAATTAAGTTATAATTACAAAAATTCATGATTGGACCCTTAAGTATTTAATTGGTTTTTAGGTCAATTGAATTCCGAAGGAGTGAACGTAGGATCATCTTTACCACCACTGACTGCAGAACCAGACAAGTGTACCTTGCCAAGATATTTACAGTTATACATTATTTATTTGATATTATGTATGTATTAGATATTATAATTGTGTGGCTTGGTTATTGTACTTGTGAGCCTAGGGCCGTTATACGATACTTTGTGTCCGGACAAGATTCGGGTACCGACATCCTCTGCGGAGTCGAGTATCATAGTTATAGAGTCATTCTTTCGAACCCATATTTTGTTCATATGTTATTTGCACATCCGACCGTAGGACACTTGACACGATATTCATGTGGCAGAGTCTTTCTCGACTTGATCGTGGTACTTGGACTCTGGGTAGGACTACATGATGCATGCTATAGTGGTAGTTATAATTATACATATTGACTATGACTTATGTTGATAGTTAGAGGTCACGATCATTACGTGTCTTGATTGAGACGTGAGGTTACATTGGGTGGGGAGAGTCTTCATCGTGCTCTGGACATATTTTACTATTACTACTTGAGTGTACTATTAGCATACGGAAGTGTCCATTGGGATCTTCCGTGAGTACTTTATATATACATCTTCCTCCTGGTTCCCCCACACGGAGCCTTGAGTGTACTATTAGCATACAAAAGTGTCCATTAGGATCTTTTGTGAGTACCAGTCTGTCACGCCCCGAGGCGTCCCCCGCGTCGTGACCGCCGTGCGGGCCTGGGGTTGCGCCCGCACAAGGCTAAAGTATTTTGCATAGCAAGCACATATTCAGAGTACGCAGATAAATTGAAACACAGATTTGAAACATGGAAAAGTTCTCTTTATTGATAATGAACATCTATTACAAACTCTTGAACGAGTTAGCTAATATGCCGAACGGCTTACAAAAGAGATGACTCAAAATGAGATAGCAGTCCTGTACATTACATCCCTTTAGAAACTCAAAATGATAAGGACCTCCTGGCTGGAGGATAGCTTTGCCACGGAGCTGCATTTGTGTATGAAGAGTTGCAAGCTCCTGACTTGAAGATGCTTCGAAGGCGCGGTAAAGATGCGCTAACAGCTGGACTGGATCGGGAAGACGACTTCGGCTCCTCGCTCGGTTCGCCTTTGTGCGGAGAACCTGTTTCAACGAGGGTCAGCATATCGAAACATGCTGGTGAAGGCGAGCTAGCCTGACTATACCAATCAACACGTTGTTTTAATGAAGCATGCATATTTGTGGGTTTCTATCTTGCCTTAGTTCATTTACAAGTAAGCAGCATATAGAATTTACTGAAATGAATGTGCCACCATTCGGTGGATTTTACCTGACCGTCTGAATTACCTGCACAATACTTACCTTGCCTTCCCTGCCACGAAGACACAAGTTAGTTTGCAACAGGTTTAAATATACAAGATGATCACTGACTTGGTTGCCATAATGGACGATAGTCTTTGACGAGAATGGCGTGCAACGAAAGTACAAGGGGCGTTGCAAGCCATTCTGCCAAGAACAAGAGACTAAAAAATAGGTCTCGCCCGGACCGGATCGATGTCAGTGCCCCAGCATCGTCCGCAAGACCATTACCCTGTGCACAAGTTGTCCATGATCGAACAATATACAAGTTAACAATCTGTAGTTGAGGCAACAAGAGTACAAGACAAGCAATGTACAAGACAAGCAATAATTTTCCCAAGCGAACAAGCATGCATTTAAGTATCCGTTCGTGAAGTTTATTGACAAGCATATAACCAAGTCTATTCTCTTTTATCTTGGTTTCTTTTATTATTACTTGGTATCGTTTGATCGGGGCAAAGGAGTGAAGCTTGGAAGCAGGGCTAGCTAATCGGGTTGGTAGCCACTCACTTAGATTTGGAAGGAAGAAGGAAAGAGGCGCTTCATGACTCCGCTCGCAAGCCGCCTACTGCTCGTTCACCTGCACACGAACAGCTCGATTAATACTTCTTCTTCTCTTTCCAATCTCGGAATTGAAGTGCAAGTTCAATGAACGAAAACAATGAAAACTATCGAAACCGTTCAAGGAAAACAAGCAAATCCCAAAACCAACTCAAAGCACGAAAGCAACAAGCGACATCGAAAACTGAGGCAATAAAAGATAGCAGTGGAGAGGTCCCTCCTGACTCTGCCGCTAAGTCGATCCTTGGGGCGCGGTCCACTGAATATGGGAATCAATTCCGAAGAAACAAATCCATAACGAGGATGAGTTCTTAATTCAATCTATCCCGATCGAACGATACCGTCTTGTGTTTCTTAGCCGCGCTCTCCGCACCGGGAGAACGGGGCGCTACACAGTCTGGGGTACGATACCATACACTAATTTACATATCACATAGTTGGTCACAGTAGTTTACCCTTGAGTATGTGGCATTATACTGTTTTACTTTTGGCATGTTATTTCTTGTACCTTGTTACGTCCCTCCGAGGACCTGGTCCCCTGCCAGTTTTTACAGCATAGACGGTTACGGAGCCTTTGGGATTTCTGATGGAGTTGCTTGTCTTACAGGCATTGGTACCAATTATTTATATTATTTCCACCAAAGTTATGGTTATTTATTCATATTGTTTATTTATCTGCTGATGTAGCCTAGTTTTATAGACTCATATTTCTTTCTCGAGTCTATTCGAGTTTGTGTGTTACTGGACGGCCGACTTTAGCACATGTAGCTCATTCCTGTGTATTCTGTTCATTGTGGATTGAGGCATAGATATTTATATTTACTTGATTATTTAAGCAGTGACCATTATAATACAACTTATACGTATTCGAGTCGAACCAGAGTCTGGTCGAATGCGTAGCTGACATGTTACGTATTCCTAGTACTACGTATTTTGGGACTGGGGCGTGACATATTTTTGTGGTGGCCCATGCAGGTCAGAGCATATCGTTTTGGTTACGTTATTGTGCCGAGCGAGCCTGCAGTTAGGATAAGGTTGTTAGGATCTCAATCTATAATTGCTATTGGAACTTCCTTTAATTTCTAATATTGTCCTTGAATCTCGAAATTGTAATCATCTATACTTTCTTTGAACTCTTATTCTTTGATTCTCATTTTTTCCTAACTCAGAGAGACGACACTCGTGCGCGGTGATCTCCCCAGGAGAAATTTTTTGTCAAGACGGAGAAGACATATTTGATAGATTATTTGTAAGTAGATGGTTACCTAAGTAGTGAATATTATGGTAGATAATTTCTAGATATTAGAGTGAGAATAGATGAAGACATTACCAGTAGGAACCTAAAACAAGATCGACTCTATCAATTGTCTAGATTAAAAGTGATGGGTTACTATTCGATAAATATTTTAGATGTATGCGAGTGATTTTATTTTAGGATATAATATTGTGTTTTGATAAGAGAGTTTTATCTAAGGTGGGTAGGCTTCTCGACTAGCGAATTGGTTTGGAGGTTATCAATTGATGAACATGAGAATTGTCAAATTTTGGTGCTTTGAGGCTTACACTTCTATGTGATTTAAAAAAAAAGGTGTATTTCGTTTTGAATTGAGAAAAAAAATGATGTGTTAAGGAGCTAGAGATTTATTTAATTTAAAATTTTAAGGCGATTATGATGTAATGGATTTAAAATAATATAAATATTTTGGATGAATTTAAATATTGTGGAGTTTAAATTTTTAAGGATAAATATTTATTTAAATAAAGGGTTAAGAAATTGATATGACAGCATTATCGATTTTGTTAAACTATAAGTTTTGAAGATTATGATATGAATGTATTTGTGTTTAAATTTAAAAGAGATTATGTGATGGATTTAAATTTAGATTTTAAGAATCTTGAGGCATTTAAATTTTGTGGGATTTAAGTTTGAAGATTTTGATAAGATTTGACTTGGAATCTAAATTTGAGAATTTTAGGATATGATGAGGCGGAACGTTGGTGAATCTCAATTTGAAGATTTCGTAATTATTTTATTGTTTGAGTATTGTATGGAAAATAATAATATAAAAGAAAAGAACGAGAGAATAGTTTCAAGTTCAAATTTTGTGGATGGGAATTTGAATTAAAATTTATTCAAGGAAATATGCAATTGTTGTATTTAAATTAGAGGATTGGATTTAAACTTGAATTATTAAGATTGAGTTATTAAATAAAGTTTTGAGGAATTGGATTTAAATTGAAAATTTTAAATGATAGAATTTAAACTTTTAAAACTTTGAGAAGAGTTTGATAAAACAGATTTATATTTCCTTGAGAAAATTTTAGAGGTTAAATAATATTTGGTAAATTTGAGTAAGTTTTGCGATAATTGTTGAATTAAAGATAAGTAGAAATTATGGTGCATAAATTGTGGTTGATTGAATAATATTTGGTGAATTTGAGTAAGTTTTGCGATAATTGTTGAATTAAAGGTAAGTAAAAATTATGGTACAGAAATTGTGGTTGATTATATAAAGAAAAATAATATAGAGGAGTAAAAATTTGATGGAACAATTTTTGAAATTCAAAATTTTAGATGAGATTATTTTAAACCTTGTGATTGGATTTAAATTTTAAGAATAGATGGAATTAAATTAAGTTTTGAGATTTGATGAGATAAAGATATAATTTATTAAAGATTATAAATTTTGGGGATTTGATTTGATCTTAGAAGGTTGGCTAGAATTAGATATGCCATATATGAATTATTTTGTTGGGTAGCTTTATAATGATGTTATAGAGGGTAAAATTGATTAAGTTATAGATATCATCATTTTGAAAAAAATTTAATTTTTTTTTTTTGAGAAATTGAGGAGAAGACTATTTGAGAATTGAATTTTAAAATAGTGAAATGAGACAAACTTTGAGGATACAATTTAAAGGTATTATATAGTAAGATTGAATTTTTAAATTCTGGAAAGGTCATGATATGGATTTGATTTCTTTTAAAATTTGAAGGGCTTAAATATAGCAGAGTTTAAATTTTGAAATTTAAATTTGGAGAATAGAATTTTGGATATTGGATTTAAAATTTTGAGTATTGGGTTACTAAATTTAAATTTTAAGAAAATTAAGAAGATTAACATTATAGATAGTGGAATACAAGATTTGGATTTAAATTATATTTTGAAGGTTGGAATAAAATTCAAATTTAAGAATTTAAGGACTTGGGATCTTATGAATTTAATTTTGAGAATTTTGAAGAAATTTGAATGAGTAGAATAATAATAATTTTTAAAGGTGAGAATTGAGTTTAATTTAAATTTGAGGAGTTTAAATCTTGAAGTAGTTAAATTTCAAAGATTTAATTTTAAAATTGTAATTAAAAGTTTGAGATATAATTCAAGGAATTCAAGGATAATGTTAAGGATTTTGAGTGTTAGGAGTTCAATATAATATTGAGATTTGATTTATGGGTTGGGATATATCAATAGAATAACAATATAAAGATTGACTTTATCACTTATAGAATTGACTTTTAAGGACTTAATTTGAATTCAAAATTTAAAGAATTTTTTGAGAGAATCGCTTGCTGGAGTATATTTTGAATTCAAATTTTGATGACGAGACTTTGAATATTTAAATTTATTCATGAGATATGCATTAGTAGGATTTAAATTGAGGAATTATTTTTAACTTTTAATATTTTTAGGATTGACTCATTAACTGATGTTTGAGGATGATCATTAATCTAAATACCAAAAATTCGTATATACATAATGACAGTGAGGACAAGACAAATTATGGCTATAAGGACAAATCGAATTATTAGAAAATTTTGAGAAATGACTAAAATATGAGATACAAATTTTCAAGCATGAAAATAAATTTTTGGATTTGATATTTTTTAAGTTTGGATATGGAATTAAATTTGAAGGATTGAAATATTAAATTTTTGAAGACTGTTATAAATGAGATTTAAAATTTTGAGAAAATAATGTTAGATTATAATTAATAGTTACGACTTGAGAATCTGATTTTTAAAAAAAATTATTGGATTTTAAAAGTTCGAAGATAAATTTGAATTTCAAAGATTTACTTTAAAATTTTAAACTGCGAGGATAAAGTAAATTTTGAGGACTTTGTTAAATAACAAAAGTGATTTGACTACATGATTATATTGCTTGAATTTTTATGGAGAAAAAAAAATATGTTATTGAAGATCTTAAATTTCGAGGACAAAATTCTTTTAAGGTGGGTAGATTGTAAGCCCCCTCATTTTAGAATAGGGATAATTTGGTAATTTATAATATTTTTATTATTTTAGATTAATTAGATAGATTTAAAGAATTAATTTCTAAAATTGTTTTTAATATATATGATACTTTGCCATGACTTCGATATTTTGAGCAATACACAACCTTTTTTTTTCAACAAAATTTATAATAATAATTTTAATTGAGTCTAATATAATTGGAACATGAATGTTGCATTTATTTGATCTCCCCCATCCTCCAAAAATATTAAAGAACGTCAAATTACAGTTACCGTAAAATTGCCTCCTTTTGACTAGAACTTGACCCAAACCCAACCCAAACACATGTAGGCATGTAGTGCACCTCAAATATTCTCATATAAATATATATTATATATATAAATTATATTTAAATTAATTTATTTATATTTATAGGAGTTCTAACTATAGAAAGTTGTATATGTGGCAACCTAGTTGGCAAATAACTACCCAACCACTTCCCTAACCAACCCATCAACCAAATCTTATCCAATCCTAACCATAACAACCAATCCCACCCTCAAAATTTTGGCCAAGAGCAGCCCCCCATTGGCCAAACCCCTTAGCAATAGGATAAACCCCCTCCTTTATTTAAATCTATTTAAAAAGGTCATTATATATCAACTTATCACCAAACTCTAATCCTAACATCTACTTCCCTCTTTGTGGCCGCCCCTATATCCTCCCTCCTCTCTTCCACGACCCCTTCAGCCTCTCCCTCTCCTTCTCCACTTCCTTTTTACTCCTTTCCAACCCCTACTTCATCCCCCATAAGTTGACAAGCCCTAAAACAAGAGATTAGTCATCGTAGAGGCTGACAACTTGTTGCTGGTTGCAGCTGCTATCCACCCCATCACAGCCCTAAAAATCACCTCCAAACTGAATATTTACCTCCTATATGAAGCTCCCAAGCACCCCCTCAAGTTTTGTGGAGTTTGGAGTCCGTTTGGTGCTCCGAATGGTCCGTGTCGCTAGAAAGGACCACGCCGTAATCACATACGGGTAAGTCTTTCAACTTAGATTCTTTTTACTATTCTCCATGAACAAAAGATTGTATAACTCATGATAATATTATATGATGAGTAGGATTAACTTCATACATGAGAAATTTTATTTCTATGTAGAAACTATTCCAAGAAAATCGAACAATCATGACACGGACACGACGCACCAATGGTAGACAAGGTTCAATGAGTATTATCATGATAAATATATATAAATAATTCCAGAAAATTATATTTTATTAATTCAGAATATAAATATTATAATTATATAATTAATTATATTTTACGTCGACAGAAAGATTGGATGCAAAGACTACTTGGCTAAGTTGCAAGAATAGCTAGATAGCATAGTTGAGATGGTTGCATGAATGATATGATATATTTATTTATATATATAATTATTATTAAAATCCAGAAAATTAAATAATAAAATTTCATATTAGAAATACTTTATTACTCAAGTTGGTAATATTGCATGTACAAACTAGCATCAAGTTGCCAGAATACCTAGTCGACGCACAACATGACTTTGTGATACGATTCTTGGAGGGTTTGATCTTAATTCCTAAAACTGAATTTATATGTGTTTTAATTCTGGAAATAAAGTATTTCAAATTTATATTTATGGTATTTGCATATCAAATCTGAACCCTAAAAATAAGGGCCACTAGCCTATATTTCGGGTGACTTTATGACATTGTTTTGCTAGTAAATAGAGGTTATTTTGGAAGAAATAAATGAGTGAATATTTTTTAAGTTTAAATCAGAATATAATATGATATAAAATAATTTTTCATAAATATAAATCATACTAATGGACTAGCAATGTCTCGAACAAGTTTCGGACAAAACTAGTCAACCTAAAGTGGCCAAAATATTAAAATATGATGTTTTGTCAAATCTGGAATTTATTGCTATAAATTCATATAAATTATGTTTAATTCTGGAATATATAATTTATTATGATTTATTTCTATGTCCTTTAATTAGGGACTTAAACTTAAATTTTGGAAGTCAAAAACCAAGAAACTAGGTCCCGATACCCTGTAAAAGTAAGCAAAGTTGTTAGAAATAATAACGAGCTTGATTTTGCATGGCATCAAAAAAATTATAGAATTAAGTTATAATTACAAAAATTCATGATTGGACCCTTAAGTATTTAATTGGTTTTTAGGTCAATTGAATTTCGAAGGAGTGAACGTGGGATCATCTTTACCACCACTGACTGCAGAACCAGGCAAGTGTACCTTGCCAAGATGTTTACAGTTATACATTATTTATTTGATATTATGTATGCATTAGATATTATAATTATGTGGCTTAGTTATTGTACTTGTGAGCCTAGGACCGTTATATGATACTTTGTGTCCGGACAAGATTCGGGTACCGACATCCTCTGCGGAGTCGAGTATCATAGTTAGAGAGTCATTCTTTCGAACCCATATTTTGTGCATATGTTATTTGTACATCCGACCGTAGGACACTTGACACGATATTCATGTGGCAGTCTTTCTCGACTTGATCATGGTACTTGGACTCTGGATTGGACTACATGATGCATGCTATAGTGGTAATTATAATTGTACATATTGACTATGACTTATGTTGATAGTTAGAGGTCATGATCATTGCGTGTCTTGATTGAGACATGAGGTTACATTGGGTGGGGAGAGTCTTCATCATGCTCTGGGCATATTTTACTATTACTACTTGAGTGTACTATTAGCATACAGAAGTGTCCATTGGGATCTTTCATGAGTACTTTATATATACATCTTCCTCCTGGTTCCCCCATACGGAGCCTTGAGTGTACTATTAGCATACGGAAGTTATGGTGAGGGAATGAAGAAATTTGGAAAGGGGGAAAACTAGATCTAAATACAAATGGAAAATAAAATGAGAGAGACATTCTCTCTTCTCCTCTAATGGTTGGCCAATGCCCTCTCCCTCAAGCAATGTAAAATATCCCATTTACCCATTGGGGCCTCTCATGAAGAAATTAATTAGGGAGGGAAGGTTCTAGTCTAATGGTTTCACTAATTTATCTATCCTCCTAATCCATGGGCCTAATTCATGGGCTCAATCTAAACTAAACTAAGATGTTTGGTTCATGTATCTAATTAATGTTTAGGTCCACTACACAAGTCTAAAATAATCTAGCACCTAACTGTCATGACCCGCACCCGGTGTAGGGTTGCAAGTCGGGAACAACGCCCAGCCTACGCTGTAGCATCGACGGTAGAACGCTGTCTTGGTCAACTATACTATCTAAATATCTCACAATAATACAAAGTCTGTCAATGATAGCTCACACAAAACTCAATCACAATCTAAAGTACGAGAATATATGAAGGAAGTCTAACTATACACCAAAATATAATAATCAACAAATAAAAATAATATCCAATCACAAACTATAAGCCGAAAACAAATCCGGTACCAAAATGCTAAAGAGACTAACTATAAAAACTAGTGATTCGGATAAACCTCCCGGCAATCACTCCAGAACTAGTGGATCCAAGTCTGCACCATCTATAAGTCGAAGTCCATAGTATGTCGGACACCAATCTCTCGGATCCTCTGAAAAATATTTTTCAGTCAGGAATGGAGCGAAGTACATCTCTAACCGCAGTTCTAATCAATGATATAAACTATGTAACAGTAAATAGATGTGCATATACAAGATGCATATACATGTACAAGAGATACACAATAAAGACAATATTGGAAATAAATACAAGAATGAACAATATGGCAATGAACTAGAATACTAATGACTAAGTGAGTGAGTGCCAGCTTTAACATGTGATCGGCTTGGGAACTTGCACAAGATTAAATAGCCTGGTTAATCATACGTGCGGTGTATGATCAACACTCACAAGGAACAAGACTTGCACAAGGAGGGTATGATCACATATCTACACTATATACTCTCCAACCCCGACTGGTATAGTGGATCCAACCATGGTATGCTATGGCACGAGATTCTCCAAGAAGATAGCGACTCTTCCCGAAAATCAGTGTCTGTACATGCACAAGATAATCAATGAAACAAGACTTGCACAAGATACACCATATACAAGGAATAATATCGTATGACGAGATCCGGATATACCAATCCGTGTAACCATCGTGTCAAGAAACATGGTTATCTACACTAGATACAATGAACATAGAGGATATCATAAATGATAAACTATCAGAGAATGTACTCGCTTGTGGTTGTCACGCCCCAGTCCCAAAATACGTAGGACTAGGACAGGCAAGTATGCCAGCCATGTGTATATGGCAACTCCAATATATGCATACCAATATACACATGTACGCTGTAATATAAATAAAACTTATATGTGGTATATATTTATTGTCACAAGTCACAGAAATACTAATCTCATCCACACAACAAGTCACAGAAATACTAAACTAAAATAAAGAGCCTGAATAATCCATAAATGATAGTCGGGTGGAGACAAATCTACTACCAAAGACTATATCAACTAAATGAGAGAAAAGAATAGAATCACCAATATAAAATAGGTGACGATATAAGAGTGTCAGCTAAAAGATCCATCGCTAGAAATAATCAATGATGCTCAGTGGGTAAGGTCTCCTCGGCAGAAGGTAAAGCGTCAGGTCCGGGTCCGTACTCCTGTGGATACTTATGGTCGTCTATACCTGGCAAGGGACCAGGTCCTCAGAGGGACATAACTAGATACATAGAAGCAATCCAATTGAATACAGTAATCATACAATCTGTTTGAAAATATATAAGTACGCTGTACTAGACAATCTATATGAATGCAATGAGGACAACTTTTTGACGTATGGGCAAGGGTAGGCTACTCGATCTAAGCCTCACAACTCACACACCCGTCTAGAACATCATCAGCCGACATACCGCGGGGGTAGCGACCCTCGTGACTCCATCAATCGACATACCGCGGGGGTAGCGACCATCGGACACGAGTGCCATAGTGCATGATAGTTACTACGGTTTACCAGAGGGGTTATAGCCCATACGCCTACTGATTGTCCTCTATAATACTAAGTGTCAAGTGTGTGTCAACATATCTAATATATAGTAATGGCTGAAATAAACTACATATGCAATGAATATATAGAAATATAAATAACATGCAAAGTACTGTAACAATTTGGCAAGGTATACTTGCCTGGCAAGAAGCTATGTAGTCCCAATATCCTGTTCTGGAAGTCGCGTAGAAAAATCCAATGTACTCGGGGTCAGCGTGCACAAGCACGGGAATCGGGGGTGTCTGTTGCGGGTTGTCTGGCAAGGGTGGCGGGTCCATGATGAACACGAGGATGATGGTGATTAGGTCAATGATGATGATTGTAATGTGGTTGATGATGATTACCATAGTCATGATGATGGAATGATGATAGAGATTGTGATAATAGTGGTGATGTAGATGATGATTGGGATGATGGTGTTAATAGCAATGGTGGTGGTGATATTGATGATCATGATGATGGGGATGATGGTGATGACGAGGACGATGATATGGACGATGGTGATGACGAGGAGGATGATGTGGACGATGGTGATGACGAGGACGATGATTGGGATGACTGCTGACCGGAGTCCGGTGGCTCCGGCGAAGGAGAAGGTGACAAGGTGGTGGTGATAAAGGGGTGGTGATGGTGCAGTCAACTCCGATGAGGAGGAGAAGGACAGGGAGCAGGGAGAAGGAGCTCGGGAGGAAGAAGGAGAGGTGGTGGTCGAGGAAGAGGAGTCGGGTGCTGCTCCGGCCAGAGGGAGGGGAGATTGGCCGGGTGAGTGCGGCGGTCGGGGTCCGGTCTGCTCCGGCGAGAGGAGGTTGAAGATGAACAGGAAGGGGAGGGTGCATTCGGCTGGGGTGTAGTTAGGTTTAGGTGTTTTGGGAAAATAAAGAAAGGAATGGAAAAAGTTGTTTATATACATGAAATTTGGGTTTGGGGGTTTGACCTAGGACAATGTGGGCTTGGTCAACTCTCCTTGGAGTGGGCCTTGGTCTTACATGAGGATGTTCGGGCTATAAATTACATGGTTTAAAATGCAAGGATGGGGTTTAAATAAGGGGGCGATGTTGTACGTTTGCACATTCCGAAAATTATGGAAAAATTTCTATGAAGGAAAAAAGTTGGATTTCTTCATGTATTGTCTAATAGTGTGGACCCCTTAATGCATTTTTGCATAAAAGCGTCAAATAATTAGAAAATTGCACAAAGATAGAAATTGGATTTAATTTAATTAAAATTACTGTGCAAGGTGTTCTGGATTTAATTAGAAGTACATGGGAATAAAATTAGGTAGGACACAAGTGTCATGGACATAGAGGATTCGGTATAGAATATTATCATAAATTTGGGTTGCACAGAACGGTCAAGATTGTGTCTCCAATTTCGATTGGAACGCACAAGGGTACAAAGATAGAATTTATTTAGAATTAGGAAATAACGTCCGCGACGTTTACTGTGCGACTAAAATATAGCACAAGAGAGCATAATTATAAGTTACGCCGAGGTCAGAATAGCAGGCGAGCATGTCTAGGACAAGGGTGTGAAGTTTATAGGAAGGCAGTGGCTAGTGTAGTGCTCCAATTATCGAAGCAACGGTAAGGTACCCTATGTGATATAAATATTGCATAATTAAATAAATAAAATATTATATTTCTATTTGGGTTCAAACTAGCCCTAATTTTACTATCTAAGCCATGTAGGCCTAATTTTGGGTGAGAGGATTTACAGTGGTCCAGAGCAATAAATGTTAAAATGTGTCCGAACTGGTGCCACACAGACCCATATATGGAATATTGTATTAATACAAGGTTCTGGAATGAGAATAAGTTAAACTAGTCAACTTCTAGGTCAACAAGTCAATTTTAAGTTAAAAGTCAAACTTGGTCAACTCTAAGTCAACTATGGTCAACTATAGTCAAACTATGGTCAACTATGGTAAACTACCTATTTCTAGGTTGCATAAGTCTAACTCAAGGATATTGGGTTCATACACTATGAATCTAGGTCAACAAGCTACAACTTAGGATACTAAGATACCGTATCTCAGGATATACAAAATAATAGGTAAATATCATATATCTATAATCAAGCAATATTAAATATATAAATTATAATTACAAATGCTAAATGGATACCTTGGTTTTGAACCAACTTGGTATCGCAACACTAGACCTCCATCTTGATACCCAAACCCAATACCTTGATTATCCTCCAATACCTTGATACTTACCTTGACATCTCAAGGTAAATTAAAAATCTTATTTATACTAACTACCCAATAATCATTATAAACTACCATGCATTTAATATTTATACAATACTATATACCTTATTTTAGTCACCTTAATACCAACCCATAATTAGTTTATAACTATCATATTACTATGCCAATACCTACTACTCATACCTTGGTATCTCTTGATACTTACCTTGGTATCTCAAGGTAATTGCCAAAATCTTTATATATATACTAACTATTCATCAATAACTATATGTATACATATATCAATCCAATATAACTTCTAGTATGCACTAAATAGAATAAATACTAACTACACACTAAATACTAATACATATATATGTACATACATACATACATACATACATACATACATACATACATACATACATACATACATACATACATACATACCCACAAATATATAATATATATAACTAAAGATACTCATAACAATAGATAACTAAAATATACTAACTATTCCAATAATATTATATGCTAAAACTAAATATATTATACATATAATATACTAAAACACAATTAGAAAATTAGGAACATATATACGTATATATTAATTACCATATATATACATATTGTCACGACCCGCACCCGGAATTTGGGCACGAGTACGTGGGTACGTCCAGCCTATGCCGCAGCATCGGCGGTAGAACGTTGTTCTAGGTCAAAGCACTATCTAACAAACTCGTACAAGTATCCAACTCCATAGGGAGACACAGATAACACAAAATAAATGAACAACATACTCAATCACATAACTACAACACGATAAGAAATCGAAGAAATAAAATAAAAATACAACACAAGTCTAAATATAAATAATCTAACTCAACAATAGATCCAAGCCTCAACAGAATATGCCAGAGACAAATCCGGTACTAAAATATACTACTGAAAGAACTAACTAGATAACTAGTGATTCCGGCTAGACCTCCCGGAATCACAACTGAACTACCAAGTCCAAGTCTGCAGCTACTCTCCAAGTGGTCCATAAAATGTCGGACAGCGGTCCTCTAAGGCATAGTCTGGAAAAATGTTTCCAGTCAGGAAGGAGCAAATTACATTTCTAATAGCAGTTCTATATCAATGATATAAGCTATGTAGCAGTATATAGATAGAAATATACAACATGCATGTACATGTACGTGTCATGCCCCAGTCCCAAAATATATGGAACTAGGACACGTAAGTATGCCAGCCGCATGGATATGGCAACTCCAATATATGGAAACCAAAATCCATACGTACGCTGTAATATGAATATCAAATCCATAAGTGGTATAAAATGTATCACAAGTCACAGGGTACCATCTAAGTCTCATCTACAGAAAATTAATATATAAATATATAATCAGTATCTATGAAACTAGATCTCAATGTAAGTGTCTAAGGATGATAGTTGGATGGAAACAAATCCACTACCAACTCGAATGGAAAAGTACAACACAATAAACACAATATAGGGATACCAGCTAATAATCATGGGCTCGGAGAGAAGACATCCTAGAAACATAGGTAACCATCCGCATCTACGCTCCTGCAAATACTCAAGAACAGATACACCTGGAAGAGGGCCAGGTCCTCAGAGGGACGTAACAAGATACAGAAAAGCGAGCCAATTTGAATACAGTAAACATGCATATAATTTGAAAATAAATAAGTACGTTGTACAAGACAATCTATATGAATGCAAATGAGGACAACTTTTTGACGTATGGGCAAGGGTAGGCTACTCGATCTAATCCTCACAACTCATACGCTCGTCAGTGGACATCATCAGCCGACATACCTCTGGGGTAGCGACCCTCGGACTCCATCAATCGACATACCTCGGGGGTAGCGACCATCGAACACGACCACCATAGTGCATGCTAATTACTACGGTTTACTAGAGTGGTTAAAAGCTCATACATCTAATGATTTTCCTCGATGATACTAAGTGCCATGTGTGTGTCAACATATCTAATACATAGTAATGACTGAAAGAAAATTACACATGTAAGAAATATACAGAAATACAATAAATATACAGAAATATACTAAGCATGCAAAATACTGTAAGCAATTTGGCAAGGTATCTTGCCTGTTCTGAAAAGGATAAAGTCTCAACTCAAGGTGTCGTCTGATCTACCCGTCACATAAATTAAACAAGTTAGGTTATAAAAGTGGGTGAATAGGTTCCTCAATTTTAATATATTTTAATTCTAAATAAAATAACTTAAAATAGTATTTTAATCTTATTATAATCTAATTTTATTGTTAAATCCTAATTTTGGTCCAACGAAAGTCAACTTTACGGATTTGTGATCCATGACACGCAAATCGAGACAATCCGTTGACCAAAAAGTCAACCGACTCAAATCCTTGATTTGTGTGTAGAATTATATATATTTCAGTGCTACATGAACACCGAAATCGACGGTTTCATAAAATCACAAGTCGGTAAAGAGTTATGTCCATAAGGCGAACAGATGATAATTTTCGGTGGTTTCCTATTTACGTCTACGTTGCACGAATTTTACAGTAGAATAAAATTATATTTTAAATTCTGGAAAAATAATTTTCTGGAAATTCATCATGTCAGCTTTCCGAAACTTCAAACGGTTCGTAATTTTGAGTTTGGGATCTCCCAAAATCTCCAAAATACGAAAATGTGTCTGATTTCGGATAGCTGACACTTTCAGAATATTCTGGAAAAATAGGTTTTGAAATTACTGAAATAATTTATATATTCAGAAAATTAACCTTGATATGATTCTAACAAAAAAAATTGGAGCGCGTTTGGAGTCCGGAGCTAGGAGATATCGTCTTTTTAATTCGTCTTAACTAGTAGAAAATGAGGCTGAATTTATGACGAATTTTGACTCTTTTTGGATGAAAAAGAGAGGATTTTGGAGAAAAAAAATATGAAGGATAAGGTATTTATAATGGTGGACACTACTTAATTAAATATGACTAGGATTGGTTAATTTGGATAGGATTATGATGAATTTAAATAAGGATAGGACATGCATGAAGTTGCTTTCCTAGTAGGTTCAGGATTTGAATTAATTTAAAATAGAGTTTGAATTTATCTCAATAAATTATAATCTTAAATATAATTAAAGATAATACAAATAATTTATAAAATCTTATTAATATCTATTAATACTAAATTAGCATCTATCTAATATTAAGACTATATATATATCCAAATAAATCCTAAATAATTTTAAAAATCTAAATAATTTTTTTAAAATTCCAAATAAATTACAGAAAAATATAATTAAATATTTTAAACTAAAATAAATATTTGGTAGGAACAACATGCAAGTATGGTCGTATAATAAATCATAGAAGTCCTAGAAATTTATGTTTCCTATGTTTTAATTACCAAAAATTCTAGAAAAATCTCTAAAAATCTAAAATAGCCTAAAAATGATTCTAAATAAATATTTACATAAGTAAATATACTAAGAAATTTATTTTCTAATTAACTAAGAGAATACTCTAAAGTAATTTAATATCTATAATAAATATAATAATATAAAATACACACAAAATATCTATTTTTGGTGAGGGGGTTTACAATCTACCAAACTTACAAAAATTTTATCCTCGAAATTGACACTAACCCATATTCATAATAATCACTATAGCTATTACACTACATAGCTATCTAGCAGTGCTTCCTAAAAGTCATGGTCTGTCATTCTAACACTTCTCATTTATTGTCCATACACTATCCTATTATCCTCTAACTCGTCTACACTACCCATCTTACAAAAGTTCTACTAGTAGTCACAGTCTCTTGAGGCTATTGTCTAGGTTGTAAGACGAATATATTTATTGGGTCGAGAATCTTGGGGTACTTGTCTTGAATCTAACAACCATAATTTTTCTTTGTAACCGTCAAATATCGTAGTCTAATACTGCCATGCCACCTGACCAATATGTCTGCAAATACTTTGACTACTTTACTACAATGGTCTAGCTGCAGCTGTCACTACTTTGCCAACGATTTGTCATAGTTGTCAGTTCGTAACAAGTGCCTTCAATTCTTTCCTAGGCATAGTCTAAGTTTTTGGACAACAGTTAAAGTCTTGACTAACTTATAAAACTATTAAAAGTATAAACTAGTTATAATAGTCTAACAAATTTCTATTAGCCTAAGGGATGCTATACATGGTTTTTTTAAAATAATAAGAGGATATAGATATTGCTATAGGTCATATACATAAGGGTTATTATTAAGAACTTATCCTTTAGTTATTAATCATCTACTAAACCATTTATGTTTTAACTAACAAAACTAAGGATGGGGTCGAAGTAGACCAACAATTCATGTTGGCACGAAAAAGACGTAACTACGATAGGGAGAATTAAGCACGAGATAATGAATGGATAGAGAAGAGAAGATGAGCCACCCAAGGGGGCGAGATGGTGATAGAAAAAGAATACTACTACTGCTACTCGCGTCATATATTAGCATCGTGTGTATGCCATTTGGGTAAAATATCAGTATATCCTCATAACTGCTAAACCAACACCTATATAATTCTACGTCTACTATGCACCTAAGATCTCGTGTCATAAAGGGGGTCATGAGTATGCAATGACACATATAACTAAGGTCGTACCTGTATCTACGGCTTCCTGTGGCCGCGCTCTCTTGTTTGTCATCATGAGTGCTTGGCCTATGGGGTATATCTAGTACTATTCGTGTATCAAACTTATACTAAGCATGAACGTTCGTCTTTCCGAAATAGGGGAAGACGAAAAACAATAATAAAGAGTTCAAGGAGGAGGTGATATAATACAAGTACGGGATTCGAAGGGATTAAAGAATTTTGAAAGGGAGTTGCCAAGGCAGTTGTGGATTGAAATCTTATTTTGGTAAATTCCTATATGCATATTCATATCAGAACAGTTATGTACCTGGCATGATATGCTCTGACCAGTCTGGAGGGCAAGTATATTCGTCTAACAAGTTGAGTCAACTATATCTCAATCCACATAAAGTAGTGATACAAAGAGCGAACCAAGTGCACTACGGTTGATCAGACCATAATACACCGATTCTGATTTAGACAATATATTAGTGTGGGCCCCCAATAATATATACGTCATGAACAAGCTTAATAAAAGAATAAGCTTGTAAAACTAGGCTATAATAGCAGCATAAGTCGAGATAGTAAAAATATAAGTACGCTTGATTATGATGGAGGAAGGTACGAAATAATCTAAGTTCACCAAAAAGATCGGTATTGTGCCTCTACAATTGCCATACTAATTTCTTGTCTAAGTCTAAAGTCAACCAAATGGGTGTATGGGCCTCTAAGTTCTACAGTCCAGAATAACACTAAAGTTCTATAGTCTGGATAAACACTATCTTTTTATGCAAGTCTATAGCTGGTGTCATTCAATTATACTTCATTAATGAGGCAATAGGACTATGTGTTACTAGGTTATGAGACATACTATCCAACTTACAATAATTTAACTAATAGTGTTATTGAATAATAGAGGGTATATACCTAGTATAAGTCATCTTCCTAATCTCTATCAAGCACGAGAGAAGATCGACATTGAGAAGGGATCAAGAAAGATGCAATGCAAGCAATCAAATGAGAATGCGAAACAAAATCAAGGGAGGTGATAAATAAGTGGATGAGATCCTATATTCTAATCCTATGCGCAGGCTTGCTCGGTACAGTGACGTAACCGAGACAATATGCTCTCGGCCTGCATGGACCACCACAAAAATATGTCACGTCCCAGTCCCAAAATATATGGAACTAGGACACGTAAGCATGCCAGCCGCATGGATATGGCAACTCCAATATATGGAAACCAAAACCCATACGTACGCTGTAATATGAATATCAAATCCATAAGTGGTATAAAATGTATCACAAGTCACAGGGTACCATCTAAGTCTCATCCACAGAAAATCAATATATAAATATATAATCAGTATCTATGAAACTAGATCTCAATGTAAGTGTCTAAGGATGATAGTTGGATGGAAACAAATCCACTACCAACTCGAATGGAAAAGTATAACACAATAAACACAATATAGGGATACCAGCTAATAATCATGGGCTCGGAGAGAAGACATCCTAGAAACATAGGTAACCATCCGCATCTACGCTCCTGTAAATACTCAAGAACAGATACACCTGGAAGAGGGCCAGGTCCTCAGAGGGACGTAACAAGATACAGAAAAGCGAGCCAATTTGAATACAGTAAACATGCATATAATTTGAAAATAAATAAGTACGCTGTACAAGACAATCTATATGAATGCAAATGAGGACAATTTTTCGACGTATGGGCAAGGATAGGCTACTCGATCTAATCCTCACAACTCATACGCTCATCAGTGGACATCATCAGCCGACATACCTCTGGGGTAGCGACCCTCGGACTCCATAAATCGACATACCTCGGGGTTAGCGACCATCGGACACGACCACCATAGTGCATGCTAGTTACTACGGTTTACCAGAGTGGTTAAAAGCCCATACGCCTAATGATTGTCCTCGATGATACTAAGTGCCATGTGTGTGTCAACATATCTAATACATAGTAATGACTAAAAGAAAACTACACATGCAAGAAATATACAGAAATGCAATAAATATACAGAAATATACTAAGCATGCAAAATACTGTAAGCAATTTGGCAAGGTATCTTACCTGGTCTAAAAAGGATGAGACTCCGATCTACCCGTCACATAAATTAAACAAGTTAGGTTACAAAAGTGGGTGAATAGGTTCCTCAATTTTAATATATTTTAATTCTAAATAAAATAACTTAAAATAGTATTTTAATCTTATTATAATCTGATTTTATTGTTAAACCCTAATTTTGGTCCAACGAAAGTCAACTTTACGGATTTGTGATCCATGACACGCAAATCGAGGCAATCCGTTGACCAAAAAGTCAACCGACTCAAATCATTGATTTGTGTATAGAATTATATATATTTCAGTGCTACATGAACACCGGAATCGACGGTTTCATAAAATCACAAGTCGGTAAAGAGTTATGTCCACAAGGCGCACAGATAATAATTTTTGGTGGTTTCCTATTTACGTCTACGTTGCACGAATTTTACAGTAGAATTAAATTATATTCTAAATTCTGGAAAAATACTTTTCTAGAAATTCATCATGTTAGCTTTCCGAAACTTTAAACGGTTCGTAATTCCGAGTTCGGGATCTCCCAAAATCTCCAAAATACGAAAACGTGTCTGATTTCAGATAGCTGATACTTTCAGAATATTTTGGAAAAATAGGTTTTGAAATTACTGAAATAATTTATATATTCAGAAAACTAACCTTGATATGATTCTAACAAAAAAAATTGGAGCGCGTTTGGAGTCCGGAGCTAGGAGATATCGTCTTTTTAATTCGTCTTAACTAGTAGAAAATGAGGCTGAATTTATGACGAATTTTGACTCTTTTTGGACGAAAAAGAGAGGATTTTGGAGAAGAAAAATATGAAGGATAAGATATTTATAATGGTGGACACTACTTAATTAAATATGACTAGGATTGGTTAATTTGGATAGGATTATGATAAATTTAAATAAGGATAGGACATGCATGAAGTTGCTTTCCTAGTAGGTTCAGGATTTGAATTAATTTAAAATAGAGTTTGAATTTATCTCAATAATTCATAATCTTAAATATAATTAAAGATAATACAAATAATTTATAAAATCTTATTAATATCTATTAATACTAAATTAGCATTTATCTAATATTAAGACTATATATATCCAAATAAATCCTAAATAATTTTAAAAATCTAAATAAATTTCTTAAAATTGCAAATAAATTACAGAAAAATATAATTAAATATTTTAAACTAAAATAAATATTTGGTAGGAATAACATGCAAGTATGGTCGTATAGTAAATCATAGAAGTCCTAAAAATTTATGTTTCCTATGTTTTAATTACCAAAAATTCTAGAAAAATCTCCAAAAATCTAAAATAGCCTTAAAATAATTCTAAATAAATATTTACATAAGTAAATATACTAAGAAATTTATTTTCTAATTAACTAAGAGAATACTCTAAAGTAATTTAATATCTATAATAAATATAATTATATAAAATACACACAAAATATCTATTTTTGGTGAGGGGGTTTACAGTACGAGAGATATACAATAAAGAAAATACTGAAAATACTGTAAGTAAATGCGGGAAGGAACAATATGTCAATGAGCAAGAATACAATGACTAAGTGTGTGAGTACTAGCTTTAACATGTGATCGGCTTAGGAACTTGTACAGGTATAAGGGCCTGGCTAGTCATACGTGTGGTGTATGACCAACACTAACATGTGAGTAAGACTTGTACATGAAGGGTATGATCACATATCTACACTAAAATACTCTCCACCCCCGACTGGTATAGTAGATCCAACCATGGTACGCTATGGCACGGGATTCCCTAGGAAGGTAGCAAATCTCCCCGGAAATCAGTGTCTGTACATACACAAGATAACAAGAAAACAAGACTTGTACAAGCTACACCATGAACAAGGAATAACATCTCATGATGAGATCCGGGTATACCAATCCGTATAACCATCGTGTCAAGAATATGGATATTTGCACTAGATACAATGAACATAAGGAATATCATAAAGAAGAAGCTAATCAGAGAATGTACTCGCCTTGGGTCCTTAGCTGATAAAACCAATGTCCTGTCCCAGAGTATCGTTTGGAGGATCCAACAGTCCTATAGACATATCACAAATATAACATTTGTATCAGATGCTACACTAACACAAAATCATAATACACTGGCCTCAGGGCTATGCCAGGTATGGCACTAGTCAACTAGGGTTAAGTGCGTCAAGTTGTACGGGCGTCGCGTCTGTGATTGCTGTGCATGACAGACGGTCAAAATGGTACGGGGCTCGCCAGTACGTCATGTACGTGTGGCAGTCTGCTAACAGTTCACAGGGTCATAGGTCATGTGTAGTTACGGGGTATCCGTATTTACACTCGGGTTACTTAGAAGAGATATTTATATAATATACATATTATACTCATAATATATTACCAATTAATTGCATATAATATATATATATATATATATATATATATATATATATATATATATATATATATATATATATATATATATATATATATATATATATATATATATATATATATATATCAGTTCGAGAAATACATATATATATATATATATATATATATATATATATATATATATATATATATATATATATATATATATATATATATATATATATATATATATATATATATATATATATATATAGATATACCAATAAAATACAATACTAACATATATGATGAATACGTAAATACTAATACATGAATTTAATTTATACTAGTATACACTTTATTAAATACATATTATAAGAAAATACCAATATACATATATATATATATATATATATATATATATATATATATATATATATATATATATATATATATATATATAAATACATACATACATACATACATAGAATTAATTTATATACTATATAAAAATACCCAATATACATACATATACATATGTATATATATATTGGTTACATATATGTATGATACATATATACTATTTGAAAATAGAACAATATACGTACATATACAAATACACAATTACACACACACACATATATACGTATATACGTATACACACACAAATATGTATTAATATATATATATATATATATACACTAATAAAGGAAAAGAGGGAGAGAGGAAGCTCACTGGCCATGGTTCGACGGTGGCTCGCTGTGCCGGAGAAGCAGGGAGGGGGTCGGGGTGAAGCATTGCCGGAGGGGGAGGCTGAGCTGGCAGGCCGGAGAGGGCTCGGGATGAGCTCGGGAGAAGGTCGGGATCAGGAGCAGTGGCTGCACTGCAGGGAGATGGAGGTCGGAGAAGTAGTTGGAAGTCGGGGAAGACTCGGGATGCGTCGGAGCAGCAGTCGGGCTCGACTGTTGGCCGAAGTTGAGCAGATGCAGGGAGACTCAGCTTAGGGAGGAGCTTCAGGAGTACAACAGGAGGAGGCCGGGGTGACGATGATGGTGGTGGTGGATCGGGTGATAGTTGATGGTGGTGGTGGCTCTAATGGTGGAGAAAATGCAGGAAGGTGTTCGACGGAATAGGTCGGAGGATGTCGACGAGGATGGAGTGGATGCAGTGGAGTCGGGTCATCGTGTGGTGGTGCCGGTGGGGGAGTCGACTGAACGGCTTGGGACTCGGCCGGAGCTGAGTAGCTACGAGGAGGAGGGGAAGAAGAGTGGGAGGAGCAGTCGGGAATGGGAGGTGGTGGTCTGCTCGCCGGAGGAAATACAGCCGGGGTCGGGGTCGATGGTGGGAGGTTGGCTCGACCCGCCGGATCGGAGTAGAGGGCCGCCGGAGTGCAGCGAGGGCCGTCAGACCGGAGTCGAGCTTGGCCGGGTGGTGGCCGAGTGAACAGGAGATGATCCCCCCTTTCTTAATTCAAAAAGAAAGAGAAGGAGAAGAAGAAAAGAGAAGAAGAAAGGAAAGGAGATTTTCTTCCTACGTTGGAGAAGAGGGAGGAGTGAGGTGAGAGAAAATGGGGGCTTCCCTAGGTTTTGGGGATTAGGGTTTTCTTGGGAAGGGGTGATGATAGGACATTAAATAGGGTGGTGTGTGTGGGAATGAAGGGTGATGATGCACCCATATAATGGATGGTCAAGATTTGACATGGAGGAATTTTCTTCATGTGGGGATGGGGGTTGTTGACTAGTCAATTATTAGGGCTCCTCCATTGGTTTGAACCAATGGGATATTGACACCTAATGCAAATTTGCAAATTTGCCCCCTTAAATTTGGGTATTTGCACAGATACAGGAAATGATAAAAAATTGGTGGGCGATTCGGTGTTTGGCATTTTGTAGGATGAGAGGGTGTTGTGTGTTTTGTATGGGCTTAATTAGTGGGGTATTTGGATTAAGTCGGGGTTAAACGGGATCAGACAAAATGGTATCCTCAATTTAATTAGAAATAAATGCAAGCCGTGTTCTAAAATTAATTAGGAGTACATGGGGCCAAAATTAGGTCGGGTCATGATATCAATAGTGAAGAAGACTCAGAACAAAATATTACCCTAATTTGGGTTGCACGAAAAATGGGTCAAGATTGCCTCCAATTTTGATTGGAACGTACAACGATACAAAATTAAAATTTATTTAGAAATTAAATAAACGTCCGCGACAATTATTGTGCGGCTAAAATGAAGCACAAGAGAGCATAATTATGAGTTGCAAAAAGATCAGAATGGAAGGCAGGCATGTCTAGGACAAGGTTATGAAATTTGTTGGAAGGCAAAAGCTAGGGTAGCGCTCCAAATATCGAAGCAACGACAAGGCGCAATAATTAAATAAATTATGATAATTAATTACTACCTCCAATAATTAAATTCTAATTAATACAATTAAATACATAATCCCATAATTCGGTCAGGTGTTCGTCTAGTGGGCTTCTAGGTCAAGTCTACCAGCTCAAACATTAATGAACACCGTATACATATAATATATTTAAATACACATCTCATGCAATTATTTAATTTAAATACACATATCGAGAAATTATTTAATATAAATACCATAATATTAATAATATATAAAAAGTCGAAAATACCCCTGTTTTTGGAATGTGGTAGTGACACATATATATCTATATATATATATATATATATATATATATATATATATATATATATATATATATATATATATATAATGCCAAACTATCGCTGAAGATTCTGCCCACTGTCGCTGAAGCTGCTATTGATATTAATACACTGCTGTTTTAGTGACAGTTTTCTGCAACTGTCGCTAAAACTGTCACTAAAACTCCTGATACGCTGCTGATACTGCTGCTGTTTCAGCGACAGTTTTCTGCAACTGTCGCTGGCTGCTGTCGTTGTTTCCCCTGCTGTGGCCGATGTTGTTTCACTGCTGTTGCGACGGCTGCTGTCGCGACGGTTCCTGCTGTCGCTAAAACTCATGCCCCTCTCTCTCTCTTATGTTTATATATACAAAGCATATATAAATATAACTTATATATATATATATATATATATATATATATATATATATATATATATATATATATATATATATAACACCCATAAATAGATACAAAAATACATATAACTATAATATGTAACACTATGACAAATAACATACATACACCTCCACATAAATATGTACATATTAAATACATATGACAATAGCATAGTAATATATACATATATAACAACACATATATGTATACGTATATATAATCATACACAAAATGAATGTATATATCATATAAGTAGGTATATAACTACATATATATATCTACACATACACATACACATACATACATATATATATATATATATATATATATATATATATATATATATATATATATATATATATATATATATATATACATGCTACAATATATATAATTCTTACTTATGTAGAATAATAGCTATATAAAAATATATACACACCTATATATAATAGATACATAGATCTAAGACATAATAATACATAAATATTGTCACCATATATATATATATATATATATATATATATATATATATATATATATATATATATATATATATATATATATATATATAATTACACTTCTCCATGAAATAAGAACACAAAGAATTAGATCTATAATTAAATTGCACATACATGGAACGTATCACCCCGTATCCCACTAGATCTAGGATAAGCATGCGACACGAGTCCAACACACATCCAAACGTACCCCGAAGGACACGAACAAGTCATATATATTATTTATGAACAATAGAGAGAGTCAAACATAAATCTATGTGTCTGTGTCAAAATATAACATGCACAAAGTCCCGTGTCGGAGGAAAACCCCCCAAATCAACACGTATCACCAAATTATTGGGATACGACCTACATGTACTCAATTGTGGACACAATATGTAAACTCTCTCACCCAAAATAGGTATTTTGTGTATATTTTATATTATTATATTTATTATAGATATTGAATTTATTTAGAGTATTCTATTAGTTAATTAGAAAATAAATTTTTTTAGTATATTTACTTATATAAATATTTATTTAGAATTATTTTTAGGCTATTTTAGATTATTGGGATTTTTCCATAAAAAAAAATTCTGTTTCTTTGGACAAAATTTAGAAATTAACATAAAAATCAGAATAATAAGATTAAAATAGGATTTTAGAGTAATTATTCCAGAATTAAATTAATTAAAATAAATTATCTTTTGAAGTGATAAATTTGTAATACATAGGCTATTTGGACTGTGACTTGGACTCTGATTCATACCAGCAGCAGGACCCCAGGCAAGATACCTTGCCAAATTATTTACAGTATTTTGCATGCTTAGTATATTTCTGTATATTTATTGCATTTCTGTATAGTTCTTGCATGTGTAGTTTTCCTTCAGTCATTACTATGTATTAGATATGTTGACACACACATGGCACCTAGTATCATGAGAGGACAATCATTAGGCGTATGGGCTTTTAACCACTCTGGTATACCGTAGTATATAGTTCGCACTACGGGCGTGTGTCGCGTTGGTCGCTACCACCGCGGTATGTCGATTTCTGGAGTCTCGCTGGTCACTACCCCCGCGGTATGTCGATTTCTGATGTCCATTGACGTGTGTATGAGTTGTGAGGTAGATCGAGTAGCCTACCCTTGCCCATACGTCAAAAAGTTGTCCTCATTTGCATTCATATAGATGTCTTGTACAACGTACTTATTTATTTTCAAATAATATGCATGTTTACTGTATTCAAATTGGCTCGTATTTTCTGTATCTTGTTACGTCCCTCTGAGGACCTGGTCCTCTGCCAGGTGTATCTGTTCTTGAGTAATTACAGGAGCGCAGATTTGGATGATTACTTGTGTTGTGAGAATGTCTTCTCTTCGAGCCCATGGTCGTTAGCTGGTATTCCTATATTGTATTTGTTGTGTTATACTTTTCCATTCGAGTTGGTAGTGGATTTGTTTCCATCCAACTATCATCCTTAGATATTTATGTTGAGATCTAGTTATATAGATGCTGGTTATTATTTATATCTGATTTTAGTGGATGAGATTTAGATTATACCCTGTGACTTGTGATATATTTTATACCACTTGTGGACTTGATATTCATATTACAGCGTACGTGTGGATTTGGTTTCCATATATTGGAGTTGCCATATCCATGCGGCTGGCATGCTTACGTGTCCTAGTCCTACATATTTTTGGGACTGGAGCATGACACGATACTAGCCCCAAACACACAAGCACATGCCAAATTGATCTATATGACCAATTGACACACACAACAAATGTAAATCTCGGAATTCCCCCAAAATTAACACAAAAAGTACCATAACTTTCTCAATAGGCCTCCTATGAACACAAAACCAAATCCTATGGGTAGCCTATGCATATGGGTTGATTTTTTATGGTTAATTCTCATATTTAGAACCTAATTTAAGGGGAAAAACTAAATTGTACCTATTGGGAGATGGATTTCCAATAAAATCTCTAAAATTGGTAAAATTGGCCTTCAACTTGTAGATCCTTGCTCCTCTTTGTAGATCCATGCTTCCTCCTTGTAGATCTATGATTCCTTCTTGTAGATCCATTCTCTAATAGCCTCCAATGGTAATTTAGAAAATAATTGGGTGAAAATTTGGTAGGAATTTGGTTGAGGGGATTTTCTAGATCTAGAATTGGAATGAAAAATGAAGAGAAAGAAAGTTTTCATCCCCTATATATAGGCCTCACTTGCCCCCTCCCTTAAGCTACTATGTAAAGTCTAAAATACCCCTTGGGGCCTCTCATGAAGAAATTAATTAAGGAGGAAAGCTTCTAGCCTAATGGTTTAATTAATTTAATCATCCTCCTAATCAATGGGCTTTCTAGTTGGGCTCAAATCTAATAATTAATACATGTTGGTCCATGGGTCTAAAATAAACTAGTTAGGTCCACTAACACAAGTCCAAAAATAAATCTAACATGCTAATAATAAATAAATAACACAATAAATAAAAATTTAACATGCACAATATTTAAATAATTACCAAATGACTAAAATACCCTTTCCTAGAAATATATGGTAGTGAGAAATCTACCCCCCTTAGAATAATTTTGTCCTCGAAATTAAAACTCTCACCCCTCTCTCTTAGGCCAGTCATATCCTATTCATACAAATCTTACTATGGTTAAACCCCATCAATCACAGTCTAAAATAGTATATATCCTATAACATACAATCATATCATTCTACTGAAAGAGAAATCATACTTAGATATAATCTCTAACTATCATAAAATTCAGTCTTTGTCCTGCTGAGGTGTCTCCCTCTACTGGTACGGGATAACCTGTTATGCCACCTGTGGCCTATTCCATCACACTAAGCATTCACTAATCATCAATCTAGTCAAGACATTCTTAATACTGAGGGTTACCAAATACCAGTAATATACTATAGTTCTAGGTCATGGACATGCTTAACTCACTGGCACTTGCTACCTAGGATACTATAAAAAAATACTGCTAAGATACTACTTCCTTGTTCTATTTCAATCACCAAAATTTCTCAATCATTCTCTTGCAAGAAATACTTGTATACCTTTTCAATCATGTGTTTTATTAGCACACCCTTGTCCAACTTGAATACTTCTAATATGATGCCTTACTTAAATCTTGTTACTGTCTACACTAGGCACCAGCTCTCATATGTATTTTTAGATGACATCCTCATACCAAGTTACTCGTGTCTCTCCTCTATATTATTATACCAGTTATTAAAATGCTTGTGCCTAAACTTTCATAATACTTGAGGTACTTTGTCTCTTGTTACTTGGGTATCTTTTTCTATCTGATACTTGGTGCAACTCATTCTTTAATGGTAATCATCTCAAAGTTATCATCTGTATATTAGTATCATAATAAATACACAATTACCTTCTAGCCATTACAACACCATGATATCTCATTGGTATCCTTATACCCCTTGGACTATTCTCTGATACATACGGCCTCTATAATAAATTTTAGCAAGGTACTATACTTACTAAACTTACTCCTATATATATTGTCTCTCTCCTCTACTGCTTGGATTACTTATACTATTACTTCCAAATATTTTTCTATCCATAGTAACTGATACACCAATCCAATGTACTTACTGTTACTAGCACATTACTCAGCTAATCCCTGATATAGAAATACTAACACTCTTGATATAGTAACACTAGCTTCAAAACTACATAATATATACCCTTAATGTTATAGGTCACTAGATTCTTAATACTTATAACAGTTTACCACAACACTACTACTATTCTGGATACTAGCTTCATCATTAGATTACCTCATAATACTCACTAGAAATCATGATCACTTGCACTAGTTATTAACTTCTATAATTCACATATTTTACTTCACTCCCAAAGGTCGACATATGATTCCATATCTCTATTGATGTATATGTATCTCTCATCAAACCTTACAGATGGATATGCAAATCAGTGATGCACTATATATCTTCCATGACCAATCTTGATATTTCTCAACCCATGACATAATATCAACACTCAAGCTTTCACTTTCTGATACTCATGAACTTTCACACTGACACTTATCATCTACTATATATCATGCACACAATTTCTCGATACTTCTCCTACCTATTGCTTCCAACACATCACTAGCCTCAATATTAGATGAGATACCCATCACTAGTCATATACTGGTACACTCATATCTACTCACATTAATGCTCTACTTTTACTTGTAACACAAGTCTTACTACTTTAACACAATGTATTATTATTTCCTCACACTCTCATATACACTTATGGGTACCATTCTACTATGACACACTCATTAATACTCTTGATGCATATACATATCTATACTCTTGACACACCCAAGTATCAACCACCAATTTGAATATCATACTTTATTGATTTCCAACACAATTTCCTTGATACATAATTATTTACATGGATCACCCAACTACATGAATTCATGATTATCCTAAACTGACATGCTGACTCTGATACTAACTCCTACTGATATTCTCTACTCCTTCTTCTACCTATAGTACCCATACTATCTATAATGACACATATCATAGAACTATTGCTACAAAGTACTATGCTATAGGTTATCCTTAGATTTATGACTATTGCTCACATGCCTAACCAAGAACCACCTACAGACACATAAGCCACACTCTCAACAGTCAATACTGATACTCAAGACATAGACCTAATTATAATTCACCAATTATCATACTAACAAGGACTCTACTAGAAAGAAGCTCTATAAAAAACTGGACTAAAGAACAGAAAGTATCTATTGCTAAGCTAGAGAACAATGGAACAAAGTCCTGAAATAACAGAATTGAATAAGTATTGAGATGATACTTTAAGAACCAATTTAAGATACAATCTGATAATCATACACGTTTGTCTGGAATCATGACACTCAAAATCCTCGCCACGCCAGTAAGCATAGCTGCGATAAACGATAGATTCCATAACTAGGGTATGCAACTCTATAATTATGTCATCTAGGATCCTCACCACGCCAACCGGTATGGCTGCGAGAAACTCTAGATTTTATAACTAAGATATGTACATACGAAGTCAGATCCCTACGTTTCTGGTATGCCAGCTAATATGGCTGCGATAAACTCTAGGCTCCATAACCAAAGTAGACGTTTTACCTTTCTCACTGTCCTCATCAACATATGTCATCAGATAATACCGTAACTTAGTCCGTAAAATTTCTCTAGATAAAATCAAACTAAATAACGAACACCAAAAATTTTGAATCATCCGATCACCAAGAATCAAATTCAACAATCTATCACCAAGAATCAATTTTAACAACAACAAGTGAGAGCTAACAGAAATAAGAGAAAAGATTTGAAATGAGAATTATAATAAGATTCTAAAGGGTCATCCCAGGAATCTCTCAAGAAATTTGTGATTGAGTATCCTCTCTCATCCTAGTGTCCTATGTCCTATATCCTATCGCAGGCACGCAGTAGTATAACTAAGTTGTCACACTACCACGATATCGTAAAACTTGCGAAGCCTGACCTACATGGGCCACCACTAAAAATGTGTCACGACCCGCATCCGGTGTAGGGATGCAAGTCGGGAACAACGCCCAGCCTACGCCATAGCATCTGCGGTAGAACGCTATCTTGGTCAACTATACTATCTAAATATCTCACAATAATACAAAGTCTGTCAATGATAGCTCACACAAAACTCAATCACAATCTAAAGCACGAGAATATATGAAGGAAGTCTAACTATACACCAAAATATAATAATCAACAAATAAAAACAATATCCAATCACAAACTATAAGCCGGAAATAAATCCGGTACCAAAATGCTAAAGAGACTAACTATGAAAACTAGTGATTCGGATAAACCTCCCGGCAATCACTCCAGAACTAGTAGATCCAAGTCTGCACCATCTATAAGTCGAAGTCCATAGTATGTCGGACACCAATCTCTCGGATCCTCTGAAAAATGTTTTTTAGTCAGGAATGAAGCGAAGTACATCTCTAACAGCAGTTCTAATCAATGATATAAACTATGTAACAGTAAATAAATATAAATATACAAGATCCATATACATGTACAAGAGATACACAATAAAGGCAATACTAAAAATAAATACAAGAATGAACAATATGGCAATGAACAAGAATACTAATGACTAAGTGAGTGAGTACCAACTTTAACATGTGATCGATTTGGGAACTTGCACAAGAGTAAATGGCCTGGTTAATCATACGTGCGGTATATGATCAACACTCATAAGGAACAAGACTTGCACAAGGAGGGTATGATCACATATCTACACTACATACTCCCTAACCCCTACTGGTATAGTAGATCCAACCATGGTATGCTATGGCATGGGATTCCCCAAGAAGATAGTGACCCTTTTCGAGAATCAGTATCTGTACATGCACAAGATAATCAATGAAACAAGACTTGTACAAGATACACCATATACAAAGAATAACATCGCATGACGAGATCCGGATATACCAATCCGTGTAACCATCGTGTCAAGAAACATGGATATCTACACTAGATACAATAAATATAGAGGATATCATAAATGAGAAACTATCAGAAAATGTACTCGCCTGTGGTCCAGAGCAATGAATGTCAAAATGTATCCGAACTGGTGCCACACATACCTATATATAGAATATTACATTAATACAAGGTTCTGGAATGAGAATAAGTTAAACTAGTCAACTTCTAGGTCAACAAGTCAATTCTAAGTCAAAAGTCAAACTTGGTCAACTCTAAGTCAACTATGGTCAACTATAGTCAAACTATGGTCAACTACCTATTTCTAGGTTGCATAAGTCTAACTCAAGGATATTGGGTTCATACACTATGAATCTAGGTCAACAAGCTACAACTTAGGATACTAAGATACCATATCTCAAGATACGCAAAATAATAGGTAAATATTACATATCTATAATAAAGCAATATTAAATATATAAATCATAATTACAATGCTAAATGGATATCTTGGTTTCGAACCAACTTGGTATCGCAACACTAGACCTCCATCTTGATACCCAAACCCAATACCTTGATTATCCTCCAATACCTTGATACTTACCTTAGAATCTCAAGGTAAATTAAAAACCTTATTTATACTAACTACCCAACAATAATTATAAACTACTATGCATTTAATATTTATACAATACTATATACCTTATTTTAGTCACCTTAATACCAACCCATAATTAGTTTATAACTATCCTTTTACTATGCCAATACCTACTACTCATACCTTGGTATCTCTTGATACCTACCTTGGTATCTTAATGTAATTGCCAAAATCTTCATATATATACTAACTATTCATCAATAACTATATGTATACATATATCAATCCAATATAACTTCTAGTATATACTAAATAGAATAAATACTAACTACCAACTACACACTAAATACTAATACATATATACGTACATACATACATACATACCTACAAATATATAATATATATAACTAAAGATACTCATAACAATAGATAACTAAAATATACTAACTATTCTAATAATATTATATGCTACAACTAAATATATTATACATATAGTATACTAAAATACAATTAGAAAATTAGGAACATATATACGTATATATTAATTACCATATATATACATATATATATATATCTAAAAACTGCCAAACTGTCGCTGAAGATTCTGCCCACTGTCGCTGAAGCTGTTGTTGATATTGATACACTGTTGTTTTAGTGATAGTTTTCTACAACTGTCGCTAAAACTGTCTCTAAAACTCCTGATATGCTGCTGATACTGCTGTTGTTTCAGCGACAGTTTTCTGCAACTGTCGCTGGCTGTTGTCGCTGCTTCCCTTGCTGTGGCCGCTGCTGTTGCACTGTTGTTGCGACGGCTGCTGTCGCGACGGTTCCTGTTGTCGCTAAAACTCCTGTTCTTCCCCTCTCTCTTATGTTTATATATACAAAGCATATATAAATATAACTTATATAAATATATATAACACCCATAAATAGATACAAAAATACATATAACTATAATATATAACACTATGACAAATAACATATATATAACATACATACACCTCTACATAAATATGTACATATTAAATACATATGACAATAGCATAGTAATATATACATATATAACAACACATATATGTATACGTATATATAATCATACACAAAATGAATGTGTATATCATATAAGTAGGTATATAACTACATATATATATCTACACATACACATATATATATACATGCTACAATATATATAATTCTTACTTATGTAGAATAATAGCTACATAAAAATATATACACACCTATATATAATAGATACATAGATCTAAGACATAATAATACATAAATATTGTCACTATAATATATATATATATATATATATATATATATATATATATATATATATATATATATATATATATATATATATATATAATTACACTTCTCCATGAAATAAGAACACAAAGAATTAGATCTACAATTAAATTGCACATACATGGAACGTATCACCCCGTATCCCACTAGATCTAGGATACGCATGCGACACGAGTCCAACACACATCCAAACATACCCCGAAGGATACGAACAAGTCATATATATTATTTATGAACAATACGGAGAGTCAAACATAAATTTATGTGTCTGTGTCAAAATATAACATGCACAAAGTCCCGTGTCGGAGGAAAACCCCCCAAATCAACAGGTATCACCAAATTGTTGGGATACGACCTACACATACCCAATTATGGACACGACACTAGCCCCAAACACACAAGCACATGCCAAATTGACCTATAGGACCAATTGATATACATAACAAATGTCAATCTTGAAATTTTCCTAAAATTGACACAAAAAGTACCATAACTTTCTCAATAGGTCTCCTATGAACACAAAACCAAATCCTATGGGTAGCCTATGCATGTGGGTTGATTTTTCATGGTTAATTCTCAGATTTAGAACCTAATTTAAAGGGAAAAACTGATTTATACCTATTGGAAGATGGATTCCCAATGAAACCACCAAAATTGGTAAAAATGGCCTTCAAGTTGTAAATCCTTGCTCCTCTTTGTAGATCCATGCTTCCTCCTTGTAGATCTATGCTTCCTTCTTGTAGATCCATGCTCTAATAGCCTCTAATGGTGATTTGAAAAATAATTGGGTAGAAATTTGGTAGGGATTTGGTTGAGGAAATTTTCTAGATCTAGATTTGGAATAAAAAATGAAGAGAGAGAAAGTTTTCATCCCCTTTATATAGGCCTCACTTGCCCCCTCCCTCAAGCTACTATGTAAAGTCTAAAATACCCCTTGGGACCTCTCATGAAGAAATTAATTAAGGAAGAAAGCTTCTAGTCTAATGGTTTAATTAATTTAATCATCCTCCTAATCAATGGACTTTCTAGTTGGGCTCAAATATAATAATTAATACATGTTGGTCTATGAGTCTAAACTAAACTAGTTAGGTCCACTAACACAAGTCCAAAAATAAATCTAACATGCTAATAATAAATAAATAATACAATAAATAAAAATTTAACATGCACAATATTTAAATAATTACCAAATGACTAAAATATCCTTTCCTAGAAAATATGGTAGTGACACTAACAATAAATAATTAATATAACAAATAATTATCACATGCATAATATTTAAATACAATCAATTCTAAAAATAAAATACCCATGTCAATTACCAAACTACCCTTGATTAAAAATGTGAGGGTGACATTTTTATTGACGGCATACTAATCTATTCTAAGAATGAGATGGAATACAAGGAACACATGAAGATCGTGCTGCAGATATTACGGAAGCATCGGTTGTTCGCAAAGCTCCACAAGTGTGAGTTCTGGTTGAACAACGTGGCATTCCTTGGATATGTCATCTCGGCAGAAGGCGTCGCCATAGACCCAAAAAAGATAGAAGCGGTGGTGGATTGGAAGCAACCTACGTCAGCCAGTAAAGTTCATAGCTTTCTGGGCCTTACGGGATACTACCGTAGGTTCGTGAAAGATTTTTCTAAATTGGCCTCGCCTTACTCAGAAAGGGATTGCATTCAAGTGGAGTGACGACTGCGAAGCTAGCTTTTAGGAGCTAAAGCAACGACTCATTTCAGCTCCAATACTTGCACTTCCCTGATGGAGTAGATGAGTTTCAGATATACAGCGATGCTTCAGGACTCGGCTTTGGTTGTGTTCTCATGCAGAGGGACAAGGTGATATCGTACGCCTCAAGACAATTGAAGAAGCACGAGAAAAATTACCCAACATATGACTTAAAATTGGCGGAAATTGTGTTCGCACTGAAGTTGTGGCGGCATTATCTTTATGGTGTTGCTTGCAAAATTTATACAGACCACAAGAACCTCAAGTACATATTCACCCAACAAGAACTGAACCTCCGGTAGCGGCGCTAGCTAGAACTGATAAAGGACTACGACCTGACGATCGGATATATGCCGGGCAAGGGAAACGTCATTGCTGATGCTCTGAGTCAAAAACACGTTGACTCGCTATCCATAAACAACTGTCTACTTCAGGATCTAGAGGCAATGGACATCAAATTTTGAGTTCGGCATCGAGGAATGCAGCTGGCTCCACTCCATCTTGAGCAGAGTTTGCGTGATAGAATCAAGTCTGCTCAGAGGGATGATCAGTTCCTAACGAAGGTGCATGGGCTGATCTCGACAAAAAAGATGTCCAACTTCATGGAAGGCGAAGATGGGACCTTACAGATGAAAAAAATATTATGCGTTCCTAGCGATCCAGAACTCCGAAAGGAAATTATAACAAAGGCACACTATACAAAGTATTCCTTATATCCGTGGAGCACTAAGATGTACAAGGACTTCCACAGGACCTTCTGGTAGCACGATATGATGCTGGATGTAGTGACCTTTGTGTCATAGTATATGGCCCATCAATAGGTGAAAGCTGAACATCAAAGGCCCATCGGGGAGCTGCAGAACCTTGCTATTTTCGAGTGGAAATATGACAACATCGTTATGGATTTTATCGTGGACTTTACATAGATGCCGCGGGGGCATGATGCGATTTGGTTCATAGTTGATCGTTTGACCAAATTTGCCCACTTTTTCTCTATCAAAGTTACATGGAGCATCGATCGATTAGCACAGATTTATATTGACGAGATTGTCCGACTACACGGAGTACCTGCCTCAATTGTCTCGGACCACGACGGATGTTTCTTATCTCATTTTTGGACTAGCCTACAATCTGCTTTGGGCACCAAGCTAAAGTTCAGTACCGTATATCATTCCCAGACTGACGGACAGACGGAGAGAACAAATCAGATACTTGAGGATATGTTGCGACTGTGTGAGATCGATCTAAAGACTACTTGGGATGCCACCTTCCGTTAGTGGAGTTCGCGTATAACAACAGTTACCAATCGAGCATCCAGATGGCACCGTATGAAGAACTTTATGGGCGAAAGTGTCGATCTCCAATCTGTTGGGACGAAGTCGGCGAGCGACAGGTATTCGGACCAGAGCTGGTAGAGAAGGCCATTGAGAAAGTTTGTTTGATTCGAGAAAGACTTCGCACTGCGCAGAGCCGACCGAAGAGCTATGCCGGTGCTTATCGTAGATGTAAAACCCCCTTCCTAGAAAATCGTATATACCCCTTTATTTATTAATTATTAATTAAATTATAGTAATTAGGTCTAAATAGGAGAAATTGATTTTTAATAATTTTTATATTAGGTGTTCGGGCCCTTAGATGATTTGTGGGACCATCAGGAATTTTTCGGAATTTATTCCATGTAGGAGACCCCTTGAGCAGTTGCTAGCCTAACGGTGTGCAATACCCTAATCTATAAATTTTCTTATGAGTATATATATATATATATATATATATATATATATATATATATATATATATATATATATATATATATATATATATATATGTATATACAAATATATATATATATATGTATATATATTTTATAAAGAAAGAAAGGAAAAGAAAATAAAATAAAATAAGAATTTAATAATAATATAATAATAATAATAATAATGGCAATAATTCTTAATACTTTAGCAACTATTTAGCTTTGCAATTCTTAGCAGCAACTTAGAATACTACTATTCCCATTCAACTTGCTTTTCCCTTGCTGTCAAACGCCTCTAGCAAAGAAAGTTTGCATGCGGTGACCACAGCATCTTAGCAAGTATACCCGACCGACCCTTCAGCGGCTTACTCCAACCCGATCCATCCATATCCCTCTCTCTCTCCTAATTTTATATATATATATATATATATATATATATATATATATATATATATATATATATATATATATATATATATATATATATATAGTTAGCTCTCAAAAACCCTAACCTAAATTTTCAGACTTCCTCTTCCCATCTAGAGCCGTCACCGCAGCCAGAGAAGCCCCACCAAGCCATCCAACCATCCCGTCGACGCCGACCTCGCGAACTGCAGTTTCCCACTCGAAGCACCTTCGCTCCGGCATGATTTTCCGTCGACTCGTTCGACCAAACGCTGTTCCGTTTTCATAGGTATGATCATCCCTTAACCATCTCCAATACTTGTTTTATAGTCAACCTCGGAAAATGTGTGCCCCTAGGTGAAAAACAACGTCCAAGTTGGGCGAGCAGACAGAATTCTGGAATCGCAGAATTCCAGAATGACCACCCATATTGCCGAGTTCGTATCTTCCACCACAGAGATCCGAATTCGGTGATTCTTTTTGATACCTGTAGAATACTTAACCTAGTTTATTTTCTGTAAAATAACCCTGTGCTATTAGTTGCTGTGGACAAAATTATATGCGTCACAAAACTGCGCGCACCCACTTTTTCCAGTTTTCCAAAAGTTGGAAAACGGAGCGCGCCCCGCCAAATGGGACCGCCCCATCGTGTGCCAAGTGTACTGAATGGTGCACGCAGCATAAATGGACACGTGAAAATTTGTGGGGACTAATTCGGACGCGTGTGTGCGCCAGAATCAGGCCGTATCCACGGACTCATACCATATCGCAACTTTTGTGGAACTCGTACGTATTTTGTGCACGCTTGTCAGATTGCGACAAAACTTGTGCCACTGGACTCGTGGTAACGCGCTGGTCCGGTGACCCAATTTTCACGCATTTCTGAGACGGTTGACCAGATCGCCAATTGGCGGGCCCCACAGTTGACTTTTTGGACAAAATAGTGTTCGGCTCATCGAAATCCATATTTGGACATACCGTTGGGTTCGTATTGATATTTAGAGTTGTTTGACCTATAGTTTGTCCCATTTAGAGACTGTTACCCTCGGCACGCTTTTCGGTACAAAGTGGGCCACACATGGACCCCATTTTTACCCAAAATTACCGTTTTGCCCCTGTGTCCAAATTGGACGAAAGGGATGTGCTTTTTAGCTATTTTACTTATTCCGAAAATGTTGGTGATGTTTATTTCAGCATCCGGAGACGTTTGTTCGGAGTCCGTAGTTTCAGGTTCAGTGTCCTTGACATTTGGGCGCGTACACTTTACAGATTTCTTGCCAGGCAAGTATACCTTGCCATTGTACTGTATTTATATTTCATATGAGGCATGCATGTTTATTTTTTGTTTATTTAATTCATTTATTTTAACTGCTATATAAACTGCGCGTCCAAGGAAACTTGGGTGCAACGACAGTGTCGTCGTACTATGTTTTTATTTATGTATATGCATTGGACCTACTTTATGAGACTACCCCATCTTCATGAGACATTTATATTTTATTGGCCATGACACTATTCTTACACGATTGTGAGTCACATGTAGGACACGAACTTGCGTATTCGGCTGGCCACTGGTACGTATAGGTCGTGCGACGGATAGGGATAACTGCCAATAGAAACTTTGTATGCTAGTAGACCTGGCGGTTATTAGAGGGTTATCGTGTCATGGACATGACATGCTTAGAGCATTTGGTGGGGAGAACAACAAGTACCGCATTTGAGCTCCTTTGCACTTTTATCTATTGTGCGCCCGGATTCTCCGCCGGAGATACGGGTGGTGATGACCACTATATATTATATTATTATCAGGCGGGCCTCCGGCGTTCGAAAGTCGTCATGCCTTTGTAGGCCCCTGAATCTCCAATAGAGAACCATGCTAAATCCCAGGTTTTCAGCCAGATAGCTCACTTGTGGAGAAAGGTGTTCTTAACTGCATTCACATAGATGGTTAGGCGACCCCAATGGATGTTTATTTTCAGTACTTATTGGCATGTATTTTTTTGTATCTTGTTACGTCCCTCTGAGGACCTGGTCCCTTTTCCAGATATAGGTGAGCAGGAGTATCCGCAGGAGTATGGACCTGGACCTGACGCTACCTATCAGTCTGAGACGATCTTATCTTCTGATTATATGTGATTCTTTGCAGCTGTTTAGAGATTCTAGATGCTATTCTTTTCGAGACATTTATTCTTATATTAGAGTTTATTCTCTTCTCTCTTTAGTAGTTTATTATAGTCGATTTGCAGTGGATTTGTTTCCACCCGACTATCACACTTTAAGATTACTATTTGAGACTACTTCTTTGATATTCAGTTATTGATTTCCATTATTCTATTATTTGTGCTGTGGATGAGATATAGAACTGCGTGTGACTTGTTGTGACATATATTTACCATTGTGGATTGGATATTCATGTACAGCGTACGTGTATATATGGTTTCCATATATTGGAGTTCGTATACATACGGTTGGCGTGTTACGTATTTCTAGTCCTACGTATTTTGGGACTAGGGCGTGACATATTTTTGTGGTGGCCCATGCAGGTCAAGAATATATTGTTTCGGTTACGTAACTGTACCGAACAAGCCTGCGTATAGGAATAGAGTATAAGAATCTCATCCACGCTTGATTGAAACTCATCCTTCCTATTTAATACTTGTATCCTGTTTGATCCCTGTACTTTTTCTAATCGTTTCGTACATCAACTGCAGCGAGATGGATATGCAGAATGGATGTACTGCCGCCGATGGCGACGCAACTTCTGGAGTCAATGGTCAGACTCAAGGAGGGACCCCAACGATTCCTAGGCTTCCAGGGCCAGATGGACAGACTCACACCCCAGTTCCATCTGATCTTCCCGCTTCACCTATTGGGAACCCTCCACCTGCCCCAGTACCGCAAGATGGCCAAGCGCAGATGATCCAATTCTTTCAGATGATGATATAGGAACAGAGGCAGCAGGCAGCCGAGCAGAGGCAGCAGGCAGTCGAGCAGAGACAAGAATTTTTGGCAGCACTGGAGAGGATGGCTGTACATGCTACTGTACCAGCCCAAGCACTAGCTCCAGTACCTCGAGCTAGGGTTGGATCAGTAAAGGATTTTGTTCAGATGGGTGCAAGGCAGTACAAGGGCACTGAGAGCCCGGAAGAGACCACCAGCTGGATCACTCACACGCAGAAGCTACTGGAGGCATCGCAGTTACCCACGGACCTATGGATGACGAGTGTACGGACGCTTTTAGATGGTAATGCTCATCACTGGTGGGAATCCATGGAGCGCCAGTTAGGTACCTACCAGACTTGGGAGCAGTTCTTGGAGTGCTTTGAGAGAAAGTACTTTCCGGACACTGTCAGGGACACCTTGTATGATCAGTTTCTTCACTTAGAGCAAGATAACCGAACCGTGGACGAGTATGATGCCGAGTTTAGTCGACTCAGCAAATATGGAGCTGCTTTGATACCAAATGACTTGGCTAAGGCTAAGAGATTTCATCGAGGACTGACCCAGGAGCTACAATATTATACAAGCTCGCAGTCCCGAGTCTCTTACGCTGAGCTACTGACAGAGGCCAGATTTCGGGAAACCATTAGCAGAGGAAAAGGAGGTCAACTGAGGACACAACAAGGATCAGCAAAGATACAGCAGGGACCAGCCAGGACACAACAGGGAGGACCTATCAGACGTCCCTTGGCACAGCAGCATCAGCAACACAGAGCCGGACCGTACCAGATTCCAGAGAAGCCCTACTGCAATTATTGTGGGAGGAACGGACATGTATCGAGAGATTGTCGGACTCGCTTGGGTCAGTGTATGAGATGTGGCTCCGGGCAGCACATGGCGAGAGACTACCCAATGCAGACATCGACACTTCCACCGCCAGTTCAGAGATTAGCGCTTCCAGCACCGAAGCCAACCCAGCAGATGAATGGACCGGGAGCACCTCGACCCCCAGCAGCAGGAGGATTTTAGAGAGGACCACCGCTACCTACTCAGGAGGAGCAGTATATGAGGACTGGACATGGACAGCCGCAGAGGAATGGACGAGCTTTTGCATTGGAGGTAGATGACATGGATCATGAGGTGGATGTCATAGTAGGTATTACCCTTGCTTTTACTTTTCCTGCTGTGACATTATTTGATACGGGAGCCACCCACTCATTCATATCATCTAATTTTATTGCCAAACACAACATTGCTTCTACACCATTATCTAGTTGTGTTAGAATTCTTACCGGAGGAGGAGTAGTACCAGTTAGTCGAGTTTGTATATCGGGCCCTATAGTGATACGTGGTAGAGAGATGAATGCCCAACTCTTAGTCCTTCCTATGCCGTCTTTTGATATGGTGCTTGGAATGGACTGGCTGAGCAAGAACCACGCTTTCTTCGATTGCTTTGGAGGAAGCATTCTTTTTAAGGTACCAGGCCAGCCTGAACTTGAGTTTGCCCGAGGATCCACAGAAATTCTTGATGGTATGCAACTCGCAATGGACGATGTTGTCTATCACCCTATTATTTCAAAATTTTTAGACGTCTTTCCAGAGGATTTGCCAGGACTACCCCCAGACAGAGACGTAGAGTTTTCAATTGAACTAGCACCCGAAGCAGCACCTATAGCATCGCATGTTTACAGACTGACGAAGAAGGAGATGGACGAGCTGAAGGCACAGTTAAAAGAGCTAGAGGAGAAAGGTTTCATCCGACCGAGTGCATCACCCTGGGGAGCACCAGTGTTGTTTGTACCCAAGAAGGATGGGTCAGTGCGTATGTGCATCGACTACAGGGCCTTGAATGCAGTGACAGTGAAGAACAAATATCCATTGCCACATATTGATGACCTGTTTGATCAACTCAGTGGAGCTAAGGTATTCTCGAAGATAGATCTGAGATCGGGATATCACCAAGTGAAGGTACGGAAGCAGGACATTCCGAAGACCACATTCAGAACAAGATATGGGCACTACGAGTTTTTGGTCATGCCATTTGGTTTGACCAATGCTCCAGCAATCTTCATGGACTTGATGAATCGAGTCTTCCACCAGTACTTGGACCAGTTCGTGGTCGTCTTCATAGATGATATACTTGTCCATTCGAAGAGCCACGAGGAGCACGAGGAGCACCTGCGGATTGTTCAAGAGACTTTGAGGAGAGAGCAGTTATATGCTAAACTCAACAAATGTGAGTTCTTCTTGGACAGAGTTTCATTTCTTGGACATGTTGTCACAGGAGATGGTATTTCTGTTGATCCAGAGAAGATCTCAGCAGTTGAGACATGGCCTGTTCCTAAATCAGCAGCAGAGGTGAGGAGTTTCCTTGGACTTGTGGGATATTACCGACGGTTCGTGGAAAACTTCTCAAGGATAGCGGCACCTATGACTCGTCTGACTTGTAAAGATCAAGAATTTATATGGACCGACGAGTGTCAAGCAGCCTTTGAAGAGTTGAAGAAGCGACTGACTACAGCACCAGTATTGGCAATTCCGTCAGGATCAGGAGGATATGTGATCTACAGTGACGCATCAGGAAAAGGCTTGGGATGCGTATTGATGCAGCATGGAAAGGTGATTGCATATGCATCTAGGCAGTTACGAGTGCATGAGAAGAATTATCTGACTCATGACTTGGAACTTGCAGCCGTTGTATTTGCTCTGAAGCTATGGAGACATTACTTATATGGGGAACGAGTGGAGATCTATACAGACCACAAAAGCCTCAAGTACGTCTTCACGCAGAAGGAGTTAAATATGAGGCAACGTCGATGGCTCGAGTTGATGAAAGATTTCGAGATAGAGCTACATTATCATCCAGGCAAGGCTAACGTGGTAGCAGACGCGTTAAGGCGGAAGCCAGCAGCTTACTTCTTGACAGCACAGAGGGAACTATTGGAGGACTTGCAAGAGCTTGGCATTGAAGTGATACAACCCGGAGTAGATGGGACACTAGCCAACTTGCAAGTACAATCATCATTGGTAGAGAGGATTAAGGCAGCTTTGCCTACAGATGCCAGATTCAGGAGACTAAATAAAAGGACAGAGGCCGAAGAGGAGACCGGATTGCGCATTCATGAGGATGGGACATTACGATGTGGTGATCGTCTTTATGTTCCAAATGGAGAGATTCGACAGGAGCTGATGGCAGAGGCTCATAGTTCGATCTATTCTATTCATCCTGGAGGCACCAAGATGTATCGTGACTTACGACAGCATTTTTGGTGGCATGGGATGAAGAGAGAGATAGCTCGCTTTGTAGCTAAATGTCTGGTATGTCAACAAGTGAAGGCAAAGCACCAGAGGACAGCAGGATTATTGCAACCACTTCCGATTCCAGAGTGGAAGTGGGAGCACATCACTATGGACTTCGTCACAGGTTTTCCCAAGAGTCCAAGTGGGAGAGATGCAGTGTGGGTAATAGTGGACCGACTCACCAAGTCAGCCCATTTTATACCTTTTAGAGTGGGTCAGTCTACAGAAGCTTTAGCTGATTTATATATGAGGCAGATCATGAGATTGTACGGCATACCAGTCAGCATTGTATCGGATAGAGATTCGCACTTCACATCGCACTTTTGGAGGAGCATGCAAGAGAGTCTTGGTACTCGTCTGAAGTTTAGTACCTCTTACCACCCGCAGACAGATGGGCAGTCGGAGCATACTATTCAGACCTTGGAGGACATGTTGAGGGCTTGCATGTTAGACTTCGGAGGATCATGGGAGGACCACCTACATCTTGTAGAGTTTTCTTACAACAATAGCTATCAAGCGAGTATTCAGATGGCTCCGTTTGAAGCATTGTATGAAAGAAAATGTAGGTCTCCTGTGTGTTAAAGTGACATGGGAGAACGTCAGATTCTGGGACCCGAGTTGGTGGTCAACACCGTAGAGACAGTCAGGGAGATTCAGGGACACTTGCGAGCAGCGCAAGACAGGCAGAAGCAGTGGGCAGACCTTCATCGTCGTCCCTTGGAGTTCAAAGAGGGCGATCACATTTTCTTGAGGATATCACTGACCAGAGGCACCATCCGATTCGGAGGGCGCGACAAGTTGAGTCCAAGGTATACTGGACCATTTGACGTGCTCGAGAGAGTTGGAGAGGTGGCATATCGACTTGCGCTACCACCTTCACTGGAGGGAGTACATGACGTATTCCATGTATCGCAGCTCAGGCGATATGTGGCAGACAACAGTCGTGTTCTCGACCATTCGGAGATCACCATTGGGCCGAGCTTGTCATACCAAGAGCAACCTGTGGGAATCCTTGATCGTCGAGAGAAGGTATTGAGGAACCAGTCTATTCCCTTGGTTCGCGTAGCATGGAGGCATGGCGCCCCAGGAGAATCAACTTGGGAGCGCGAGGACAACATGCGCAAGCGTTTTCCGAATCTATTCGCAGACCAAGGTATGAATTTACATTGTTAATTTATATCTTATACCATGCTTGCATTCTATCGTGGCTTAATTTTTAATTTCGAGGACGAAATTTTTACAAGTTGGGAAGAATATAAAACCCCCTTCCTAAAAAATCGTATATACCCCTTTATTTATTAATTATTAATTAAATTGTAGTAATTAGGTCTAAATAGGAGAAATAGATTTTTAATAATTTTTATATTAGGTGTTCGGGCCCTTAGATGATTTGTGGGACCATCAGGAATTTTTCAAAATTTATTCCATGTAGGAGATCCCTTGAGCAGTTGCTAGCCTAACGGTGTGCAATACCCTAATCTATAAATTTTCTTATGAGTATATATATATATATATATATGTATATACAAATATATATATATATGTATATATATTTTATAAAGAAAGAAAGGAAAAGAAAAGAAAAAAAAAATAAGAATTTAATAATAATATAATAATAATAATAATAATGGCAATAATTCTTAATACTTTAGCAACTATTTAGCTTTGTAATTCTTAGCAGCAACTTAGAATACTACTATTCCCATTCAACTTGCTTTTCCCTTGCTGTCAAACGCCTCTAGCAAAGAAAGTTTGCATGCGGTGACCACAGCATCTTAGCAAGTATACCCGACCGACCCTTCAGCGGCTTACTCCAACCCGATCCATCCATATCCCTCTCTCTCTCCTAATATATATATATATATATATATATATATATATATATATATATATATATATATATATATATATATATATATATATATATATATATATATATAGTTAGCTCTCAAAAACCCTAACCTAAATTTTCAGACTTTCTCTTCCCATCTAGAGCCGTCACCGCAGCCAGAGAAGCCCCACCAAGCCATCCAACCATCCCGTCGACGCCGACCTCGCGAACTGCAGTTTCCCACTCGAAGCACCTTCGCTCCGGCATGATTTTCCGTCGACTCGCTCGACCAAACGCTGTTCCGTTTTCATAGGTATGATCATCCCTTAACCATCTCCAATACTTGTTTTATAGTCAACCTCGGAAAACGTGTGCCCCTAGGTGAAAAATAACGTCCAAGTTGGGCGAGCAGACAGAATTCTGGAATCGCAGAATTCCAGAATGACCACCCATATTGTCGAGTTCGTATCTCCCACCACAGAGATCCGAATTCGGTGATTCTTTTTGATACCTGTAGAATATTTAACCTAGTTTATTTTCTGTAAAATAACCCTGTGCTATTAGTTGCTGTGGACAAAATTATATGCGTCACAAAACTGCGCGCACCCACTTTTTCCAGTTTTCCAAAAGTTGGAAAACGGAGCGCGTCCCGCCAAACGGGACCGCCCCACCGTGTGCCAAGTGTACTGAATGGTGCACACAGCATAACTGGACACATAAAAATTCGTGGGGACTAATTCGGACGCGTGTGCGCACCGAAATCAGGCCGTATCCGCGGACTCACACCGTGTCACAACTTTTGTGGAACTCGCACGTATTTTGTGCACGCTTGTCAGATTACGACGAAACTTGCACCACTGGACTCGTGGTAACACGCTGGTCCGGTGACCCAATTTTCACGCATTTCTGAGACGGTTGACCAGATCGCCAATTGGCGGGCCCCACAGTTGACTTTTTGGACAAAATAGTGTTCGGCTCATCGAAATCCATATTTGGACATACCGTTGGGTTCGTATTGATATTTAGAGTTGTTTGACCTATAGTTTGTCCTATTTAGAGACTGTTACCCTCGGTACGCTTTTCGGTACAAAGTGGGCCACACATGGACCCCATTTTTACCCAAAATTATCGTTTTGCCCCTGTGTCCAAATTGGACGAAAGGGATGTGCTTTTTAGCTATTTTGCTCATTCCGAAAATGTTGGTGATGTTTATTTCAGCATCCGGAGACGTTTGTTCGGAGTCCGTAGTTTCAGGTTCAGTGTCCTTGACATTTGGGCGCGTACACTTTACAGATTTCTTGCCTGGCAAGTATACCTTGCCATTGTACTGTATTTACATTCCATATGAGGCATGCATGTTTATTTTCTATTTATTTAATTTATTTATTTTAACTGCTATATAAACTGCGCGTCCAAGGAAACTTGGGGACAACGACGGTATTGTCGTACTATATTTTTATTTATGTATATGCATTGGACCTACTTTATGAGACTACCCCATCTTCATGAGGCATTTATGTTTCATTGGCCATGACACTATTCTTACACGAGTGTGAGTCACATATAGGATACGGACTTGCGTATTCGGCTGGCCACTGGTACGTATAGGTTGTGCGACGGATAGGGATAACTGCCAATAGAAACTTTGCATGCTAGTAGACCTGGCGGTTATTAGAGGGTTATCGTGTCATGAACATGACATGCTTAGAGCATTGAGTGGGGAGAACAACAAGTACCGCATTTGAGCTCCTTTGCACTTTTATCTATTGTGCGCCCGAATTCTCCGCCGGAGATACGGGTGGTGATGACCACTATATATTATATTATTATCAGGCGGGCCTCCGGCGTTCGAAAGTCGTCGTGCCTTTGTAGGCCCCTAGATCTCCAATAGAGAACCATGCCAAATCCCAGGTTTTCAGCCAGATAGCTTACTTGTGGGGAAATGTGTTCTTAACTGCATTCACATAGATGGTTAGGCGACCCCAATGGATGTTTATTTTCAGTACTTATTGGCATATATTTTTTGTATCTTGTTACGTCCCTCTGAGGACCTGGTCCCTTTTCCAGTTATAGGTGAGCAGGAGTATCCGCAGGAGTATGGACCTGGACCTGACGCTACCTATCAGTCTGAGACGATCTTATCTTCTGATTATATGTGATTCTTTGCAGCTGTTTGGAGATTCTAGATGCTATTCTTTTCGAGACATTTATTCTTATATTAGAGTTTATTCTCTTCTCTCTTTAGTAGTTTATTATAGTCAATTTGCAGTGGATTTGTTTCCACCCGACTATCACACTTTGAGATTACTATTTGAGACTACTTCTTTGATATTCAGTTATTGATTTCTATTATTCTATTATTTGTGCTGTGGATGAGATATAGAACTGCGTGTGACTTGTTGTGACATATATTTACCACTGTGGATTGGATATTCATGTACAGCGTACGTGTGTATATGGTTTCCATATATTGGAGTTCGTATACATACGGCTGGCGTGTTACGTATTCCTAGTCCTACGTATTTTAGGACTGGGGCGTGACAGTAGACCCTTGAAGTTTATGGTCAGGGATCACGTCTTCTTGAAAGTGATACCAATGTGTGGAGTAACTCGCTTTAGCATTAAGGGCAAATTGAGTCCCAGATTTGTTGGCCCCTTTGAAATACTTGAGCGAGTAGCAATTGTGGCCTATCGGATTGCACTACCCCCCCGGCTGAAGTGCATGATGTCTTCCATATCTCTCAACTTTGGGAGTATGTGCATGATCTGAGTCATGTGGTTAGCTTCGATCAATTGGAACTGCGCACAGACTTATCGTACTCAGAGGAGCCTATGCAGATTTTGGATCACAAGGAGAAGGTGATGCAAAATCGTATAATATTCTTAGTTCGCGTGTTATGGCAGAACCATTCAGTAGATGAATCAACATAGGAGATAGAGTCGGAGATGAAGGAGAAGTACCCTTTATTGTTCGTTTAGTCAGAGGTAAGAACTTGTTCTTAAGTTTTGGGATAACTTTTTCTTAGTGGTATATTATGTAGTGCCTCAAATCCCGATCCGACCGGGATGCGCACTATATAATTGGGCTTGCGGCTAGTCTGTCTGAGTCATAGCTTGGTATTTAGAATCTTCGGCATCCTTTTGCCACGGACAAAATGCGACGATCCTTTCCAACTCATGGAAATGCCTCTATTCAAACGAGTCCAATAGTTTTCGTGTTTTGTTGCTTGATTTTCTTGATGTCGCTTTAGGATTTTATTTTGGTGTTGCTTTCGATTTGCTTGGTTTTTGTTGTTGGCTTTCTCGCTTGGATCTTTGGTTCTTCGGGAGTTCAAGAGGAAAGATAGGCAAAGGATTCTATCCCGGTGCTCGTGCTATTGCAGGTCCACATAACTGACGTTTGATCGTCGCTAGGCGGGACTCCTTCTTTAAGCACTTTCCTTAATCGGTGGGTAGTTCGGACCCTTCTTTCCTACTTCTTCACGTCCATATCTTTAATGTTTCAAATGTTCAATCGATGATGCTCGACTGAACGCCTAGAAAATCTTTAGCCATAATGCATGCCAGCCACTAAGAAATGAATATGGGAATTATGGAGTAACTTGTATATTCATGAACACGATCTAAACACGAGCTTCAAATACAAGCGGCAGTTGTGGTTTGAAACCAAGGAACTGCCTGATGGAATACGATATTTGAATATTGGTTGCGACCTGGTGCCTCGGAGATCTTGGACCAACAGGACACCAAAATCGGAATACGACTTTGAGAAAATATGAACTGTTGCATAAGTATATATATTGCTGCTTTACTTCTTCTGTTTTATCTCATGCATTTTATGATAATTGAACTATTCATGTATTTGCATGGTCTGGGACAACTTGTGCACAAGGTTTGGCATTTTCTCGAGACGGTATACCTGGGCACTGGAACCGTATCGACCCGGGGGGAAATATTTGATCGTGCTAGTCGCGATGCATTGCGGGACCTTCAGTAGGGCTTACTACCCAGGTTGACAGGGCGTACCGCAATGCCTTGGATAAGTCTCCATGGTGTCGATCACACCAATGACCACATATAAATAGAACACATGCTAATATATTATCTTGTGCAGATGGTAAGTATACTCGTGTTTCGTTACAGGGAAGGCGCGCATCGGTTGAGTAAGCAACTGATGTACTTTATGGGTTCAACGTTATTTTTGTTCCTCTAAAATCATGCAACTGATATGAACTAAATTCACTTAGTTCTTAATAGCAAGATCATTTTAATACATGCTCGCCCCTAATAAGCAAGTTTTGATAGGCGAGTGGGTTCGTCATGCTCATCAGTGCAAGCTGAGTACTGACCCATGTTGTGGGCAATCATTTCAGGCACTCAGAGTGTGCAACGCTAGTGGATAGATGAGAAGGCATTAGAAGCTCTTCTATTTTGAAGTATAGTTGAAGCTAGTTCATTTTGGGGGTGTGGATTTTTAATCTATATAAGGGCATAATGTACGGACGACAAGGCTTATCTGATGGAGCGTGCCCTACCTTTTGAGTTTTTCTTTTGTAATGCAAACCAAGTAGCTGAGAGGTGCATCAAATGTAAACTCTATGTAAATTACTATCAATTATCAATGAAAAATATATTTTCTTCCGATACTTTACGTTCAACTATCTGTGTAAACCCCCTGATTTTTTCAGAATTTTTAAAAATATTTTTCTCACAATTTTCTGTAATTTTTAGGAATTAAAACTAAGGTATTTTGTGATTAAAGGATTTTTAAATGATGTTAATTAATATTAAAATATTATAAAAATAATATTTTTGGGTGTGAATTGAAAAACTGGACATAGGGTAATTTTTCGGGAATTTATTGGACCCAGAAGCAATTTGAAAGCCCTAAAAACTAATGTATATTTAAACCCTAATTAAACCCTGACTGAACCCGGTTTATTTGGAGTTAAACCAAACCAATATCAAACCGAACCGAACCAAACCCAGCCTTAACGGGTGGGGTCGGATCCGAATCAAACCCGACCAGGACCCGAAACCCTCACCGAAACCCTAATGCTAATCCAAATCTAATCCGCCTGAGCTGCCTAGCTCCGCCCTATTTAACCCCCTCGACCGCCCGACGTTACCGGAACCCTAATCCGCTCCACCGTCTGAACATCGCAGCAATATCGTCTCCTCCGCCTCTCTCTCGCCCAGCAACCACCATAGCCACTCGAGCCCTGCCCTGTAACGCCCCGCTCCGAACGGTTACTTAAGAAACACTACGCTGCTTCGACTCGGTTGAGAATCGAGTCTCGGGGAAACCTTACCGCCAAATCAACACGGACGAAGTGCAATGAACCCTTCGAATTAATCGAGCGGCTTCTATTGAAATAAGTCCAAGAGTTTTCGTTGGTTGCTTTGCTTTTTGGTTTTGTGTTGCTTTGTGTTTTGAGTTGCTTTCGATGACTTGGTTTTCATGATTTCGCCTTCTCGCTTGCGCTTTCTTTTCGAATCGTAAGGGAAAGAGATCGAAGTATGCTAACCAAGTATTGTTGCATTTTCAGGACGCATAACCAAAGAGTGAACGTCGCATAGGCTTCCCCATCTCCTCGTTCGATTCATTTGGTGAGTGGCTTAGGCCCTTCGATGAATCCTTTAAGTCTGCATGCCTAATAAAGAATCTCTAGTTCACTTGAAATATGTTGCCTCACTAAGAAGATAAGCTAAAGGAATGAACTATATGCTGCTAAATAGAATTCTGCTTTACTTCTATTAAATGTTGCCCCTTACTCACTTGTTGCATCACTATATCGTGCATAAAACCTTCATGGTTAGTGTTTGTGTCATGTGTAAAAGAATGAATGAGTATAGTCTAGTGGTCCGCCCTGATGTTCCGGTCCTACGGGATCTAGGGGGGCGTGGCTATTAGATTGTTATATGCTTGTCAAAGTTGGGCATCCTAAGAGTTGGTTTATAAATGTTTGCTTGCCATGCATGGGTCTCGGACAACTTGTGCACAAGGTAATAGTCTCTCGATCGGTTTCTGGGGCACTGGGAATCGGTCGGTCCGGAAGGGATTGTGTATAGCACCCTGATGTTCCGTTCCTACGGGATCTAGGGGGGTGTTGTTGTCCAATAATGGGGAAACTCATGGGCCGTCATATAGATAGGGCGCATGCTAGGTTTACCTTCTTGCATACCTATCATTTTTGGTGACACCATAGATTGACACATAAGTTTATTCATATGCAAATTGTGGCTAACTTGTGTGTCTGCTGCAGGGATAACCGCTCGGCCGTGGGTAAGAAATATCATATGCATATGCTTAATATTGTCTATGTTTTCTAGCATGAATTGTTAAAAAGAAACTAGGCAACGAGAAAGACCACTTAATAATGCTAGCTTCATATGCTTACTTAGTGTGGATTTCTAAGGTGAGTTTGGCCACGGTCGCTCACCAGTACATGTGGTAGTACTGACCCACGTTTGTGGGCAAATATCCAGGTGCTGGGAGCGAGAGTCTGGCAAGCATCCTGAACCTGAATCAGCGTGTGCGCACTCTTCCTTAGGATTGTGTTCGTGCTGCTTCTTCCGCTGCTTACCTCTCCAGTGGGCTACTCTCCTTCTGCTAGATGTTTTGGTTATTTTGGTCCTACTACAAGGGCATAATGTAATGGGCGTTGTGGCTAGTTTTGGGAATGTGAAAAGAGTTGTAAGCCTTCTAAGGCATATTTTGTAACTCAGCCAAGCAAACACTTTGTAATCCAAGTCTTCAAGTATTCAATAAAAAGCAAGTATTTTGTGTGCTATCAAATGTGTTCTACTTTGGTTCTCTGCGTTTTACTCTGTGCCTATAAATGTATATTTTGTCTAACTTGTCTTGTGCAGGTACGTTGCCTGGTGCAAGCGCAACTTAGGCTTGCACGGCATCGCGCCCAAGCGAGGACGAACGGTTCCGTAGGGACCAAGCGAGGACGAATGGTTCCGTAGGGACCAAGCGAGGACGATCGGCCCTACGGGATCGGCCCCTGCGGGATCGGGGCGTGACATGCCCTAGCTCCACCGGCTTACCGAAAACCCCCAACCACCGCTCGATCTCCCCTACTCCGCCGTGACGAACCTCCCCGAGCCCCTCGCCGTCTCCTCCGCCCCGCTCAGCCACGACCCCCTCCCGTCATCCCCGTCGAGCAGACCCCTCCCCACCTCCTCCTCCATTGTCTTCCTCCCTCGACGACTCCCCCGTCCTCCACCTTTCCCCGACCCGCAGCGCCCCGACCTCGACGAACTCCCAGCTGCCTCGAGGTCCTCCGCCACCATCGAACTGTCGTGCCCTAGCCACTGCCTCCTCCCCGCAGCGCCCCGGCCAGTAGCGCCTCCACCTGTCGACCCGTCCCCGGCCATCTCCGCCCTCCTCCGGCGAATCCCCCAACCACAACATCAAACCCTAGCCCTGATACAGCCCGGACACGGCACAGCCCCGTGTCGGTGTGTCAAGACGACCCCCGGAAACGAAGAACCCAATTCCACGGAGCCCTGTTCAGGTAACCCGTTCTCTCTCCTTATTGTCCCGTTTTCCGTTCCGTCAGTTGTGACACGTAGACTGCATAACCCTCTCGATGCCCGTCAAATCCGCTCGGTGCGTCGCGTCCTGTGGCGATCGCGAACCGCGATCCAAAAACAGAAAAAATAATGCCCCATTTTTACCCGGAACTGAGTACGCCCCACAAAATAGGACGACTTGGTCGCGCACGGTCTTCACCGAAACGTGCGCGCTGTTGATACGGATGTGCGGGATTTCGCAGAAGTTGATTTGGATGTGCGTGCACACCGGAATCAACGCGTATCCGCCGACAACGCCCCGTATCCGCCTGTTCTAGAATATGTCATAACTTTGTGTACACACGTCGGATCGAAACGAAACTTATGCCATCGGACTCGTAGCAATACGTTGGTCCTGTGACCCAAGTTTGGTTCGATTCTGAGAACGTCGACCAAAATCGCGTATCGTGGGCCCCACGGCTCCACTTGACGGGCGATTTTGTGATCGGCTCATCAGAATCAAATTCTGGAAGTTCCGTTGGGTTTGTATCATCGTTCTGGACTTGTTGACACTAAGTTAGACAAATTTGGAGACCATTGGTTCTGACATATTTTTTGGTACAAAGCGGGCCACACGTGGACCCCACTTTGACCCAAAATTACCGTTTTGCCCCTGTGTCCAAATTGGACGAAAGGGAAGTGCTTTTTAGCTATTTTGGTTATTCTGGGAACGTTGGTGATATCTATTTCAGCATCGGGAGACATTTGTTCTGAGGCCGTAGCTTCTGATCCTGTGTGCTTGACTTCTGGACAGTACACCTTGCAGCTTTCTTACCAGGCAAGATACCTTGCCAAATTGCTTACAGTATTTTGCATGCTTAGTATATTTTTGTATATTTATTGCATGTGTAGTTCCTTTCTGTCATTACTATATATTAGATATGTTGACACACACTTGACACTTAGTATCATAGAGGACAATTATTAGGCGTATGGGCTTTTAACCACTCTGGTAAACCGTAGTAACTAGCACGCACTATGGTGGTCGTGTTCGATGGTCGCTACCCCCGAGGTATGTCGATTGATGGAGTCCGAGGGTCGCTACCCCAGAGGTATGTCGGCTGATGATGTCCACTGACGAGCGTATGAGTTGTGAGGATTAGATCGAGTAGCCTACCCTTGCTCATACGTTGAAAAGTTATCCTTATTTGCATTCATATAGATGGTCCTGTACAGCATACTTATTTATTTTCAAATAATATGCATGTTTACTGTATTCAAATTGGCTCACTTTTCTGTATCTTGTTACGTCCCTCTGAGGACCTGGTCCTCTGCTAGGTGTATCTGTTCTTGAGTATTTGCAGGAGCACAGATTTGGATGGTTATATATGTTTCGTGGATGTCCTCTCTTCGAGCTCGTGATTGTTAGCTGGTATTCCTATATGGTGTTGTACTTATATTTTATTTGTTCTTATATTCGAGTTGGTAGTGGATTTATTTCCATCCAACTATCATTCTTAGATACTTATGTTGAGATCTAGTTATATAGATGCTGGTTATTCATTTATATTGATTTTTTGTGGATGAGATTTAGATTGTACCCTGTGACTTGTGACATATGTTTATACCACTTGTGGATTTTATATTCATATTACAGCGTACGTATGGGTTTGGTTTCCATATATTGGAGTTGTCATATCTATGCGGCTGGCATGCTTATATGTTCCTAGTCCTACGTATTTTAGGATTGGGGCATGACATGTTTTTGTGGTGGCCCATGCAGGTCGAGAGCATATTGTCTCGGTTACGTTATTGTACCGAACAAGCCTGCACCTAGGAATAGAGTATAGGATCTCATCCATATTTGACTATGATTCATCTTCCTCCTATCTGTTTTATTCGAATAATTGTATCCTGCTTGATTCCTGTACTTCCCTGATAATTCCTTGAGTATAGCCCCTCCTAGAATATAGAAGTCCTTGTCGCTAGATGATAAGTAGGGTAACATCCCTATTAAGAGTACCACTAGAGTGTTGACACACCACTAAGTTTAGAATATCTAGTGAACCCTAGAATTCCTTATCTCTAGAATTGGTTTACCATTACCCCCTGATGTATTATGAAGACTTGAGAGTAGTATAGACACAAGTAGTGTTAGTTAGAAGTTTACCATAATGTTTGACCCTAGTATTGAGGAACCAAAAAAAAAAATTAAATTTAGGACTGAACCTGACCTTCATAGTTAAATAGTATTGGAGAAGTATAAACTTAGATCATTGTCGTATTATTAGTAGACAACACCTTCGAAAGCCTAGATGAATGTAATCAAACACTTTTCCTAATCATACCTCAAACATTGCAACTAGCATTCCACCCCCTTAGAGAACCATGATGCTACCTAGAGCCCTCTATTTTAATTTCATATATTGCTCCTCTGCGACCATAGCACTCGCTAGTGTGCGACGACCGATTACGTTTCTTCTCTTCATCTTTCAATTCGTGCCATCTGATACCTCTAATTATAGACCAAGTTATTGTATTCTATGATAGGATATATAGTTTGCTAAAGTTATAGTTGTAATCTTGAATTTTGAATTGTGTGTCTTGTAGTTAGAATATGATAGTTAAGTTGTTCAGTTAGATTGTGATGATTACCCCTAGTTGTAGATCCCGTAATTATACCCCCACCTCGATACAAGTTGTATTCCCTTCCCCCTGAGACTAGTAACCTTTCTATTCTTAATGTTGACATATGTTCTATGAGCACTATGATTAAGATTTAAGGTGACCCTTACCTATATAATACAATAGGAGACCCTAATAAGTACCAAGATCTTTCCTCATATACCCTAATAAGAGTTTATGTTTTATTTACATGTGCAAGATTATTTTGCAGGATCCTCTTAAGACTGTCACAGTATTAGTTTAATTCTTTTAAGTTAGGTAGTATGCGTCACAACCTAGTACCACATAGTCCACTTGACCCATCGAGGTAGTGTAACTGAATGACATTAATTGTATGCTAGCATAAGACGACAGTGTTTATTCAGACAATAAAATTTAGAGGTCCATGCCCTATTTGGTCGACTAGCGACTTAGACAAGGAGTTGTATGACAACTGTGGAGATTGTATAGTCTTAACTTCTTGTGGACTTGAAATTGTTGTGACTTCTTCCATCATGATCTAGCGCATTTATATTTCATATACTACCTTGACTTATACTGCTATTTTATAGCCTAGTTTTGCAAGCTTATTCTTTATCGAGCTTGTTCATGACATATGTATTATTAGGGAGGCCCACAATAATATATTTCAGAATCAGTGTATTACGATCTGATCAACCATAGTGCGCTTGATTCGCCCTTCGCAATAATACCTTACGTGGATTGAGATATATAGTTAACTAGTAGACACATATACTTGCCCTCTAGATATGTCTGAGTAGATCATATCAGTTACATAACTGTACTAATACGAGCATGTGAATAGGAATTAGCAAAATAAGATTTCAATCCACAACTGCCTTGACAATTCCCATTTGAATTCTTTGAACGCCTTAATTCTGATACTTCTATTCTATTACCTCTCCCTTGAACTCTTTATTATTGATCTCCGTCTTTCCTTATTTCGGAAAGACGAAACCACTTGCTTGGTATAAGTTTGATACACAGAGAGTACTAGATATACCCCATAGGCCGATCACATACTTGAGGATTATTCTTTTGTAATTAAGGGCATATCATAGATGTCATGTTTGGTGTTAAAAACTTTGAGGATTAAATAACATGATTAAATAATTTATAGCATAGCCTTCTTAGATGTATAGCCTTAGATAATAGATGGGTAAATTCTAAGTTGGGTAGAAACTGCAATGTTATCTTAAGGAGAAATCTTTAGACTGTAATCAAGTGAGGTTAGATAGAAAAACCCTATCCTAGTTTAATTTCGAGGACAAAATTGTTTTAAGTTGGGTAGATTGTAAACCCCCTGATTTTTTTAAAATTTTTAAAAACATTTTTCTCACAATTTTCTGTAATTTTCTGGAACTAAAACTAAGGTATTTTGTGATTAAAGAATTTTTAAATAATGTTAATTAATATTAAAATATTATAAAAATAATATTTTTGGGTGTGAATTGAAAAACTGGACATAGGATAATTTTTCGGAAATTTATTGGACCCCAGAAGCATTTTTAAAGCCCTAAAAACTAATGTATATTTAAACCCTAATTAAACCCTGACTGAACCCGGTTTATTTGGAATTAAACCAAACCAAACCAATGTCAAACCAAACCGAACCAAACCCAGCCTTAACGGGTTGGGTCGGATCCGAATCGAACCTGACCCGGACCCAAAACCCTCACCGAAACCCTAATCCTAATCCGAATCTAATTCGCCTGAGCCGCCTAGCTCCGCCCTATTTAACCCTCTCGACCGCCCGACGTCGCCGGAACCCTAATCCGCTCCACCGTCTGAACACCGCAGCAACGCCGTCTCCTCTGCCTCTCTCTCGCCCAGCAACCACCATAGCCACTCGAGCCCTGCCCTAGCTCCACCGCCTTACCGGAAACCCCCAACCACCGCTCGATCTCCCCTACCCCGCCGTGATGAATCTCCCCGAGCCCCTCGCCGTCTCCTCCGTCCCGCTCAGCCACGACCCCCTCCCGTCGTCCCCGTCGAGCAGACCCCTCCCCACCTCCTTCTCCCTTATCTTCCTCCCCCGATGACTCCCCCGTCCTCCCCCTTTCCCCGACCTCGACGAACTCCCAGCCGCCTCGAGGTCCTCCGCCACCATCGAACTGCCGTGCCCTAGCCACTGCCTCCTCCCCGCAGTGCCCCGGCCAGTAGCGCCTCCACCTATCGACCCGTCCCCAGCCGTCTCCGCCCTCCTCCGGCGAATCCCCCAACCCCAGTATCAAACCCTAGCTCGGACACAGCCCGGACATGGTACATCCCCGTGTCGGTGTGTCAAGATGACCCCCGGACACGAAGAACCCAGTTCCACGGAGCCCTGTTTAGGTAACCCATTCTCTCTCCTCGTTGTCCTATTTTTCGTTCCGTCAGTTGTGACGCATAGTCTGCGTAACCCTCTCGATGTCCGTGTAACCCGTTCGGTGCATCGCGTCCTGTGGCGATCGCGAACCGCGATCCAAAAACAGGAAAAACAACGCCCCATTCTCACCAGGAACTGAGTACGCCCCACCAAACGGGATGACTTGGTCACACGCGGTCTTCACCGAAACGTGCACGCCGTTGATACGGACGTGCGAGATTTCGCAGAAGTTGATTTGGATGTGCGTGCACACCGGAATCAACGCGTATCCGCCGACAACGTCCGTATCCGCCTGTTCTAGAACACGTCGTAACTTTGTGTACACATGTCGGATCGAAACGAAACTTGTGCCATCGGACTCGTAGTAATACGCTGGTCCTGTGACCCAAGTTTGGTTCGATTCTAAGAACGTTGACCAAAATCGCGTATCGTGGGCCCCACGGCTCCACTTGACGGGCGATTTTGTGATCGGTTCATCAAAATCCAATTCTGGAAGTTCTGTTGGGTTCGTATCATCGTTCTGGACTTGTTAACACTAAGTTGGACGAATTTGGAGACCATTGGTTCTGACACATTTTTCGGTACGAAGCGGGCCACACGTGGACCCCACTTTGACCCAAAATTACCGTTTTGCCCCTGTGTCCAAATTGGACGAAAGGGAAGTGTTTTTTATCTATTTTGCTTATTCTGGGAACGTTGGTGATATCTATTTCAGCATCTGGAGACGTTTGTTCTGAGGCCGTAGCTTCTGATCCTGTGTGCTTGATTTCTGGATAGTACACCTTGCAGCTTTCTTACCAGGCAAGATACCTTGCCAAATTGCTTACAGTATTTTACATGCTTAGTATATTTCTGTATATTTATTACATTTCTGTATATTTATTGCATGTGTAGTTCCTTTCTGTCATTACTATATATTAGATATGTTGACACACACTTGACACTTAGTATCATAGAGGACAATCATTAGGCGTATGGACTTTTAACCACTCTGGTAAACCATAGTAACTAGCACGCACTATGGTGGTCGTGTCCGATGGTCGCTACCCCCAAGGTATGTCGATTGATGGAGTCCGAGGGTCGCTACCCCAGAGGTATGTCGGCTGATGATGTCCACTGACGAGCACATGAGTTGTGAGGATTAGATCGAGTAGCCAACCCTTGCCCATACGTTAAAAAGTTATCCTCATTTGCATTCATATAGATGGTCCTGTACAGCGTACTTATTTATTTTCAAATAATATGCATGTTTACTGTATTCAAATTGGCTCACTTTTCTGTATCTTGTTACGTCCCTCTGAGGACCTGGTCCTCTGCCAGGTGTATCTGTTATTGAGTATTTGCAGGAGCACAGATTTGGATGGTTATATATGTTTCGTGGATGTCCTCTCTTCGAGCCCGTGATTGTTAGCTGGTATTCCTATATGGTGTTGTACTTATATTTTATTTGTTCTTATATTCGAGTTGGTAGTGGATTTGTTTCCATCCAACTATCATCCTTAGATACTTATGTTGAGATCTAGTTATATAGATGCTGGTTATTCATTTATATTGATTTTCTGTGGATGAGATTTAGATTGTACCCAGTGACTTGTGATATATGTTTATACCACTTGTGGATTTTATATTCATATTACAGCGTACGTATGGGTTTGGTTTCCATATATTGGAGTTGTCATATCCATACGGCTGGCATGCTTACGTGTGCCTAGTCCTACGTATTTTGGGATTAGAGCGTGACAATCTGTGAATATGTTTTCTTGCCTTGTGCGAGCGCAACTCCAGGCTCTCACGGCATCACGTCCAAGCAAGGACGATCGGTTCCGCAAAGGATTGAGGCGAGGATGATTAACCCTTGCGGGATCGGGGCATAACACAGGGTCCATGGGATGCAAGGCAGATGTAGGACGCATGAGATACATGACGCATGAGATGTAGGGCGCGTGGAAGACGCATGAGATGCAGGGCACAGTCATGCGCCCAATAATATAGGTGCATGATGGAAGGGCTCATAGAGCTGGGCCGCATGGAACTCCTTCGTCCCAAAACAACACGGACTCTATGAAAAAAGCTCTAAAAAATCCCGAAAACTTGTTTTCTTCAAAAAAATCTTCATTTTAACTCCAAATCAAGTGAACCAAAAGCCAAAATGCTCGAAATAAAGTGTTTCATGACATAGAACAACTAGATTTTGAAGATACCAAGTTTTAATATATCAAAATCAAGAAAATATATAAAACCAATAAAAAATCCAAATCTTGAAACTCAGATCTACTCCAAATTATCCATCAAAACCAAAAACTCCAAAAACTAATTTAGATGATCTCATCAGGGCGAATATTTTCTATCAAACATATTTTAAATTTATACAATATAAATAAAATTCAAAAATTTTATGGCTTTATCATTTGAGCAAGATGTACTTACCGGGAGTGGCTTCTTAGCCTCTACCTCTCACGTTCCAAGTGATCACAACCTCTTCTAGGGTTAGGGTTCGGTCTAGGGAGAGAGGAAGGAGAAAGAGGAAAAAAAAGTAGAAATTAAGAAGAAAGATGGAGGAGAGAAAACTCTCATATATATACTAAGGGGAAAAGGGAGATGGTTTAGTCATGGGTTCAACCAAAATAAACCGAACCAAGTGTCCATTCTACATGCGGGTCCTAAACCGGGTCTATGGCAATGTCAATGGGTATTATACGGGTCTCGAGTAGTCTATCTAGACAACAAAAATAAATACAAATGACAAGAAGTATCATGCAAATACATCAGAAATACATTATCAGAAAATAAATTTGAATATCAGAAATTCAAGAAATATCAAATCTAAAAACGGGTGTTGTAAACCCCCTCATTTATTTCTATAGATAGTCTCGTTATGGGTTAGAAAATTTTAGTTTAGCAGCAGATGTTTGAGGTTTAGAAATGAGGATGCAGAAGTCTGATTCTTTAATTAAAACCTTGGCGCGCCCTACCGTTGTTGCAATATTTGGAGCCCAACATCAGTGTAACCTCCGATTTCCAAATTTCCGAAATAATTAGTTTTTAATTTATTTTAAATATCAAGTTTATAAAATATTTTCTTCTTGAAATTTTTATTAGACTTTGAACAATGTTTGATTTTAGAAGGTGATTTAAAATCTTTTATAAAAATCATTTTTTTCTAAATGTCTTTTTATTATAAAATAAGTAAATAAATAATGATATATGTATAATACTCTAGCTTCGAATGTTTATTGGCTTGTAATCATAAAATTATTTGTTTAATAAATTATTGGAGGACTAGTTGTTTTCATAATAAATTTTCATATCCATTTTGGATTAGTAAATAAATAAATTACATATTTTCTAGGGTTTGAAATATGGGTTTAATTAGTAGCTAATTTGGAAGCAGTTAGCCTTGGAAGCCTCTTAAAACATTTTTCTTAAATTATATTTTTTCTATTAATTTACCAGTTACCGTCTCCCATTCACACCCTCATTTTTCCCACATGAAAACTTATTCATGTTTAATCTGAGCCATTCATTATTTGGGCCAATCCTCACCCTTTATCCCACACCCTCTCTCCCTATTTAAGTCTCTCATCACCATTCCCAAGAAACCCTAGCTAGCCTTCACAAATCCCCACAAGCCAACAAGCCACCACCATTTTGTGTGCTCGTGTCCGTGTGTCCAGCATTACCGTGTCAGCCGTGTTGGCCTCGGGTCCGACCCCGGGTGTCCTACCGTATCCATTCATTTCCTGTGTCCGGTTACAACATTACAACCAGATTTTCGTGTCCGACACACCCCGACACATCCACTTCCACCATAGCAAACATAATCCTCGTGTCCACCATCTGGACACACCCCACCACAGTACACAACCCCTGTGTCCAACACCCGGACACGTCCACAGTACACCCAACTCCATCGTGTCCAGCCCCAGACACGATCCACCCCGACACAGAAATCCCAAAACCTAACCTAGATCTCGACCGCCGGTGGCCGCCTGCAACCACCATCTGGAACCTCCTCGAACCGAGCACCGGCGTGCATCGAGCAGATCCGCCGCCGCCTCAGATCCGGAGCCGACGCTACCGCCGAGTTCGACAGCCGCCGCCTCAGATCCGGAGCCGACGCTACCGCCGAGTTCGACAGCCGCCGCCTCGAGCCAAGCTTCGCCGATCCGTCGTCGAGCTCCGCTGCCGCCGCCGAGTTCGACCGCCCTGCCCGGCGAGACTCCTCCGCCGACGCGAAAACCCCCACCGCGTCGACGACGAAACCCCCATCGTGAGCCGATTTTTCCTCTTTCCTTTCTTCAGTTCTGCATTTCTGTGTTAAGTTAAGTTATATATGATTAATTAGTTAAATTATATAGTTTAGTTTAGTTAATTTAATCATTAGTTAATTTATAATTAGATTAGTTAATTATATTCTTAATCAGTTAATTAAGTTATTAATCAGTTCATTATTATTAATCAGTTAATTATTCTTAATCAGTAGTTAATTAATCAATTAGTTTATTTTTATGTAATAAACATAAGGGTTTTGACTATGTAAAATAATAATTTCTGGTTTATATGATTAATTAAGGAATAGTTTCAATAATCTAAATTAGTTCGAAATTGGTTATTTGGACTGGTAACTGAAATTACTAGAGATATGTAAATATGATAGCTTTTACATAAATTGTAGATTTTTTTATAAATAAACTTTCATTTGAAATTATTGTTCAAAATAAATTCTAAATGATTTTCATTAAATTAAGATGTTACCTTAATTACAAACAAACGACCCTTTCCCCTATTAGCCTGGTACCCTTATCTCGTTTTTTGTGCCGAACTCCGATCTTGAACTTTTTTATATAGTTTCTAGCTATTTGGACTGCTCCGGACCCATTGGAACTAACTGCTATTTCATTTGGGATCACCTTGAGGAGGGAGGCATTATATACATTCTTTGATTAGTTATATATATATATAAAATGTGTGACTGATATATATACAAATATGTATTTTGGTATAAAAATATATATTTATATACATCTATTAGTGTATATACACAAATACGTATTTTGTACAATTACTAATAGATACTTATATATATATTATATACGTTTTATTGGTACATACCCTGAGTGTAAATGTGTATTATATACGTATCCCTACTAGATGACCCTAGTTGACTAGAGCCATGCCTGGCATAGCCCTGAGGCCAGTGTATTTCTTTTGTGTGTTAGTGTAGCATCTGATACAAGTGATACTATTATATGTTTATAGGACTGTCGGATTCTCCAGACGATACTCTGGGACAGGATATTGGTATTGACAGCTAAGGACCCAAGGCGAGTACATTCTCTGATTAGTTTCTAATCTATGATATCTTCTATGTTCACTGTATCTAGTGTAGATATCCATGCTCTTGACACGTTGGTTACACGGATTGGTATACACGGATCTCGTCATGAGATGTTATTCCTTATTCATGGTGTAGCTTGTACAAGACTCGTTTCCTTATTATCTTGTGCAGGTACAGACACTGATTCCTGGGGAGACTTGCTACCTCCCTAGGGAATCCCGTGCCATAGCGTACCATGATTTGATCTACTATACCAGTCGGGGGTTTGGGGAGTATTTCAGTGTAGATATGTGATCATACCCAACTTTTTATGCATCATAGCTCACCCCACATCTCAAGTCGGGTGCGGCCTGACCATCTCCATGCTTCATAGCTGTTACGTGTGATTAGCCTGACCTCTACATGCATCATAGCTAACCAACGGTTAGCCTGACCTTCCATGAATCATAGCTAATCACATGTAACCAGCCTGATCAAGTTCTCAAGCCGACCACATGTTAAAGCTAGTACTCACACACTTAGTCATAGGTTTCTTGCTCATTGACATATTGTTTCTTTTCCTGCATTTACTTACAGTATTTCCAGTATTTCTTTCATTGTACATTTCTCGTACCTATACATGCATCTGGTATATTTCCATCTAGAACTGCTATATAGTTTATGCCATTTATATAGAACTGCTATTTAGAGATGTACTTTGCTCCTTCCTGACTGGAAAATATTTTTCCAGACTGTGACCTTAGTAGACTGGTTTCTGACACACTTGAGGATTGGAAGTTAATGATTGCAGGTATGATTTTTTAGACTTGTCTTGTATTTTTTGCTTGCCTTGATATCTCATCGTGCTTTAGTTTATGTGATTGAGTATTTCTAACATTATTTTATGATATCCACGTCTCCTTATGGAGTTGGGTATTCACGTGAGTTTGATTAGATAGTTACATGACCTAGACAGCGTTCTACCGCCGATGCTGCGGCATAGGCTGGACGTACCCACGCACTCGTGCCCCTAAACCGGGTGCGGGTCGTGACACGTTTTTAGTGGTGGCCCATGCAGGTCAGACTTCGCAAGTTGTGCAATGTCGTAGTAGTGTGGCATCCTTGTTATGCTACTGCGTACCTGCTATTGAATATAGGACATAGGATACTAGGATGAGAGAGGATACTCAATCACAAATTCTTGAGAGATTCCTGGGACGACCCCTTGAGAATCTTATTATAATTTCTAATTTAAATCTTTTTGTTTCCGTCCGCTCTCGCTTGTTGTTATTGAACTTGATTCTTGTTGATTTGTTATTAAATTAAAATCTTGGTATCATTGTTGAGTTTTGATTCTTGTTGACCAGTTGTTAAATTTAACTCTTGGTGTCGTTGTTGAGTTTGATTTTTATCGAGATGAATTTTACGGGCTAAAATTTACGGTATCATCTGATGACTTATGTTGATGAGGACAGTGAGGAAGGTAAAACGTCTACTTTGGTTATGGACCCTAGAGTTTATCGCAGCCATATTAGCTGTGGTGACGAGAACGTAGGAACCTGACTTGGATGTACATACTATAGTTATGAAACTTAGAGTCTCTCGCAGCCATACCGGTTGGCGTGGCAAAGATTCTAGACGACATGATTATAGAGTTGCATATCTTAGTTACGAAACCTATCATTTATCGCATCTATGCTTACTGGCGTGGCGAGGATTCTGAGTGTCATAATTTCAGACAGACGTGTATGATTATCAGGTTGTATCTTAAATTGGTTCTTAAAGTATCATCTCAAGACTTATCTATTTATGTTATTTCAGGACTTTGTTCCATCGCTTCTTTTCTTTACTAGCAGTAAAGATACCTTCAGTCCTTAACCCAGTTCTTTTGAGCCTTATTTCTTTAAGGATCCTTGTTAGTATGATAATTAGTGACTTATGATTTTGTCTGTGTCTTGAGTATTAGTATGGACTGAGTGTTGCTTATGAGTTTGTAAGTGTTTCCTAGTTGGGCATGTGAGCAGTAGGCATTAATCTAGAGATACCCATAACATAGTATCTTGTAGCAATAGTTCTATGATAGGTGTTATTATAGTTAATATTGGTACTATAGGTAGAAGAAGGAGAGTATAGAGTATCAGTGATAGTTCTCAGAGTTAGTATCAGAGCCAATTACCCGTCCTGGATAATCATGATTATGTAATTGAGTGATTTAAGTAAACAATTAGGTATCAAGGAATTGTGTTGAGAATTAATGGAGCATGATGTTCAATCTGATGATTGATATCGGGCGTGCTAAAGGTAAAGAAATATATATGCATGAGGAGTAATCATGAGATGTCATGAGAAGAGACATATCGAAATTGGTAATAAAAATGGTGAAGCGTATCACGGACTAGTTTAACAGGCTATAAAAGGTTAAAAGAAAATACATATACAATAATTGAGATGAGGAACCATATACATGCCCATGAGAGTAAAGAAACATGAGTGTTATAATAGATACATGTAATCATGAGTTATAATGAGCTTGATGAATGATCCATTAATGAAGCTAGTGATATAATACCAAGAGTGCAAATGATTCTATATCAAGGATTTGTCAAGAATGACATTAATAACAGTAAGCACTCTGTGTGATGATAATTGGATGATATACCAGTTGACATAAATTGAAATCATGAAAGAAGATACAGGTTATGATAACGTTGATCATTGGAAGTAATAGTACAAGTGGTTCAGGCAGTACAATTTTAGTACACAATTATAGGCACTAGATGCATTGAGTGCACCTTGAGTATCAGAGACCGTGAGCACTGATATGTACATTGTGGAGTTAATAAATTAAAAGGTGGAAATAAAATTTTATTTTTAGGAATAATTGAGGAGTTGAGATTTCGTCATTAAATTTTTGAGGATTTCAAATATGAATTTAATAAACATGGTTAAGGCTACAAAGATTTTTGGAGTGATTAAATTTTATTTCGATGTTGAGTATCTGATTTTGAGGAAGTATATACAATTTATTTTAAGTTGATCGAGAAGTTAAACCTTGACGATTATTTTGAGGATTAATTTTATGGTAGATGAGAGATATGAATATTAATATATGAGTAGATGATATACATGTGTAAGGATCTGGTGACTTGAGCATGATTGAGATGGCATCGCAGACTGACTTGGGTGTCCACCTAAAATTATATCGGAAAGAGCAGTACTTAGTATGGTGTTACACTTGGTGTGCACTGGAGTGATGAGAACAAATAGTATGGACAATTGTAGTAGGAACGAGAACTAGCAGTGGGTGTACTGAAGTAGAACAGGGGTACCTAAAGAGATAAAGGTATCAACTTGGATGCATTATTGAATCATGGTTATATTAGAGATTCTTGGCATCAGATTTTGGCATTAATAGACAGGTGTGTGCAATACAGATATATTCATGGATCTTGTGGGTTAATGATTAGTTGAGATGGGTACCAGTGTACAGGAATAGGAATTAGTTAGTGAATGTGCTAGAGTTAAGTGTTTGTTAGAGATAGTAGATACTACAAGTAATATGTTAGCAGGTTCCTTCCTTCCTAATGTTCTTTCCTGTCTTTCGATTGATTGATTTCCCTAGTGCTGTAGTTCATATTCATGATTTTTTTGTTAGGATATAACTAGTAGTACACCTTAACAGAGACTGCAGTACCATGACAAAAGATACATGACCTATATATTTTCTTAAATTGTATGGCTGTAGGTAGAGTTTTCTTAAACCATGATCATTAGGGTTTTGACCATAGCAAAGATCTATGACAATGTTATGACCGACAAAAGAGACAAGAGGATTAAATTGTGGATGAGCATTAATTTAAATAAAGAATTTAGGGGTTGTTATAACAGAGTTGATGGATCATTGATTTTGCGAAAATCGAGGTATGATTGAAATTCGAGGATAAACATTAACTTAAATAGAGAGTTAAGAAATTCACAGGGCAAAATTGAGGATTTATTAATTTTAGGAAGGTCTTAATATGATTGATTATTAAAATTTGAAAAAATTTGGGAAATTATCATTTTATCTATTTGATTGCAAGATAGAAATTTGAAATTTTATATTATGAATGTTGTATTGAAGATTCTGAAAGTATCGCATCGTTGAGTATTTGAGGAAAAAGAAAATCGGGAAATAAAATCGTTAATGGAATGGTGTCGAATTCAATTCTCGGAAGGATAATTTAGATTTGAATAAGCATCAATTGAATTTGAGTTAGAGGAGTAAGATGATTGATGGATGAGTGGTTAAAATTTAAATTTTGGGATACGATTTTTATAAATATGCATTGATTGGATTTCAATTGGAGGGTTGGATATTAAAATCCTGGAGTATTTAGATACGAACTTAAAATTTTTGGAGGAGATTATGACAAAAAGGGGATTAATTTTAAAACTTGAAGATTTTCAGGAATATGATGTTATAGAATTTTGAAAGGTTGTGAAATAACAATATGGAATTACTTCATGATTATTTGGTTTGAAATTTAATTTTTGATAGAAATAATATGATGAGTAAAGACAATTATTGAGGATCTTAAATTTCGAGGACGAAATTTTTCTAAGGTGGGTAGACTTGTAACCTCCGATTTCCAAATTTCCGAAATAATTAGATTTTTAATTTATTTTAAATATCAAGTTTATAAAATATTTTCTCCTTGAAATTTTTATTAGACTTTGAACAATGTTTGATTTTAGAAGGTGATTTAAAATCTTTTATAAAAATCATTTTTTTCTAAATGTCTTTTTATTATAAAATAAATAAATAAATAATGATATATGTATAATACTCTAGCTTCGAATGTTTATTGGCTTGTAATCATAAAATTATTTGTTTAATAAATTATTGGAGGACTAGTTGTTTTCATAATAAATTTTTATATCCATTTTGGATTAGTAAATAAATAAATTACATATTTTCTAGGGTTTGAAATATGGGTTTAATTAGTAGCTAATTTGGAAGCAGTTAGCCTTGGAAGCCTCTTAAAATATTTTTCTTAAATTATATTTTTTCTATTAATTTACCAGTTACCGTCTCTCATTCACACCCTCATTTTTTCCACATGAAAACTTATTCATGTTTAATCTGAGCCATTCATTATTTGGGCCAATCCTCACCCTTTATCCCACACCCTCTCTCCCTATTTAAGTCTCTCATCACCATTCCCAAGAAACCCTAGCTAGCCTTCACAAATCCCCACAAGCCAACAAGCCACCACCATTTTGTGTGCTCGTGTCCGTGTGTCCAGCATTACCGTGTCAGCCGTGTTGGCCTCGGGTCCGACCCCGGGTGTCCTACCGTATCCATTCATTTCCTGTGTCCGGTTACAACATTACAACCAGATTTTCGTGTCCGACACACCCGGACACATCCACTTCCACCACAGCAAACATAATCCTCGTGTCCACCATCTGGACACACCCCACCACAGTACACAACCCCTGTGTCCAACACCCGGACACGTCCACAGTACACCCAACTCTATCGTGTCCAGCCCCGGACACGATCCACCCCGACACAGAAATCCCAAAACCTAACCTAGATCTCGACCGCCGGTGGCCGCCTGCAACCACCATCTGGAACCTCCTCGAACCGAGCACCGGCGTGCGTCGAGCAGATCCGCCGCCGCCTCAGATCCGGAGCCGACGCTACCGCCGAGTTCGACAGCCGCCGCCTCAGATCCGGAGCCGACGCTACCGCCGAGTTCGACAGCCGCCGCCTCGAGCCAAGCTTCGCCGATCCGTCGTCGAGCTCCGCTGCCGCCGCCGAGTTCGACCGCCCTGCCCGGCGAGACTCCTCCGCCGACGCGAAAACCCCCACCGCGCCGACGACGAAACCCCCATCGTGAGCCGATTTTTCCTCTTTTCTTTCTTCATTCTGCATTTCTGTGTTAAGTTAAGTTATATGTGATTAATTAGTTAAATTATATAGTTTAGTTTAGTTAATTTAATCATTAGTTAATTTATAATTAGATTAGTTAATTATATTCTTAATCAGTTAATTAAGTTATTAATCAGTTCATTATTATTAATCAGTTAATTATTCTTAATCAGTAGTTAATTAATCAATTAGTTTATTTTTATGTAATAAACATAAGGGTTTTGACTATGTAAAATAATAATTTCTGGTTTATATGATTAATTAAGGAATAGTTTCAATAATCTAAATTAGTTCGAAATTGGTTATTTGGACTGGTAACTGAAATTACTAGAGATATGTAAATATGATAGCTTTTACATAAATTGTAGATTTTTTTATAAATAAACTTTCATTTGAAATTATTGTTCAAAATAAATTCTAAATAATTTTCATTAAATTAAGATGTTACCTTAATTACAAACAAACGACCATTTCCCCTATTAGCCTGGTACCCTTATCTCAATTTTTGTGCCGAACTCCGATCTTGAACTTCTTTATATAGTTTCTAGCTATTTGGACTGCTCTGGACCCATTGGAACTAACTGCTATTTCATTTGGGATCACCTTGAGGAGGGAGGCATTATATACATTCTTTGATTAGTTATATATATATAAAATGTGTGACTGATATATATACAAATATGTATTTTGGTATAAAAATATATATTTATATACATCTATTAGTGTATATACACAAATACGTATTTTGTATAATTACTAATAGACACATATATATATATTATATATATTTTATTGGTACATACCCTGAGTGTAAATGTGTATTATATACGTATCCCTACTAGATGACCCTAGTTGACTAGAGCCATGCCTGGCATAGCCCTGAGGCCAGTGTATTTCTTTTGTGTGTTAGTGTAGCATCTGATACAAGTGATACTATTATATGTTTATAGGACTATCGGATTCTCCAGACGATACTCTGGGACAGGACATTGGTATTGATAGCTAAGGACCCAAGACGAGTACATTCTCTGATTAGTTTCTAATCTATGATATCTCCTATGTTCACTGTATCTAGTGTAGATATCCATGCTCTTGACACGTTGGTTACACGGATTGGTATACACGGATCTCGTCATGAGATGTTATTCCTTATTCATGGTGTAGCTTGTACAAGACTCGTTTCCTTGTTATCTTGTGCAGGTACAGACACTGATTCCCGGGAAGACTTGCTACCTCCCTAGGGAATCCCGTGCCATAGCATACCATGATTTGATCTACTATACTAGTCGGGGGTTTGGGGAGTATTTTAGTATAGATATGTGATCATACCCAACTTTCCATGCATCATAGCTCACCCCACATCTCACGTCGGGTGCGGCCTGACCATCTCCATGCTTCATAGCTGTTACGTGTGATTAGCCTGACCTCTACATGCATCATAGCTAACCAACGGTTAGCCTGACCTTCCATGAATCATAGCTAATCACATGTAACCAGCCTGATCAAGTTTCCAAGCCGACCACATGTTAAAGCTAGTACTCACACACTTAGTCATAGGTTTCTTGCTCATTGACATATTGTTTCTTTTCCTGCATTTACTTCTAGTATTTCCAGTATTTCTTTCATTGTACATTTCTCGTACCTATACATGCATCTGGTATATTTCTATCTAGAACTGCTACATAGTTTATGTCATTTATATAGAACTGCTATTTAGAGATGTACTTTGCTCCTTCCTGACTGGAAAATATTTTTCCAGACTGTGACCTTAGTAGACTGGTTTCTGACACACTTGAGGATTGGAAGTTAATGATTGCAGGTATGATTTTTTAGACTTGTCTTATATTTCTTGCTTGCCTTGATATCTCATCGTGCTTTAGTTTATGTGATTGAGTATTTCTAACATTATTTTATGATATCCACGTCTCCTTATGGAGTTGGGTATTCACGTGAGTTTGATTAGATAGTTACATGACCTAGACAGCGTTCTACCGCCGATGCTGCGGCGTAGGCTGGACGTACCCACGCACTCGTGCCCCTAAACCGGGTGCGGGTCGTGACAATCAGCCCATAATTTCTAACAGATTATTGCACTCTTGACTTGACATGTCAATTTAGGCGCTGGACTTTTCCGTCACTCAAAATCATAATCCCTTGTGCTCAAATTTAATTGCACAACTTTCCGTTTCCAAAATCCATTATTTAATCCCGTGTCGCGCACTTGTGTCATTGCCATCAATTTTGAGACACCAACTCAACCCGTTGAGCCGGACCAATTAAAGGGTCCAAGACTGACACCAAGCCTACACCATTCCTGACCTTTGTGTCGCTCCCAATTGAGACCCCAGGTGCCCCCATTTAATTTAAGAACATATGCCATTTTATTTTAATTTAATTGGGGATACCAACTTTGACTAATCCCATTTTTAATCCCAACTTAACCCAATGCCCCATGAATTAAGCCCATACAAAACACACAACACCCCCTCACCCTATAAAACACTAAATACCATTTCTCCCACAAATTTTGCATTATTTTATGTATTTATGCAAATACCCAAAATTAAGGGGCTTAGTTGTAATTATTGCAATAAGTGTCATCACCTCCTTGGTCCAAACCAAATGGAGAAGCCTCACCCCCACTCATTGACCGATCAAGACATCCCCACTCTCTCTCCTTTGGATGAGAAATTTTCTCCATATGAAATCTGAGCCATCCATTTGAATTTGGGCTCATCCTCACCACCCATCCCTCACACACACCCCTATAAAACATCTCTTCCTACACTCTTTTTCAAGCAGGCCCTAATCCCCAAACTTGGGAAACCCCACCCCCTCTCTCTCTCCTCCCTCTTCTACATACTCAACCGAATACTTTTCCTCTTCCCTTCTTCTTCTTCTTCTTCTTCTTCTTCTTCTTCTTCTTCTTCCATTCTTCTTCTCCTTCTTCTTCTTCTTCTTCTTCTTCTTCTTCCTTGAGAAGCACCACTACCCGGCCGGCCTCCCCCTCCGGCCACCGGCTGCTGCCACGAGCCACCTCCTCCGGTCATCACCTCCAGGGACCATAGCATCACCCGTACCACCACCATCTCGACCACCTTCCCTGTCAACCTCCCCATTGGACCACCACCCGCAGCACCCTGCCTCTCCCCTCCGGTCGACTCTACCATCGTCATCATCACCACCACCAGCAGGACCACCCCACGACCACCCTCCGGCCAGCAACCCCCTCGTCGCCAAGGTGAACCCCTCCCTCTTCTACCTATGTAAATTTTTGTGGTTTACATAGTTTATGGTTTATATGTGTAATTTAATTAAGTTAGGGTTTAAGAGGTTTAAGTATGGTATGATGTGTTTATTTTCATAAGTATAAAATGCAAATTAATGTATATACATTGAGTTTAGGGTGGGAATAAAATAGGTTTAGTTCAGGGTTATATATATGTATATGAGATTTTAGGTTTAATACATGTTATAATATGCATTAATGGAGAATTGCTAAGTTAACTAATTATGGTTTAAATATGAATTGGAATATATGCATGTGATGGTTAAAAAGGTGATATATGTTGAGGTTGGATTTTTAAATGTCGAATGAGAATTGTTAGGGTTGAATACGTATTGTTGTATGAAATCTTGGTCGTTGATTAAGTGTATGTCGTGATACCTAAGGATTGGTCGATTATTGATAAATGGATAACAATAGTGAATTGGATCGAGGCAAAGTTTTATTTTAAAATCATAGTAAGTGCTTATATTCGAGGGTTTTAATAAATTAATTAATTATTTATTTCTGGGATGATAGTAAATGTGCATGTTAACGTCTGTGCACACTGAGGTAAAATTTGAGGAACAATCATACTTGAACTATTGAAAACACCACGACAAATATACTGGGATGAGGATTTGTTGGTGATATTATATATATGGTTGATCGTAACAGACGTGATGTACCTTTAGTCAACCATGGTCAACCCTCTAGCTTAGTGTCTTGTGACTTGTAACTAAGGTTGAACATATGATAGACGTGTGTCATATCTTATTTTAGCCGCATGATAGTCTATTGATTGAGCTTGTATCTCTTCTCTAGGTACTACGGGACCCGCGGACTTGGACGTTGTACCGAATCCCCGTCATCAGTAGCCGAACACAGGCAAGTGTACCTTGCCACCCTGTATTTCAGTTACCAGATATTTATTGTTTTATTATATACATTATGCGCATGTTTGATTTTGATCGTTACTTCGCGTTCGGATCACAACCGGGTGCAGACGTTCGTCGTAACGTCACGTAACGAATGCTAGATGTTCGTAACACTTCAATGTACGTACCTGTGTTTATCGTAACCCTAGGACACATTCATACACTGTTATCGTGCCAGATTTCCTGTATTCCTGATACTGACATCATGACTAGAGACTGGGACGACCTTAAGATCGCGTTGTTTATAGTTACTTCAGTATGACGAGACTGCTAGATAGAGGTTCAGGTTCAGCGCACAATCGTTGATCGCTTGAGAAGGGGAAGATAGTTACTAGACGTTTGGGCTCCTCTACACGTGCTTATATATATATGTACTATTTCTGTAGTGATCCTATATCTAGAGTTGTTGTATCACCCGTGTGACTCTTTGCCCGGAGCTGCGGTACGTCCCGTGTGTTTTCGTGTCTGAAGCTACGGTTTTATTTTGGACAGCCCACGCGTCGAACATTGTCTTCAAACCGTGTCTCACTTAGGTGGTTATGCTAGATTACACCGTCGTTGCACTTGTACTTTCTGTTGTACTTTGGCGTGCTTTATTTTTGTACCTTGCTACGTCCCTCTGAGGACCTGGTCCCCTACCAGTTTTGCAGCATAGACGATTACGGAGCATTGGAGTTGCTGATGGAGTTGCTTGTCTTGCGGGCATTTGTACTAGGTACTCATATCATTTCTACCGACATTATAGTGGTTTCATTCATATTGTTATTCATCTGCTGTTGTAGCCTAGTTTTTATAGACTCATATTTCTTCTCGAGTCTATTCGAGTTTGTGTGTTATTGGGCGGCCGACTTTAGCACATGTAGCTCTTTCTTGTATATTTCTATTTATTGTGGATTAAGACATAGATGTTTATATTTACTGGATATTTAGATAGTGACCATTTTTATTACAGCTTATACATATTCGAGTCGGACCGGAGTCTGGTCGAATGCGTAGCTGGCATATCGCGTATTCCTGGTCCTACGTATTTTGGGACTAGGACGTTACATATTTTTGTGGTAGCCCATGCAGGTCAGATTTAAATCATCTTGGTCACCTGATTGTGCCAAGCGAGCCTGGAAATTAGGAATAGATATTATGATTTATTGTTGAATAGGCTCTCAATCCATAATCGATTTTAAAAACTCCCTTCGTAATTGAATATCGCCATTGGACTTCCCAAATTGTATTCGTTCCTTTTTATCAATATCTTTATCCTTGTTTCTCATATCCTTTTATTTCGGAAAGACGAATGCTTTAGCCTGATGATTCCCTCCAGAAGAAGATCGAAGTCCAGACGACAGAAGACAGAATTCGTGTAATATTCTCTGAGAAGATTGTTACCCTCAGTAGGGTAGGTTGACAGGTTCTTTTTAGATTCTAGATCTAGTATGGAAGGCTAGCAAGAGAATTAGACCCAGTAGTACCCTACCCGTACTTGAGATAGCAATGATCTTGGAAGTACTGGGAGCTGGAAAGATTGTTGATCATGACCTAGAATAATTTATGGAAATGCATAGCCCAATGTTGGAAACTAGTAGTTGTATATGATAGCAATACCATGAACGATATTATGGACTATAGGAGGTTAAATTTTAGGCTCTCACCTGGAAGATGATGATCTGATGCCAGAAAGTCTAGTTTGTGCTTGGGTGATACCATTATTATAATTGCACTATGTGACCCGGAGCAATAAATAACGGAAAAAAGAAATTTGAGGAATAAAATTTTAGGAAAAACTTTGAGGAGAAGAGAAATTATACATTAGGCAAGGAAGAATTTTTCTTTTGGAGGATTAGTGTTGTAAACAGAACGGGAGAATTTATTTTGAGGTTAAGTCTAGACTATGACATCGTCCTAGCATGAGTTGGTTGAGCCAATACCACGCGACGCTAGAATTGTCGACGTAGTTGCACTATATTTAGACCACCAGGTTACCCTGAGTTGAGTTTCTTCAGGGAGCCCGAGAGCATGGTGTCCAACCTTAGCCACACATATTGCAAAGGGTGAACCAGTGTACCCCCATATTATATCGAGTTTGAGAATATGTTTCTAGAGAATCTTCTAGGCCTGCCACCTGACAGAGAGATAGAGTTTGCTATAGAGTTGACTCCAATAGCCAAGCCGGTTATTTTCCCGTCTTCAGACTAGCACCGATAGAGTTGGTTGAGTTGAAGGTCCATAGTAGAGGATCTCTTAGACAAGGGTTTCAGTCGGACTAGTGTTTCTCCATGGGGAGTACACATCTTATTGTACCGAAGAAGGACGGGACGGTACGTTTGTGTATTGATTATGTCACGCCCCGATCTTCCGCAGGCAATCGGCCGTTCCCGCTAGGCGGGAATCACCCTCGCCGGCGCTCCCACGGAACGATCGCTTAACCCATCCGGGCGTGATGCCGCACGAGCATGATCCACGCCCGTGCAAGGCCATGGTTCATTGGCTGGCGGCAAGAGTTCTAAGCCACAGAGTCGCACAGATTGTCCGAGTGCAGCAGAGTCATGAACGCATAGGCGATCGGTAACAGGTTCACTGAGTCGACAAATATAGCGGAAGCATTAAAACAAGTAAAGTAATCTCTTTATTGATATGAAACATGTATTACAGGCGGCGTATAGCCGAGATTACAAGTCGCTCAAGTCTCTCTCTCTGAAACATTAAAAGCGTGCCAAGTGGCTACAACTGTGGAATGATTTTACAGGCGATGGTCAGGCGATGTTCACAACTTATGTCTTGTATAAGCGCTTCAGTCCCGGACGCACCGTTGCAAGGCTTCAGAGGGAACTCCTGGCCTTAGCACGCACGAAGGAGGCGTCCGCACCGTACGAGGTTCTCCCGCACCATGCATATCAAACTGGTGGATTATCAGTACATTGAATGCACTGGTGGAGAAGCTACTCGTCCGCTCGACAAATCTAAACACGTAATACAGGTTCCGTGCACAACTATTAAGTTATCTTTCTAGTTGCCTTAGGATCAGTTTCATGCAAACGTTGAATAGCCTAACGTGTCGGGCAGTACGCCGTGCGATGTTAGAGAAAACACGACGAGACTTACCAACTTACCATCTCCTTCCCTGTCCAAGGCAAACATTGAGGCAAACATGTTAATTCAAGCAGAGGCATGTATAAACATTCAGGAGGCAAGCATATGCAAACAAGAGTATTTATTTCAAGATCGTTCAGGTGTTTAGTTGCTCTTGATGCGATACAGTGCCTCGCACGCGGATAGCCGCTAAGCGAGGATGAATTATTTATCTTTCGTTTACAAGCAAACATGCAATAAGTTTATCACAAGGCGATCACTGGCGTATGCCATATGGACGGTATAGTCTAGACGAGATGGTTTGCAACAAGAACAAGAGGTGCTGCAATCCATTCCGACGAACAAGAGACTATTTAGCCTTGACGAGAATGCTTTGCAACAAAGTACAAGAGGTGCTGCAAGCCATTCCGCCTGAACAAGAGACTAAGAATAATATGTCTCGCCCGGACCGGGTCGATGCCAGTGCCCCAGCATCGCCCGCGAGACCGTTACCCTGTGCACTGGTTGTCCATGATCGAACGGGGCCTTGGTTGGGGCAACAAGAGTACAAGACAAGAGTACAAGACAAGAGGCAAGCTGTTGAGGCAACAATAGTACAAGACAAGATGTTTTGCCTGTTTCGTTGTTCAGTGACTGTCTTTTGCCTTGATGCAATTCTCCTAGGGCGGAGATTGCCTTGGTGACCTAGCGGTCCCGAATACTTGCAGGTTCGTTCAGGCACGGAACGACTACGTAGTAGTCTCTCGGAGTTTGGATGAAAACACGGTAACAATCAAGCAGACAAGCATGCGTTTCTAAGGAACATAAGCAGGCACGTTGCTCGGGCCCGAAGGTAGTCCGAGAGATGAAACCGTTAAGGGACTTAGCATGCGAGGGTCTGAGTATAAGCAGTATTTCATTTCCATGTTCTAGCAAGCAATATGAGTTGGGATTATTCCCTTAGCTAGGTGCGTTGGATTTATTAGCATGCAGGGGTGATTCACCTAGCGACTAGCATAAACATTCCAGATTTCATGTGTGCTGGCTAAGCAAAGACAAGTTCACCGTAGCCACCCACCTTAGCGATGATTCGCCTCGGTAGAGCGATACGTCTGAGCGAGCCTCTGAAAGTCCAAGCCGGATTCGTGTAGGGACAAGTCTGGATATCCTTTGCTTCTTGATTGAGGCAAAGCGGGTCGGGATAGCTGCACGATTGCCGATTGAGACGGCAGTCCGCTTGAGCGGAACAGGGTGTTACATCCTACCCAACTTAGAAAAAGTCTCGTCCTCGAGACTTACTAAGGACAAGCAGTGGTCTAGGGTTTGAGGCAATTCTAGACAAGTCATTTTACTTGTTCATTTGGATATTCACTTGCACAAGCGTCGAAATCAGCATATCGCTTAGACTGGATCGTGCGCACTTTCGAAGTGCACTTCTAGCGTGAACACGTCAACCAGCTCAGTGATAGCGAAGTCTTAGCACTCGAGTTTCACCTTTTCTTAAGTCTTGGATGGTGCACTAGTTCAAGGCGTCCCTCGAATAGATACATTCAACCAAACTTAGGGTTAGTGAAAATCGGACAAGCTACTAGCGATACACTCAAGGGTTCGCACAGGTTGGCACAAAGGCCACTCACAGCATACAACCAGACAAGCAAGCATATCATTCAAAATGTATTTTGAAAGTATTTAGACTTATTATTGGAACATCCCATCGAGGTATTGAGAGAGAGCATGCACATAACCCATGAACGAGCTTTCGAAACAGAGATATCGAATCGAAGTCCAAAGGCGTAGAAGCCAGGCTCTGATACCAACCTGTCACGCCCCGATCTTCCGCAGGCAATCGGCCGTTCCTGCTAGGCGGGAATCACCCTCGCCAGCGCTCCAGCGGAACGATCGCTTAACCCATCCGGGCGTGATGCCGCACGAGCGTGATCCACGCCCGTGCAAGGCCATGGTTCATTGGCTGGCGGCAAGAGTTCTAAGCCACAGAGTCGCACAGATTGTCCGAGTGCAGCAGAGTCATGAACGCATAGGCGATCGATAACAGGTTCACTGAGTCGACAAATATAGCGGAAGCATTGAAACAAGTAAAGTAATCTCTTTATTGATATGAAACATGTATTACAGGCGGCGTATAGTCGAGATTACAAGTCGCTCAAGTCTCTCTCTCTGAAACATTAAAAGCGTGCCAAGTGGCTACAACTGTGGAATGATTTTACAGGCGATGGTCAGGCGATGTTCACAACTTATGTCTTGTATAAGCGCTTCAGTCCCGGACGCACCGTTGCAAGGCTTCAGAGGGAACTCCTGGCCTTAGCACGCACGAAGGAGGCGTCCGTACCGCACGAGGTTCTCCTGCACCCTGCATATCAAACTGGTGGATTATCAGTACATTGAATGCACTGGTGGAGAAGCTACTCGCCCGCTCGACAAATCCAAACACATAATACAGGTTCCGTGCACAACTATTAAGTTATCTTTCTAGTTGCCTTAGGATCAGTTTTATGCAAACGTTGAATAGCCTAACGTGTCGGGCAGTGCGCCGTGCGATGTTAGAGGAAACACGGCGAGACTTACCAACTTACCATCTCCTTCCCTGTCCAAGGCAAACATTGAGACAAACATGTTAATTCAAGCAGAGGCATGTATAAACATTCAGGAGGCAAGCATATGCAAACAAGAGTATTTATTTTAAGATCGTTCAGGTGTTTAGTTGCTCTTGATGCGATACAGTGCCTCGTACGCGGATAGCCGCTAAGCGAGGATGAATTGTTTATCTTTCGTTTACAAGCAAACATGCAATAAGTTTATCACAAGGTGATCACTGGCGTATGCCATATAGACGGTATAGTCTAGACGAGATGGTTTGCAACAAGAACAAGAGGTGCTGCAATCCATTCCGACGAACAAGAGACTATTTAGTCTTGACGAGAATGCTTTGCAACAAAGTACAAGAGGCGCTGCAAGCCATTCCGCCTGAACAAGAGACTAAGAACAATATGTCTCGCCCGGACCGAGTCGATGCCAGTGCCCCAGCATCGCCCGCGAGATCGTTACCCTGTGCACTGGTTGTCCATGATCGAACGGGGCCTTGGTTGGGGCAACAAGAGTACAAGACAAGAGTACAAGACAAGAGGCAAGCTGTTGAGGCAACAATAGTACAAGACAAGATGCTTTTCCTGTTTCGTTGTTCAGTGACTGTCTTTTGCCTTGATGCAATTTTCCTAGGGCGGAGATTGCCTTGGTGACCTAGCGGTCCCGAATACTTGCAGGTTCGTTCAGGCACGGAATGACTACGTAGTAGTCTCCCAGGGTTTGGATGAAAATACGGTAACAATCAAGCAGACAAGCATGCGTTTCTAAGGAACATAAGCAGGCACGTTGCTCGGGCCCGAAGGTAGTCCGAGAGATGAAATCGTTAAGGGACTTAGCATGCGAGGGTCTGAGTATAAGCAGTATTTCATTTCCATGTTCTAGCAAGCAATATGAGTTGGGATTATTCCCTTAGCTAGGTGCGTTGGATTTATTAGCATGCAGGGGTGATTCACCTAGCGACTAGCATAAACATTCCAGATTTCATGTGTGCTGGCTAAGCAAAGACAAGTTCACCGTAGCCACCCACCTTAGCGATGATTCGCCTCGGTAGAGCGATACGTCTGAGCGAGCCTCTGAAAGTCCAAGCCGGATTCCTGTAGAGACAAGTCTGGATATCCTTTGCTTCTTGATTGAGGCAAAGCGGGTCGGGATAGCTGCACGATTGCCGATTGAGATGGCAGTCCGCTTGAGCGGAACAGGGTGTTACAAATTACAGGGACGATACGTTTGCGTATCGATTACAGGACGTTAAGTGCTGTAACGATAAAGAGCAAGTAACCATTGCCGCGCATCGATGATTTATTTGAACCAGCTAAGTGGCGCATATGTATTCTCGAAGATCGATCTCAGATCAAGCTATCATCAGATCAAGGTATGGAGAGAGGACATTCCGAAGATGGCTTTTTGGACGAAGTATTGACACTATGAGTTTCTAGTCATGCCGTTTGGTTAAACCAATGCGCCAGCAGTATATATGAGCCTGATAAACAATATTTTCCACCAGTACTTAGATAAGTTCGTGGTGGTATTCATTGACGATATCTTGGTATATTCCAAGAGCCAGGAGGAGCACGAGAGACATCTCAGGATCGTGTTGGAGACGCTGAGGCAGGAGAGACTGTAGGTCAAGCTTAGCAAATATGAGTTATGTTTGGATAGAGTACCCTTCCTGGGACACATAATCACCGGAGATGGACTATCAGTTGAACCGGAGAAGATAGCTGCAATTGAGACATGGCCAACCCCTACATCAGTTACAGAGATTAGGAGCTTTCTCGGACTTGCCGGATATTATCGAAGGTTCGTAGAAAATTTCTCGAGGATTGCTGCACCTATGACGCGATTGACGCGTAAAGACGAGGAGTTTATCTGGACCGAAGAGTGTCAGACGGCTTTCGATGAGCTGAAGAAGCGTTTGACGTCAGCACCGATTGTGACACGTCCTTCAGGATCAGAAGGATTTATAGTGTACAGTGATGCGTCTGGGAGCGAATTAGGATGTGTACTGATGCAACACGGCAAAGTGATAGCCTACCCATCGAGACAGCTGAGAGTTCATGAGGAGAACTATCCGACGCACGACCTAGAGCTAGCTGCAGTGATATTTGCACTAAAGCTATGGCGACACTACCTTTATAGAAAGCATGTTGAGATTTACACAGACCACAAAAGTCTGAAGTATGTCTCCACTCAGAAGGAGCTCAACATAAGACAGAGGCACTGGCTAGATTGATGACAGATCATGATATAGAGTTGCAGTACCGCCCTGGCAAGGCGAATATAGTAGCAGATGCCTTAAGCAGGAAGCCTATGGCATACTTTTTGATGACTCAGTGCCAATTGTTAGAGGATCTTCAGGAGCTCAGGATTAAGATTATATTGCCAAGCATGGATGGACAGATGGCCAGTCTCGAGGTTCAGTCTACATTGATTGAGAGGATCAAGGCAGCCCTGCCTACAGATGCGAGATTTCGACGACTGCGAGAGAGGACAGAGGCCGACATGCAGACGGGACTCAGGATTCATGAAGACGGAACGTTAAGGTATGGAGATCGCCTATACGTTTCGAGTGGCGAGCTACGCCAGGAGTTGATGACCGAGGCTCATAGCTCAATTTATTCTATTCATCCCGGGGGTACGAAGATGTACCGAGATTTGAGACAACATTACTGGTGGCATGGGATGAAGAGAGAGATTGCAAGATTCATGGCAAGATATTTGGTTTGTCAGCAAGTCAAGGCTGAACATCAGAGGACTATAGGACTATTGCAGCTGCTTCCCATTCCCGAGTGGAAGTAGGAACACATTACTATGGACTTCGTCACAGGATTTCTGCGGAGCCCTAGCGAAAAGGATGCAGTTTGGGTTGTCGTGGACAGACTCACCAAGTCTGCACATTTCTTGCCCATCAGAGTTGGGCAGTCCACGAAGATATTAGTTGACATGTATATGAGACAGATAGTACGACTACATGGAGTGCCTGTCAACATTGTATCGGATCGTGATTCCAGATTCACGTCATATTTTTGGTGGAGTATGCAGAAGAGTCTAGGAACTCGTCTCAAGTTTAGCACTGCATATCATCCACAGACTGATGGCCAGTCAGAGCGTACGATACAGATACTAGAAGATATGTTGAGAGCGTGCATGATCTACTTTGGAGGATCTTGGGAGGACCATCTACACTTGGTAGAATTCTCCTACAATAACAGCTACCAGGCTAGCATACAGATGGCACCTTATGAGGCATTGTACGGCAGGAAGTGTAGGTCATCGGTATGTTGGAGTGACGTGGGAGAGCGTCAGATACTTGGTCCAGAGTTGGTGACACAACAGTGGAGAAAGTCAAGCAGATTCAGAGCCACCTGCGTGCAGCACAGGACAGACAGAAATATTGGCCAGATGCTCACCGTAGACCTTTGGAGTTCAAGGAAGGTGACCATGTATTTTTGAAGATATCGCCTACTCGTGGTACCATCAGATTCGGAGGCCGAGGCAAGCTGAGTCCGAGGTACATCGGACCTTTTGACATCTTAGAACGAGTTGGCAAAGTGGCTTATCGTCTTGCATTGCCTCCATCCTTAGAAGGAGTGCATGACGTATTTCACGTATCGCAGTTGAGGAGATACGTGGCAGACCCTAGCCACGTGCTTGATCATTCAGAGATTACAGTCGGACCCAGTTTATCTTATGTAGAGTAGAGGATAGACTATTCGACTGGTCAGAGTTGCATGAAAGCATCATTCGCCAGGTGAGTCTACCTGGGAGCGCGAGGATTCCATTCGGCAGCGTTTCCCGTATTTATGTGAGGACTAAGGTACGAATTTACGTACCATATTTGATTACCAGTTTGCTTTTAAATTCTTATAGCTATTATCGTGCTTTACTTTTAATTTCAGGGACAAAATTTTTCTAAGTTGGAAAGGATGTAAACCCCCTTATTTATTTCTATAGATAGTCTAGTCATGGGTTGGAAAATTTTGGTTTAGCAGCAGATGTTTGAGGTTTAGAAATGAGGATGCAGAAGTCTAATTCTTTAATTAAACCCTTGGCGCGCCCTACCATTATTGCAATATTCGGAGCCCAATATCAGCCTATAATTTCCAACAGATTGTTGTACTCTTGACTTGACACGCTAATTTAGGTGCTGGAATTTTTTGTCACTCAAAATCATAATCCCTTGTGCTCAAATTTAATTGCACAACTTTCCGTATCCAAAATCTATTATTTAATCCCGTGTCGCGCACCTGTGTCGTTGCCATCAATTTTGAGACACCAACTCAACCCGTTGAGCCGGACCAATTAAAGGGTCCAAGACTGACACCAAGCCTACACCATTCCTGACCTTTGTGTCGCTCCTAATTGAGACCCCAGGTGCCCCCATTTAATTTAAGAGCACATGACATTTTATTTTAATTTAATTGGGGATACCAACTTTGACTAATCCCATTTTTAATCCCAACTTAACCCAATGCCCCATGAATTAAGCCCATGCAAAACACACAACACTCCCTCACCCTAAAAAATACCAAACACCATTTCTCCTATAAATTTTGCATCATTTCATGTGTTTATGCAAATATCCAAAATTAAGGGGCTTAGTTGTAATTATTGCAATATGTGTCATCACCTCCTTGGTCCAAACCAAATGGAGAAGCCTCACCCTCACTCATTGACCGGTCAAGACATCCCCACTCTCTCTCCTTTGGATGAAAAATTTTCTCCATATGAAATCTGAGCCATCCATTTGAATTTGGGCTCATCCTCACCACCCATCCCTCACACACACCCCTATAAAACATCTCTTCCTACACTCTTTCCCAAGCAGGCCCTAATCCCCAAACTTGGGAAACCCTACCCCCTCTCTCTCTCCTCCCTCTTCTACATACTCAACCGAATACTTTTCCTCTTCCCTTCTTCTTCTTCTTCTTCTTCTTCATCTTCTTCTTCCTTGAGAAGCACCACTACCCGGCCGGCCTCCCCCTCCGGCCACCGGCTGCTGCCATGAGCCACCTCCTCCGGTCATCACCTCCAGGGACCACAACATCACCCGTACCACCACCATCTCGACCACCTTTCCTGTCAACCTCCCCATTGCACCACCACCCACAGAACCCTGCCTCTCCCCTCCGGTCGACTCCACCATCGTCATCATCACCACCACCAGCAGGACCACCCCACGACCACCCTCCAGCCAGCAACCCCCTCGTCGCCAAGGTAAACCCCTCCCTCCTCTACCTATGTAAATTTTTGTGGTTTACATAGTTTATGGTTTATATGTGTAATTTAATTAAGTTAGGGTTTAAGAGGTTTAAGTATGGCATGATGTGTTTAGGGTTTATTTTCATAAGTATAAAATGCAAATTAATGTATATACATTGAGTTTAGGGTGGGAATAAAATAGGTTTAGTTAAGGGTTATATATATGCATATGAGATTTTAGGTTTAATACATGTTATAATATGCATTAATGGAGAATTGCTAAGTTAACTAATTATGGTTTAAATATGAATTGGAATATATGCATGTGATGGTTAAAAAGGTGATATATGTTGATGTTGGATTTTTAAATGTCGAATGAGAATTGTTAGGGTTGAATACGTATTATTGTATGAAATATTGGTCGTTGATTAAGTGTATGTCGTGATACCTAAGGATTGGTCGATTATTGATAAATGGATAACAATAGTGAATTGGATCGAGGCGAAGTTTTATTTTGAAATCATAGTAAGTGCTCATATTCGAGGGTTTTAATAAATTAATTAATTATTTATTTTGGGGATGATAGTAAATGTGCATATTAACGTCTGTGCACACTGAGGTGAAATCTGAGGAACAATCATACTTGAACTACTGAAAACACCACGACAAATATAGTGGGATGAGGATTTGTTGGTGATATTATATATATGGTTGATCATAACAGACGTAATGTACCTTTAGTCAACCATGGTCAACCCTCTAGCTTAGTATCTTGTGACTTGTAACTAAGGTTGAACATATGATAGACGTGTGTCATATCTTATTTTAGACAAGTGATAGTCTATTAATTGAGCTTGTATCTCGTCTCTAGGTACTACGGGACCCGCGGACTTGGATGTTGTACCGGATCTCCGTCATCAGCAGTCGGACGCAGCCAAGTGTACCTTGCCACCCTGTATTTCAGTTACCAGATATTTATTGTTTCATTATATACATTATGCGCGTGTTTGATTTTGATCGTTACTTTGCGTCCGGATCACAACCGGGTGCAGACGTTCATCGTAACGTCACGTAACGAATGCTAGATGTTCGTAATACCTAGATGTACGTACCTGTGTATATCGTAACCCTAGGTCACATTCATACACTGTTATCGTGCCAGATTTGCTGTATTCCTGATACTGACATCATGACTGGAGACTGGGACGACCTTAAGGTCGCGTTGTTTATAGTTACTTCAGTATGACGAGACTGCTAGATAGAGGTTCAGGTTCAGCGCACAATCGTTGATCGCTTGGGAAGGGAAAGATAGTTACTAGACGTTTGGGCTCCTCTACACGCGCTTATATATGTATATGTACTATTTCTGTAGTGATCCTGTATCTAGAGTAGTTGTATCACCCGTGTGACTCTTTGTCCGGAGCTGCGGTACGTCCCATGTGTTTCCGTATCCGGAGTTACGGTTTTATTTTGGACAGCCCACCCGTCGAACATTGTCTTCAAACTGTGTCTCACTTAGGTAGTTATGCTAGATTACACCGTCGTTGCACTTGTACTTTCTGTTGTACTTTGGCATGCTTTATTTTTATACCTTGCTACGTTCCTCTGAGGACCTGGTCCCCTGCCAGTTTTGCAGCATAGACGATTACGGAGCATTGGAGTTGCTGATGGAGTTGCTTGTCTTGCGGGCATTTGTACCAGGTACTCATATCATTTCTACCGACATTATAGTGGTTTCATTCATATTGTTATTCATCTGCTGTTGTAGCCTAGTTTTTATAGACTCATATTTCTTCTCGAGTCTATTCGAGTTTGTGTGTTATTGGGAGGCCGACTTTAGCACACGTAGCTCTTTCTTCTATATTTTTGTTCATTGTGGATTGAGATATAGATGTTTATATTTACTGGATATTTAGATAGTGACCATTTTTATTACAGCTTATACGTATTCGAGTCGGACCGGAGTCTGGTCGAATGCGTAGCTGGCATGTCACATATTCCTGGTCCTATGTATTTTGGGACTGGGCGTTACATGTTTGACATGGATCCCTCCTCATATATATATATATATATATATATATTTATATAATGTGGCTTAGAGCCGGCTCCAAATTAAGCCGTCTAAGCTGTATGTATATCATCAATCAATTAATTTAAAAATTAAAATTTTTTTTTAAGTACCGTAACCGTAGTTGTTTTCTCATGTAGTTGAAAAAAAATTAAAAACCTAAAATTCTCCTAACTAACTCAACATATGTAAATCCTAAAATATTTTAAAATTTAAGTTATATTTAAACTAACTAAATGAAATTATTTAACAAAACACATATCCAAAATTTTAAAAATATATTTATAATAAATCATAACTAAAATATATTTAAAATATTCCAACATAATTTAAATTTTTATATTTCAATAATATCATAAATTATATATATATATATATATATATATATATATATATATATATATATATATATATATATACGTGCATTTTCTAATATCTTCCATAATATAACGATACTTCAAAACTGCTCAAAAGTGAGTCGTCTAAGCCGTATGTATACAATCAATTAATTATTTTCAAAAAAGTAATATTACGTAAAAAAAATATTTAAAAATTTAAATTTGTTATAAATAACACTACAATGATTCAAATTCAGCCAACCAGAAAGAACACCTCACACCTTAACCACGTGAGTTAGAAGAAATATTTCTTTATAAATAATTAGATAATATTATGTATCTAACCGTTTTCAAGACTCTTTATGAAAAGTATGAATATACCTATAACTAATTATAATTAAAATATAATCAAATACATAACAAATTCTAATAAAAAAAAATCTTAATTTAAATATTTTTATACTAATATCAATTTTTTTTTTTTTTTTTTTAGATACAACATGAATTTACTAGTATATATAAAAGTTTTTATCACAACAAATACACACCATATGGAAAGTTGCCACATTGGATATAACTTCCTACGCATTTTGTGCAGGGCCCACCTGCAAGAAGGGAGAGTAGAATGAAATTGTGCAAATCCTCCCTCGCTCCGTTCTTTCCCTCCCTCCCTCCGTTCTCCTCCTCCTCCTCCTCCTCCTCCTCCCTTGTAGCGGAACCGACACCGCGACATTTCCTAACCGGCAACCGGATCTCCGTTTCTTTCTCTGAATTCTTCGACAAGGCTCATCCTAACATTTTAGGGAGTAAGTAAATTTCTGATCCATTTCTTTATACAGTAGCTCTCCGTATCCCCATTGTCGCTAGCTCTCTACAACATGCATTTCATGCGAAGGTGAATGTTGTGTGTTTGTAATGGCATTCGGTTCTTGTTGCGGTTGCGATATCTGATGATTTGTATTGATTTTAGTTTGGGTCGTTATTGTTGTCGCGCAGGAGGAGGTAATTAGATGATACACGAGCCTTATGAATCAGGACATTGTTATAATCGATAGTTATTCGTTCGTTTCTGGGAATAGGTAGCTAGTGCAAGATGTTTGATTGCCGGAGTATCTTGATGGGCACAGAGAGAAATTTGTAAGGTAAATCGTCCTGTGACATAATTGGATCGACATCTGCACGATTACCTATGTTTTTGTGGACACGAGTAAAGCACGGTACAAACACGGGACTGCTTTGGGCGCACCCTATTGTAATTTTGGAGTGTCCGCTACATGCGTCTGACACCACACGACATGAACGCAGCACTTTTCTTGCATTTCTCTTTTGCTTGGAAATGGGTCTGATCTTTCTTTATTAATAGAATATTACTGTTGACCGTGTCAAAGATTGGATAGTTATTCTCAACTGTGCTTTTCATGAAAGTAATCCTAACTATGTTATATCTTCAAGTGTTGTTTGACATCATGTGTTTCCCATGGCCGTCGGTGATGGATTGATGATTATTTCACTCCATCTTGTGGCACATGGTTCACAATGCACTATCATTGGAGAGAAGGAACATTGGCTCCCTAAGATTATTTTTGTTCCCTTTTAGGTTATTTCGTCAACTTTATGGTGTTACAACCCCCTGTTCCGAATCCTAAGGTTGCCTTGTTACCAGCTTATGTTACTGAGTATCAAGTGGTTTCTGGCATAGTTTGCAGTTTCGGCTGATACCGATCCGATACGGTCGATGCCGATACGGTTTTCCATGTCCGATCCGATACCGACCGATACCGATACTGACCGATACCGATATTAGGGATTTCTTTTTTCAGTCAATTTGGCAAAGAAAATTGAATAAAAAAGATCAATCATTAATGATGTAAGCATAGTAAGGTTGTAAAAACATGTAAAAGAAAAAAACTTATATATTGCAGGTAATCTAGCAATAAAAAAGGTCAATCATTAATGGTAGGATCCGACTGATATTGCTACCGCATTTTTGAACCTTGTAATGATGTCAATTTCGGATGAGTGCTATAGAGGAGTTGGGAGTCAGGATTGAATTATGGGTGATCCTGACCTGAAAGGCTTTAACTTCTCATTTTTCTGATTCGTTTTTCTTTTGCATATAGAAAGATTCTTCACTACAAGGCTTTTATGAAGATGACATTCTACCAGAAGTTTCCCTGCAGCTAAGTTGAGGGAAGAACAAGTGGGGACGAGTTCCCTTCTTCAATCAGGTGGTTCCTCTATGCAAGCATATGGCGTACTTTAACCAGAGTACCCTTTCAAGGGGGAAACTTCTCGAATTAATGAGACTGATCATTTGTATGGTTAAGTTGTTACCCACCCATACTTTATTACGGCCTTTCAAGATTCTCTTGGCTTATGATTAGCCTATTGCAGCAAGAAAAATAGTTATGCAACAAGAACGAGTTTCATTTTGAACTTTTCCAACTTAAAATAACATAGTGAACATCAACCATTCTAGTTTACCAGAAGTGCATGCATGCCATGAAACAATTGGCGAACATTTATTCTCACAGAGGTGACAATATTTGACTCATGATGGATTGGTATTTGATACTTTATAACCTGTTTCTCCTTGTCTGTCTTTTGCAATTTCTTTTGTGAATCCATGGATAATAGGGTCGTATCAAAGCTGTGAAATGTCAAGTTTGTCCATTAGCTAAGGTGAATCAATAATAATAAGTGGAGTTAAAAAAAAATGTTTTGCTTCACAATGGATAAGAAACACTAGCAAATTAAGTTGAAAAAGTAAATGTTATATCTTAATTAGTTAATTTCATTACATATATTATATTCTATTTAGGTCCCTTATTTGAATATAATGATATGAGAGATCATGTACTTGGTTTGAGTTCTTTTTGTTAATGGATGACATGAATGTCCCAATATTTTAGATGTCATGGTGCGGCTTTGTTGGGATTGGGGCACAAGTCATCCGTATATGATTTGTGTCCCAAGTACTCATATATTCATATCTATTGTGCATATTCATGTTATTGTATGTCACTCTTTTTTTTTTTTTTTTTTTTGCTAGAATCTCTGAGGTTTTTTTTTTTTTTTTTTCCGTTGTGGACACTGAGGTTTTTGGTTTATGTCAACTGGAATAGTTTCCTGTATTAAAATCAATGTTAACAATGTTCTGCTTCAGGAGCATGAAGTTTGTTTCATTTAAGCACTTTGTATCGATTTCTTTTTCCTGGCTTCTAAACCTAGACATTTGTATCTTAGGCTGGAAAGAATAAAGCCCAGGGCTATCCTACACTTCTGATACAGGCAAAATGAACAGACGTGGCTTCAATGTTGAGGGCCTTAGTCATGGGTCCAAGAACCCATCAATGCCCTTTGCAAGAGGAGTGATGAAGGGATCTGAAGGCCTTATGTCTCTAGGGCGTAATTTTCGATTTGGTGTTTCAAGGGCAGTTTTTCTAGAGGAACTTAAGGTTGCTAAGAAGAAGATATTTGACCCTCAAGACAGATTTCTCTTAAGAATGAACAGGGCTTTTGTTATATCATGTATTCTTGCTGTATCGGTGGATCCCCTGTTCTTCTATCTTCCAGTTGTTGATAAAGAATCAAGTTGTCTCGGTATTGATAAAAGCCTAGCAGTCACATCAACTACGCTGCGGACGTTAATTGATGTTTTCTATCTTATGCGCATATACCTTCAATTTCATACTGCCTACATTGCTCCATCATCTCGAGTTTTTGGAAGAGGTGAACTTGTGATTGACCCTGCACTGATAGCCAACCGATACCTGAGACGGTTCTTCATTGTTGACTTTCTTGCCGTTCTACCTCTTCCACAGGTTTGAATAAATGCTTAATCTTTTGTTTTGTAATAATAACTATCATCATTTATAAGCTTAACAACTCCTATTTTCCATGATTATGAACATAGTATTTTATCCATATGTTGTATAGTGTTCATCATAGATTCTACTGATGCTTATGCAAAAATTGAAAGAAAAATCTTATGCATTATAGGCTGAGATTTTAGTCACTGGCCTGCTTTATTTATCAACTTTATTTATTAATATATCAAGTGGACCTAACATCAAGATTCTGAAAGGAAACAAATACTTTCATGCATACTGAAAGGCAACAAATGGCCATGCCTACTGGTGTGCACCAGTGCCTAGGCTTGTAGGGCTCAAACTGTTTAGTCATTTTCAGATAACATCTGGTGAATAGATGATCTAACCCACTGTCACGTCCCAGTCCCAAATTACACGGAACCAGGCCACGTGGCAATGGCCAGCTAATAAAGTCTAGGGTAGGATTTCCAATTTGATGGATCCATCTAGACGTACTATGCTGTAAAAGTATACTAATTATAAATATATCTATGTCTCAATCCACAGAAAAAATAATATATAAGTATGAACAATATCTATCGTTGTCTGCAGTCCACTAGCATATATGTCTGAATAGACCAGGAAAATAATACAGACCTATAAACACTAGGCTATACCAGCAGGTAATAAACAAATAGAAGATAATAGGTGAACATGAAAAGAATATGATATAAGTACCTAATAACAATACATGTATACAAGATACCCATAAGCAGCGCCAGCAAATCACAACGTTAGTCAACTCTACAATCTGGCAGGGAACCAGGTCCTAAGAGGGACGTAACAAGATACAAAATATACATGACATAATGTAAATACTGTGTAAACATAAGCGTGAACAAACCAACTAAGTGAATGCAATTTGAAGACAACCTTGATGCATATGGGTAGATAAAATAGGTATAAAGCGTAGCGTTGAGCCAGAGGCTGAATATATACATTAACATACCTCCCGATCATTCCTAGCGCGCAGCTAATGACCACTGCCGGATATATCCACTCGCATATACGCCTAGAATCGGGAAACAATAGCCCATAACCGGGTAGCACTGAGGCTCATGACCTCGTAGTCTCCTCCTTGGACTACGGTAGTCAGATGTCTGTCCCGTACACCTACTAATTGTCTTCTCCGTCCAATGCTAATGTACAAGTCATGAATACGACGTGGACATCACGAAACTATAAATGCATGTCACAATATAAAATGGAACTAAATCAACTACACAATATACCGACACACGAGCTACTCGCACCGATAGCTAATCGAGCGCGTAAGCCTGTGCCCTAACATGAACTCACTATGTGCCGTGAATGGATACGTATCAAGTCCTTGGGAGATATAATGATAACTCCACCACTTTAGGTATGTCTATTAGAACTAGGTCCAACACAAGACTGAACATCGACGCCTTCGTCGACTGCACCCGAGAAATTCTCAGACGTGAACAACTATATTATATTCAGAATAGGAGCATATAAACAATAATAGTAAGTTTAAACAGTAAAACAAGGGAAGACATACTTGTCTGGAACTCTAAGATGAGTATATAGCAATCCCGATCCCGACTCCGAAGTCGAACCATCCCGAGTGCCTATATTATAATAATAATACTAAATTAGTCTCTCTTCCATACTTTACTGCGCAAGCTCAATAACACTACAACATACACATATGGTTGATTACAAAACTAAGGGTTTGACTCAATTAAGAAAACTAGTTCAGAAAATGATTCTAACTAGGTTTGGTTTAGAAAAACGTTGTAAAAGGTAGCCTAACCTTCAAGTCACCTAACAACTCAATAACCTCAAATACTAATAAATAATTCTAGGTTAACCTAGTTCCTAACCCATTCAACATGTGATACTTGGTGTACTTTCTACTGGATTAATGATCATACAAAAACTTCATATTCAAAGGTCAACCTATTGTCACACTTTCTAAGTTTAATGCTCAAGTTGCCAACTAAACAACTAACCCTATAAATCATATGTACACTATTCCTAAACCATTCTAACACATGAAAATGTGTCTCAATAATGTGGGGTTGTCTATGTTTATTCCTACAACTTGTCATGGTTGGCTATAACGCATCAAGTGAAATAACATCTACAACTTGTCAATTTTGACAGTACCAATCCTATGTATCAATCCTATAGTCTTCTAACCTTATGAACATTCTAACATGTTACAATATGTTATCTATGAGTGCAAATCAGAATATAAACCTAATATATAGTCTAACACATTCTAACAACGAAGAACAAGTGAGCACAAAGTAGGTGTCGAAATTATCATCACAAACACCTAATGTTGGGCATGAAAAATCATGAAGTAAAATTGTTTCCTAACATGGATTTGAGTGCTAATGATGTGACAAAAGTTTGATACGATTTCAAGAACAATTCGTACATGAAATGATAGATTTTATCACGACATAGCACTAAAATTCAATTCTGAAATTTAAAATTTGTTGGGGTAAATACATGGTTTAACCCTATTTTAGCATGAATCTAACATGATTTAAAAATATTGCACGTTAGAGGGTTAAGGTAGGGACATGTTTGTAAAAGTTTCGGACATAAAGAATGAAGATTTATATATGAAATGACGAGCACAAACATACATCGCAGTTCTGGAATTTAAGAGAAATGTGGCTAAAAATATGATTTCTTCCCAGATAATCATACTTCTAACATGAAACAAATATAGATATCGTAGAGGGTAAACATAGGTACATATTCTTGAAGGTTTCGAGCACAAAATAGGAGTTTAACACATGCAAATAGTTGTGTGAACACAAGTGTCCAGATCTGGATTTCAGAATTCGTATCCGTGTTTATCATAGTTTAAGTTGGTTTTCCACATTTTAATTATGGTTTCTACCTAGGGGTCGAAGCATCTAGTTGTCCCTTAAGTTAGGAGTCATAAAAATGACAAGGAAAGTATGATACGTACTCGTTTTAGTGCGCGGACGTGTTCTCTCAATCGATTTCAGCAGTGTGCACGTGTGTTCCTTCGCGTCTACGGAAGAAAACATTAAAGAAAACGTAGAAGAATATATAAGGAATTATGGGCAAGTGTTGTAGGTACAAGGGGGAAGAGGTTTGGGAGAGTTTTACCTTTTGAATTGACGTGTACACAGCCCTACAAGTCCCCCTATGTTCACAGAAAATTCAGCAGCACTTCCATAGGACAACCTTGTGACAGCGATTAGAGGTGCAAAACACGAAAAAAAGAGTTGATAAGCATATATGGGAAGATGTGGAAGATATTGAGGATGAAGGTAGTGAAGGTTTTGAGGGGTTTAACTATGAGTTTGATATGTACACAGCCTTGGAAAGTGACAACAGTTCAGCAGCCTTCAGCAGGTCTCTAGGCTGAATCTGGTCAGTTGTGGAGTGGTTTGAGAGATGAAAAGTGATGTGGAATGAGAGGAAATGAAGGTGGGGTTGTAGGTAAATGAGAGTAGGAGGTGTGGGCTTAATTGTAGGGGTGTAGGAGGAGTGGAAAGGTGGTTATTGCAATCAACAAAGTGATGGGAACCCATATAGGGCCGCTAGATTCAGTCTGACCTAAGCTGCTGTCCATAACAACATGTGGGCATGGTTTGGGTCCAATGATGAGTTGGTTTGGGTCCCTAAACACTTGAGTTCATGTGGTCCAAGTTTGGGTTCATTTGGACTTGATTTGAATAGGTTTAGCTAGCCTAATCTAACCACTAGTTCAAACTAGCTAGGCTGAAATCTATCTAGTTCTAGTGCACCTAAACTAGTTCAAAACCTATGACACACATTGAATTGTCTAAGAACATGAATCCTTAGATATAGTACTGCATTTATTTATACATATAAACACACAAATACAAATATACAATCAAGATTAAATAATCTAGCTACATAAATACTAGCAAGAATTTTTGGGGGTAGGGGTTTACAAGCTATTCAACTTACAAAAATTTTGTCCTCAAAATTCAAAATAAGCATAGTAGGAAAGAATAAGAGAATTCACTGCGGAAGTACGATAAATACGGCCTGTCGTATCGAGTTCTCGATATTAAAGTTAAGGCACGATCTAAAGATAAAGAATTCAAAGCGGTGGAAAAGAGATTAAGTATGCAAGATCATACCTTGATTCTCGAAAGATGGGAGATACAACTACCAATGGAATCCTATTTTGACGTCATATTCTATGTGCAAGGGTACCCTTAGTCTAAGGCTCTACCTAACTTATAAAAATTAAGTTGGCAGTGAAACTCTAGCTATGATCATATTTATAAGAATTCTAAATGATCTCTAATTTCAAGAAAAATACAAGAATATTATGTATTTTTGAACTTAGTCAAGGTTCCTTAAATAACCTAGATGCTACCCTAGTGCCATTGATGAATAACTCTATAAGGGGAAATAAATACAACACTGCTGCTTTATAGGTCATGTCTTCAGCAAGACAATAGAAAATGACTTTGTCTTATATAACTAGGATGATGTGGTACAAAGGAATACAATCATCACATATCATGAATACCGAGGAGACAAGATTGAGGGAATCACGAAAAGAAGAATTTGCAGCCCAAGATAAGAGAATAATGATATGCTCACGAAGTGTTTTCATAGAATTGAAGTTGTATGATTAACTAGAAACATGGAGATTTAAGTCGTATTGACTAGGTCAAAGGAAATGGAATAGGAGAGATCTGGTAATCTATAGTATAGTATCACCAATATCAAACACAAGAAGAGGTTCCAGTGAAAGAGTTTGGTTTTCGAAATTATGGCACGACTGGAGAAGGAACAAATATTCTACCACATCAACTAATCAGAATAATTTGTCACAACAAAATCACAAGACTGTGATGTCAAAATAGGACAAGTAATTACAATATGAAAAGATAGCGATATGGTCGATGACATATAATACTTTCGATTATGGAACACTCTGGAATTTCGGATGTTCAAACAGATTGAAGAAGTTGCAATCCTACCCATATTAACATATAATCTAACTATTCTGATTTTATAGGATAACACCTTAATTCATAAAGAGTGCGACTAACAAAACTCAAACTAGAATCTATTTTATATATCACCTTATGATTCCTATAACTTAACTCCAACCAGTTCACTCACCCCTGGGACCTAGTTTCTTCAAGTGTTGCTTCCAACCAGATAGCGTTATATTACTGGAACATAACTTACCAAGGTTTCCAACCTACCAAAGTCTCTAACCAACCTTGATTCTTGGAAAAAATTTAGCATAGTCTTTAACTTCTTGCCTTTCTATATTTATAAGCAACTCCATTTCCAACAATTTTTTTTTCTTTCTTCAGTTCACTACTCAAATCCTAGGTACCATTTATCAATCTATTTATGGATACCCCAATTCCATTTTATTCTCATATTCCAATATTGAAATTTTATTCCTCTTCCCATCTTAAGTCATTTCACTGCTTGTTTGGTTCTTGTCTCCTATCATAATTATAATCATGAGTCTCAAAATAATCTATGGTGCTATCATATGTTACCATATTATCACAAGATTATTTATATTATGTCCATTCTTATCATTCCTCTCATTCAGCACTAATATTGTATCATCTATTTTCCCAAGCTAACCTTCTTATTCTTTCTTTGAGTCTCGATCCTTAAGGTTGAATTTACAGCCACGCAACTTGCTCAAGTCATGCACTCTCCATAAACATCGTTACGTCATCGTAGATAATTATTTTTATTGTAATCCTCATCTCAATTTATCTTACGACACTCCTCTATTTCCATTTTTTTCTTCAAATAAAATTTTCTTGCAATTTTATCCTTGCCTCTCTTCAATTATTCTCTTCAAACATAGTACTCCTACTATTATTCTTTCCTCTGTATAACCATTATGTGTACCTTAATTCAATATAACTGTTCTAGTTACCATGTCTTAGGATTCCTAGCTAACTTGTATTGGTCGATAGCTTAACATAACTATAGGTACAAGACTGCATAAGGTAAGACATTTAACTCTAATCCCAAATCCTTATTTATGACTACTCACATAACTGGAACGAAAAAATTAAATTCAATCCTTAAACTCTATATTATACTATATTTCTATAAGTTATACCACAAATCTCCTTAACAGTACAACTATCAATTGACCCCTCTTTTAAACATAAACAAGTTATACAATTCTTACAAGTACGTATAACTATTCTTATGCCTAACTTAATAGGTATGGGTCATAGCAAAGTTAAGCAGGTACTTAAATCTAATACACCCAACATAATATATTTATAATAGTCAAACCTCAAATTGGTTTGATTGGTCGTTCAAAGACTAGTCTAACCTATTTGAGAAGTATCTATCTCGATTAAATTTAAACTCACCCCTCTTTCAAATGTCCCATTGCATTATTAACCACCCTTGCCTATCCTCCTCTTTCGCGGCATATCATCCTTTTGATTACTTAAGATCTATCCCACTAGTGAAGGTCCTCTCGACTAAGCTACTGTCTTATTCTAAAGTCCATTCCTAACTTAAGCACGATATCTCACGATTTTATATCCTCCAGGTGAAAGGGTATTTTCTCAAACTCGATACAGCTATAAAATTTCTATAAGAATTTATATCCAGCCATAACTTTCTATCAAATCATGATATCTATAACGAAGGTCCCAAGTCCTTCTTCTTAACTCTTCCACATGTCTGGTCCTATCTTGTTTTGAGAGGTACAACTAATCCCAAAGTTTAACTGCATATATCCTCAAATCATATACCTAAGCATTTCGGACATCAAGAAAAGCTATCTTATCCTCTAAACCCGAGCCCGATCGGGTGCAACTCGGGTGGGCTAAACCCGAGCCCAATCGGGTAAACCCGTTAATGGGTTGGGTTAGGTTGAAGATACTCGAGTTCGGAATTCGATTTCGGTTAAAATATTTGAACCCGATAAAAAATCAGGTTGAGCTCGGCTTCATGTGTCGGGTTACCCAAAGAACCCAAAATCCGATATATATATATATATATATATATATATTATTTCATACTTATTAAATAAAAAGTGTAAATCCTACATTTCTCCACCCGAACTCTTCAACTCCTTATCCTAAATCTCATTTCAGTTTGTATTTTATAATTATTGACTTGATTGCTATTTGATGATGTGTTTAATATTACTCTTGTTTAAAATTATTTCAAATATCATATTTGAGCCCGATAAACCCGACGGACTCGTTCCAACCCGAGCCCAACCAGATCCTCCGGGCTTGTTCTTGGGCTACATATGTTGAACCCGAGGTCGGGTCAGGCTTGGGCTCGAACTAGGCTTATGATTCATCGGGTTAGGCTAGGGTTAAGCTCAAGTCCGATTCAACCCGCCCGAGTTGCACCCCTAACTAATGTGTAACTTATAATCCATCTCTATCTGCTGAAGTAAATACTAGGAGTTAGATTCGTTGATAAGAGAAATTTTTTCTATTATGGCTAGACCTCATATATAAATCTAAACTGTCATTCTGTTCTAATCTTCCATCTAATAGAGGTGTCTATCCTAACAATTACTAACTTGGATAATCACTTTCCTCATAAATACTCTATTAACCTTGCTTCTATGCTACACCAGGAAGTGTTGTGCCACCTTAACACTTGCCAACAGATCTCGAAGAAGAAGGACAAGAGCTCGGAGGAAAATCTACCCCACATCAAGGCCTAGACCAGCTACCTCTTTAATATTGGGGCTTCGGGTCGGGTCGCGCTCGGAACCCCCAGTCCCGGAGGGGTGTTGACGACCAGGTGCATGGCACCAAGAGAACCGCCACCACCGGTGAAGGGTTTGGTAGTGCTGGAGACACCTTCAGCTATTTCTACCAGGATGCTCAACTGCTGTCTGACAAAGCTGCCATGGCTGGCTTCTTGATGATATGGCTACGAACTTGTGTAGTCTCGGGAGGCTCTGGGGAAATTGAGAGGATTAGCCGTAACCTCATCATTCCTGCTATGAAGTTGGTCTTCAAGCGCGAGCTTGCCTTGCTCCCTGCGATGGTCTGCAACATCCACCGCGGACTTCGTGCCTTCACTAGCAAAGTGATTGTCCGGTACATCTCGAAAGATTTCAACCAGGTTGAAATGCCATACCATTATCTGATGGGTTGGCTATTGATGCATTACCCGTATTTGATGCGCCCCGGTGCTGAGGGGTCGACGACGGAGGCTGACACTTTTATCCGCCGATATGGCGCAATGTCCTGGGTTCCTACTGGGGTTCCTGCCTGTCGGCGCGCGTTTGCTCGCGTGGCAGACTATTCCTTCTTCGTTTCGGTCTCGAGGTTCACTGAGGATGAGGTAAGCAGGGTTCATTGCGATGGGGGCGCCGATCATCAGGTTTTGTTCCCGAAGCTTTTCTGCTAGTTGCTTTCCATCCAGCCCTCAAATTAGGTGTATCGGAATCGAAACCTTGTCTTCTTGGAATCCTACCTGCCGAGTAGGTTTTCCCAGCAGTTCGGCTATAGTTAGCTCTTTTTGGGCAACCCCAGCCCGTGTCTCGGCTTTGAGGGCAGCGTTCTGGATGGAGTCCGAGCCTAGAATTATTTCTCTGTGACCAGTACCCAGGTCTGGTTTACTCTGCCTGATGCTAGAGTTCTGGGTCGCATCAGCTATGCAACGGCGGTTTTCTTTGAGACCGTGAACACCTCCATCTGACTTCGATCCGGAAACCAGCTTCATCGCTGGCACCAAGCTGGATAACCGGCACAGGGAGCCACGAAAAGGTCGGGGGAAGGGCAAGGCAGAGCTCGTCGCTGCCGACTCTGATTCTGTTATGGGGGAAGAGGACTCTTCTGACCACCATTCGCCTCCTGTGAATTATCCGACGAAGCGCGGAGCTTCCCCAATAAGGAGCCCTCCGCCTAAGAGGAGATGACATGCTTCATCCGCGGCTACGAGGCTGTGTTATAGGAAACAGGTTGCTGTCAAGGCCCCTATGCGCGTCAGTGAGGAAGACGAAGAAGGCCAAGATGAAGAGGAAACTGAAGGACGGGAGGAGGTAGGACCATTCACGATGGATTCTGAAGCTGACTCTACTTTGGAAGCTGAGACGGTATTTGTGGACCTTGTCAGTTTAATTCTTCCTGGTCCTTTATATAAATATCTTGGTCCTGGTCTGTTTGACAATTTACAGACGCAAGAGGAGAGGGACCGTTCACGGCGGACGGTTGTCCCGGCAGTATCAAACAGGAGCCAGAGGAGGAGATTTCTCCGGGTATGATGCGGGCAACTCGGAGCCCGCACCTGAGACCCCGGGGTTCCAGGATGTGAGTGCAGGCGTGTCAGAGCCTATTTTTGAACCGTTGGGGACGCAAGAGACTAGTGCAGGCATGTCAGAGCCGGATTTAGACACTCATGGGGCCCAGGAGACGGGTGGAGCGATGGCGGAGCCCTTCACGTCCTTTGAGCACGTCTCTGTGGATGATGTGGAAGCCGTAGGTATGACCGTACTGGGCGAGCCGAAACCCTTGCCGTCTTCTTCTGGTACGTTTTCTCGTATATTTTCCGATGAAGGGGTATTCTGGCTTCAGCTTCACATTATTCGGACGAAGCTAATCACTGGTTGCTCTGGATTTACAGGACCAGCCTCTCCCCTGATAAGGGTGAACGTGGCGGCTGAGGAGGACGTGGAAGAAGTCGGCGGACTTGTCGCGAAGATTCCCAGGCCTTTTTCCGGCATATCTGGGGGAAATGGCCAATCAGCGGAGACTACTGCTGACCCCTCTCAGGTGGCAGCCACTTCTCCTGCGGTGGTTGTGGGTTCCTCCGGTGCGACGACCGTTCTCCTAACTATTGACACCAGGGATTCCGCCGCTGTGGCCTCTCTGACTAGCGGGTTGCCAAGCGGTCATGGGGAGACCGTTCCCGACATTTCCAGTGTAGTGACGGTTGGATCGTCATCTGGGACTAGTGCGTCGCAATCTGGGGAAGATGTGCAGGCAGTTGCTGAGATAGCAGGGTGCTCTGGCACCTCTGCCCATGGTCCCTCCCTCAGCCAACTATCCCTTACTCAGCTGCTAGGTGTCCGGGCATTTGAGAAGGCTATGAAGGATTTGAACGCGAGTCGTACACTTGGTCGCTCCTCCGCTACCTCTTCACCTTCATGGTCGTTGGGCGATGTTGCTGCGCAACCCGCTGCACCTGTTGCTTCTTCCTCCTACCAGCCGTCTTGGATTCCGGCAACATCGAAGGAGATTAATGAACATGTCCAGATCTCCCTTCGGAGTTTCTATATGTTTTTGAAGCAAGGGGTCCAAGGTGTATTAGAGCAGAATAGGTCCTTTGAATGGGCAAAACGCTTTGTCGAACGCCAGGCCAACTCCCTCAGGGGCATTTTCGGTTTGGAAGAGACAGCGAACCTTTTGGACCTGAAACTGGCGGAGGTGGAGCGATGCCTGATGGAGCTACGGTAGCACCAACAGGCAGATCTGGGGGTACTAATAGCCCATGAATACGAGGAGTTCTCGGCTGGGCTGGATGCAGAGAAGACTCTCGTTGCTTCGTCTAGGGAAGGCTTGCTACATGACCTCCAGAGGTTGCAAGAGAAGCGTGATCGGCTGGGCAATCTTAGGAAGGATTGCCTCACCCGGTAAAATAACTTGACCGAGGAAATCAGGCAGCTCCAAGCCAAGCTTGACATGTTGAAAAATAATCTCCGGGAGGCCCAACAGGAAGATGTGGCTATCTGGACTGAGGCAAGCCGAGCTGCGAAAAATTCATCTGCCTTTGAGGTCATGGTGCATAAGCTGGATGACCGGTATGAGGCCTATGTCTGCTTCGAGGATCCCGAGGTCCTGGCGAAAGAAGTTGAGCGCCGGGTCACTGGACGCCGAGAAGGTCAGATTGCCCGTCTCCAGGGGCGGATAGCGGAACTGTGCTCCCACGATGAGCAATAGTAGTTTTGTGTTTCCTTTTCTGAAACTATCTTTTGTTGTTTTGCTTTAGTTGATTTTGCTTTTGTGGTTGGGGCGCTAGTAGTCCCTCAAGTATAGTTTGCCCTTTTGGCAAGAAGAAATAAACTCATTTTCTTTCTGTTGCGATTGTCTGGTTGGTTTGATTTACATCCTATGAGAGAAATGACCACTTCCTGCGCTTCATGTGCTTGGCATGCGCCTGATGTGTTCACACCGCTATGTCAATCCGGGTCTCTGAGAGGATTACACTAAATCCTGGCAATCACATCTTGGGTTGTGCCGGAGCGAATCGTCGCGTCTTGTAGAGTGAATAGTTACGACTCAGGAAGTAAGCCGTCGATTCCCCGCTTATACAGACGATCTCGGAACCCCTTACACAAATTCACTTTTAGTGCGATGGCTTCTGGAGGTGCTCCGACGGACACCAACACGTCTGTTTTTGCAGCGTCGGTTACCCCTGATTCACGCTCCAGCGAGCCCGAGTTGCTTCCTACTAAGAGGACGGAAGAAACACCCACTGTTCGAGTACGCAAGGCGGACATCTTCCAAGAACTTTTGGAAACCCATGCTGATTCGGGGGAGCAAAGTGTTGGAGACACTCGACGTCAATTGCTCGCATCCTTAGACGCTTGCATTTTTCATTTTTTTGCCATGTACATCAGTAATTCGGACGATTCTGATTCTTATTCTTCTTGATGTTTTGTAATCCTTCCTTATTTTTGTTTTAATAAAAGGAGAAATCACTTTATTTGCGCATTATGATATTTGGGGTGCTTGTACTAGCGGTGAGACAGTCGTAGCACAACATTTGTAGTTAGTGTAGACATCCCACTGGAGGATTTTAGTGGACCTATTACCCTTTTGTGCACTTGGGGTGAAGGTAATAGATTCGAAACAAACCTTATCAGAGGTAATATGGACATGATAGATTTTGTGGACCTATTACTTTTTGGAGCATGTTAGTGCAAGTAATAGGTTTGAGACAAACCCTGCCAGAGATAATATGGACGTAACAGTTTTTGTGGACTTAACACCGCTGGTGTATCTTGGTGACTACGGATGATTAGTGGGGATGACAACCGACATCGGAGGTAATATGGACGTGATGATCGATAGCCAAAACTTGGGTAGTTTTCTCAGAGGTTATATGGACATGACAAACTCAGTCAGGAAAAAGTGTTTAGGACAGTAGTTCAGAGATAATATGGACGTAAGCCGATGTCCGAAAAACTTACTGAGTAGTGATTTGTTGAGTGTGGTCTATCCGAATATGAAGATAGACCTAAGGATTGCTCCGCTGAAATTTTTTTGGGGATCCACCATCCCTTGCGTATCCAGGGCTCCAGGATACAGATGATGGCTTTTACGAGAATTTGTAACGAAGGAGAAAATGTTGCTTGTAGACACTTGTTGTGGATGAAGAATACAAAGTTGATTTGTACATCTGGGTTGTCCTGCTGGAGACGAGGAGAGTACAAGTCTAGTTTAGACGTAGTACTTTTTCAGAAACTTGCCGTTGATAGGCATCATGAGCAAGTCGCCGTTGGGTTTCACTAGCCGGTATGCGCCGTTGGAAAAGACGGTTTCCACAATGAACGGGCCCTCCCATTTAGGTTGAAATTTGCTGGCCGTCTTGTGAGTCATAACCATCGGTCTTCTTACTGTTAAGAGGAGGTCACCCACTTGGAACGTTCTCTGTTTTATCCGTTTGTTGAAGGCTCCAGAGAGGCGCGCTTGATACAACTCTATGCGTTGTTGAGCTAAGAGCCGTTTCTCGTCGAGTGCTTCCAACTCTTGTAACCGTCGGCGGTAGTTGTTGGCTGATCACCTCGATTAGCTGATGGGTGATGTTTTGCAATCGAGGGACATGCTCAATAAAGAACATGTCGAAGGTTGTGATAATACTAAGTGCAGCTTGGTGGTAGGGGATCAAGTCTTCGTTTCGGACTTCATATACTCCCCGGATCTGATTGACGATTAGCTGAGAATCGCCGTAGGCCTCCAGGTACTCTATTCCGACTTGCTAAGCGAGCTGGAGCCCGATGATTAGGGCGTTGTACTCTGCCACATTATTGGATCATGGCTCTATGAGGGAGTACGCACGATTGATGACGAGGCCGTATAGGGAGATCAATACTATCCCGACCCCAGCGATGATGCCGCCTTTGGGCCCTTCTCTTGAAGCTTCATGTGAAGTGACGTTGGGGTCCGCCACTTCATCTGGAATCTCTTCATAGAGCTTTGAGGTTTCTGACCCCGGATGGACTGCCAGAAAGTCGGCCAATGCTTGACCCTTGAAGGCCTTCTGTGGGACGAACACCATATCATATGGGGATAATAGTATTGCCCAGGTAGCCAAGCGGGAACTGAGTGCCCCAGGTTTGGTCATGAGGACCCTGAGGGGGTTGACTCGCGAGATTACATGAATGACATGTCCAGTCACGTAATATCGAGTCTTCTGGATGGCGAATACCAGAGCAAGACACTCCTTCTCAAGGGCGATATACCTATGCTCTGGGCCGACCATCATCTGACTGAGGTAGTATATGGCCAGCTCATGGCCTGCATCACTATTCTGGGCTAACATGGCACCGAGAGAGTGATCCATCGCACGTACATAGAGCAGAAATAACTTTTCCGTGACCGGGGCCACCAACACATGAGGATTTGATAGGTATTCTTTGATGTTGTCGAATGCTCATTGGCATTCTTCATTCCAAACAAAGGAGACCTTTCTTTATGAGCTGTGTGAACGGCCGACAACGTCCAGAGAGGTTTGATATGAGCCTCCTGATGTATGCCAACCTCCCTTGAAGGCCGCGGAGTTCCTGGAGGTTCCTTGGCGGATTCATCTCCAGGATGGCCTTGGTCTTGTCGGGGTATATGTGAATACTCCGGAAAGTGATGACGAAACCCAGAAATTTGCCACTGGAGACTCCCAGGAAGGACTTGGTAGGGTTCATCTTGAGACGGTGTGCGCGTATTAAGTCAAACATAATCCTCAGGTCTTGGAGATGATCATCTTTGGAGCGACTCTTGACGGCGATGTCGTCGAAGTAGCATTCCACCTTCTTACGCAGGTGTTCACGAAAAATGGTGCTCATAACTCGCTGGTAGCTAGTGCCTGCGTTTTTTAGACCGAATGGTATGACCATGTAGCCTGAGAAGCCATCCATGAAGGACATACGCTCAAAGCCACAAGTGTTGTCGATCTTTACGTCAGTGATTGGGAGAGAAAATTCGTCTTTGGGACATGTCGCATTTAGATCACAGAAGTCGATGCAGATTCAGATCTTCCCATTCTTCTTAACGACATGCACGATGTTGGTCACCCAGTCGGGGTGTTGTTCCTCGCAGATGAAGCCACTAGCTATCAGCTTGTTGACTTCAGCCTCGATGGAATCTATCACGTCTGGCCGGAACCGTCGTTGTTGTTGCTTGACTGGTTTGGCGTTTGGCAGAATATTGATTTTGTGGACCGCGATTTGGGGATCCAGTCCTGGCATGTCTTCGTAACTCCAGGTAAAGACATCGATGTATTCCTTGACGAGTTATAATAGGGATTCCCGGTCTTCGTCAGGCAAGCTTTTACTGACGTAGATAGGTTTGGGGTATGATTCGTTGCCGAGGTTGATTTATATGACTTCATCCTTTGTGGGAGGCTCTCGTTGTTCGAATCGCATCTCCCATTGCGAACCCAGGTGTTGGGTCCAAGGTTCAATCTCAAAGAGCTCGGGTGGATCCCCGTTGTCTTCCTTAAGGTCGGCAGACACCATGTTGGAGGACAGTATTTGTCTGAGCACATCCCCGATGTGACGTCGGAGTCCCAGGCTGAAGATTCTGAAGAGTGTGAGCGCGCTTCATCTTATTTATCTGAGATCTCGGTGGTCGTAGGAGGCGTTACATATCCTAAGCCATGCTTAGTCTTATGATAGTAGTCCTCGGACTTGCCTGCAGGGAAGGAAAGTCGTAAAGGCGACCTTCGTCCTTTGCCGTTGTTCAATCCCTCAGTGACCTTCAGGTTGTATCCCATCTTTTGGATAAGATGTAGGACTTGTGAACTGTACCGGTAGAGTGGCATTCTGCCTACCTCGAATTCTGGTTCTACTTCCTTTGGGGTGGAGGAACGGGGTCATTCCACTCTGCCGAAGATGATGAGCTTATTTTTCTTATTCCTGGGTGGGACTAAGAAATAAGAATCTTTACTAGAGCGAAGCCGGTGCACTGTGTAGGTAGTGGTCACTTGTGTGTGCAGGTGAAGGCCTAGACCGTGTTCCATGGAGTAGAGTGTACTTATATACATACGCTCAGAGTAGTTCAAAGATAATCCTTTATTGAGAAAATAAGGTATCTTTTCTGGTGGAATTATATCGTCAGGGGAAGGGATATTGACATTAGCGGATATATACTCCAGCTCATCCTTCTCCTCGGCTACCCCCAGCGCAAGCTAAGGATTTGGTGGTTTTCTGTGTAATTTTACCACCAAAGGTCCGGAAGTTGCAACCGCGGTCGGGTCTTTCTTTGGTGGCCGACTCGACCTGTGAAGGTGAACGACCATAGGTTCGGAAGGCGTAGATAGAGCAGGATCTTCTTTTGGTGGTCGATTCGGCCTGCGAAGGCGAATGACCATTGGTTTTTATGGCGCTGAAGGTACCGGAGATTCAGGTGCCTTCCCGTACGATTTGACAATGAGGGGTGCGGCCGCATCGGGAGTGTGAGCCTTGAGGCGTATTCTCATAGGCTTCTTAGGTGCTGTTGTGGTCTCGGCTTCATCGTCGGCCTCGTTGCCACCTTCATCTTGGCGGACTTTCTTGTAGAGGATCGAATAGGAGTAGTAAATCTCGATTCCCTTAAACGGATCAACATCAGCGAACTCCGTCTTGACGAAACCGTGTTCGTCTACATATTTTAGGCACTGGTGGAGGGTGGATGGCATGATCCTGTGTTCATGTATCCATGGACGTCCCAACAAGATGTTGTAGGATGTATCTATGTCTATGACGTAGCAGGTGACTTTTATATTTAAGTCGCCGATCTGGCATTTCAGACGAATTTTGTCCAGATGGTAGCTCCTTCCTTTGTTGAAGCCACTGATGGCGATATTGGTGGCCGCTAGACAATACATCGGGATCCCCAGGGTCTGAAGCAAACTTCGCGGGATGATGCTGATCGACAATCCTGGGTCAATATGCATCCGGTCCACCTTGACGTCGTCAATATATCCTGTGTAGTACAAGGGCCGATCGTGCCTATTGTTTTTGAGCAACATATCCTGTTGCGAGAATGTGATGTTGGGTATCTCATCCATGACGTTGTTGCAGACAAGCAGCAGGATCTTCTGCTGGGGGCTTGACTTGTGCCAGGTAGATATCGGCATTCTGCAATGCCTCACTCAAGGCAGCCCGAGTGTCTCTGGAGAGCCGCAAAAGCTCAAATAGTGACAATTTTGCCGAAGTATTGGCTAATTGCGCTAAGATATCGAGGTTATAGGGCCTTTCCAGCCCTTGTGGTACATCCCTGCGCAGCGGTTTATCGAAGCACGTTTCCTTCTATTTTGACTTGTCCGCTGGCGGGGGCTGAGATGGCCTAGGACCAGTGGTAGTAGGTGCGACAGCCGGGGGCGTATCGTCGTGCATCGGTTGGTACAGTACGCCTGACCTTGTTGTACCTGCCGCCAGCTCTTCAGCCGATGAGGAAATTGTGTAACAAGATTTAGATTTTCTGCCCTTGGACTTGGCGGTGGAGGATGTCACTGGCTGCGTCTAGTCTGGTACGAGGTCAGGATGGACCCACATGACTTTCCCATGTGGTGTGGCAAGAGGTATTAGCCCGGCCGTCCGGTCACGAGCTGGTGGAAGGTTGACCACCTCCATAGTTGCCTTTGGGACTGGGACCACTCCATCTTGGACTTCTGTTGGTGGAAAGTTGCTAAATTGGAGGGACCCTTGTAGTAAGCCGTCTTCAAGGAAGACTGGCAGCGTTGTGTCCTCCTCAGATTCGTAAGAGGCTATGTCATCTCTGTGAGAGTAGCTACTCCTAGGGGTTGTCGAATCTGTTCCTTGAGAGTCATCATCCTTCCGGAACGCTGGATTGTTGTTTAGGTCCAGGGATTTACGACCCCCTGCTTGGGGAGCCACTAGGGGTTCCGAGGAAGAACTTTCCCCAGCAGCTGAGAGCTTCTTCCTCGAGCGATTGCCCTGGAAAACGCCTTCCATGGGTCCCATTGCCAGTCCTCCTAGTAGTCTTCCTCTCAACGCACTGGTCGAGAGTGACGGACTAGAGGTGCTGGCCTTCTTTCCTCCTTTGGTAGAGGGGACCTTCCGAGGCGGGTAGCATGCGGTGAAGGGCAGCTCCTCCTCCTCTGACGCTTGCGCCTGACCTCCGGGTTGTTGCCGGACAGGTGTCTTCTGGTGCAGTCGTTGGAAGGTCAACTGCCTGCTCTTGGGCACTGCTGTCCCGTTGCAGCAGCAATTGATGATAATCTTGGCACAATGACACCCTGGAGAGGACATTCCATTAGCCGGAATTGTTTCCTCGCTTTGCGCTTATGATTGATCACGTTGCAGAAGTCGAACGAGGGCTGTTCTACCTTTGCACCCTTTTTGTGGGCCCGGGTAGACCGAGCGCACGGGTGTGTAGGTGTTGTGTTGGCTCCCGGATCCGAGGTTAGCAAAAGAACTTGCCTCAGATCGTTGGCGGAAGATTTTTGAGACTGGCCCTGTCCATTTGTCGCTTGGGGCTGAACGCATGGGGCAGTCTTATATAATTTTCCATCAGGAGCCCACATAATGATTAGCGATGCCCTCTGACGGTCGGCTGACTGGACAGTTGTCCGAGCTTGGCGAGCTCGCACTGTCCTGGACCTCTTTGACTTAGCCCCTGAGGGCGCATAGTACGCAGAGTCCAAATTTGAATCTTCGTCTTTCTCATTGGGCCGCATAGAATCTAGGCCGCATGAGATGCGATCGAAGACGAGACTAGGCTGCTGTTTGGGCCGCATAGGGATGTCTGCCTGCGGCTGTGAGCCGAGGCCGCATGAGGCCGTCTGCCAGTCTTATACGACCTCCTTTTTGGCCGCATGGAGCTTGCTTCAGCTCCAGAACGTCTGGTATCGTAGTGTTTTTCTTTACCAGAGTCTGGGCGCTGAGTAGTTTCCACGTTGGGTAGGGAGGCCGCATGGACGTGAACTTCTTGGGTGCGTGCCTGGCTGTCAGCAACAGGGATAGCGGTTGGAAGCGCCCCCTCCGCAGTTGAACGAGACTCGTCGGCCTTCGCTATCCATTGCATGCGGGTCGCCTTGGGCTTGGCTAGCTTTGAGGAAGGACTGGCGCTTCCTTCTGAGAGCATGTCCTCGAACGCTTGCTGGTCGAAGCGAACCACTAGCATCTTTTGCGTCGAACCGAGATTGGACGCATCGGACTGCGTCACTGACTTCTCAATAGAGGAGAAGTTGGTCTCCAGGAGAGTCGCCATTGCGTTTGCCATTTAAATCAAAAAGAGAACTGAAAGAACTGGATTTGATTAACAAACTAAGAAAAAGTACAGAGAAGTCCTAGAAGACAATCTAAGTACAAATTTATTTTCTGGGGGTGACGATGGAGGGGTAGGAGTGTAGCAACTCTCTTTACTCCGTGGATGATTCGATGCAGAAGTTCTTCTCTCTTGTTCGAGTGTAGATCCGCAGTTAGCCAGCCAGTTCCGTTGTATAGGGGTAGTACTCTGTTATTTATAGTTGTTCTGTGGCTGCATGGATTCAGGCCGCATGGACGTTGGGAGTTGCCACGTGTCTTCCTTTAATAACAAGGAGTTACAACTGTGCACAAGAATCCGGGCTTTAGCTGTCACGTGGACATTTGTTAAAAAAATTTCGTTGCTGCATATCTGGGTGGTTTTTCGTCCTCTGTGGGCGCGAGTTGGTCAATTGGACACGTGGCCTGCCACTCGGTTGGAGATGATCACCTTGTTACAACAACACAATTTGGTTTGTTGGGGCAACTGGGGCATACGAAGCCAAGAATCGCGGAGGACGCATGGAGTCTGGGATGCATGGGACCAGAGACGCATGTGGCATATGAAGTCTGGGACGCAAGGGCCAGAGTCGCATGGGACGCATGGAGTCTGGGACGCATGGGCCAGAAGGGGAGTCATTTGCCGTGTTGTACACGTAGTGCTGCACAGTTTCTGAGACTTCTGTCTTTTAGCGATTTCACACTTTTTAAGACGTTCAGAAAATCTTCCTCTGTCAGGATCCGGTGTCAGATGTAATCTTGTCAGAGCATGATGTCAGATCCATCTGCGGCCGAAAACTGCCTTCGGTTGTTTGGTCTGCATAGCTCTCGCCTAATTGGGCCGCATGGTGATCATGCGGTTCATTTCCTGCTGGACTCTTCCCTGGACCGCATGATTGCTGGACGCATGGATCCAATTTTTCCATTCTTCTACAATAAGGAAGTATTATAAGGATAGTCAAGCTACTTTATGTCAGGTTGTGTAAATAAGGAAAGATAGGCTGCTTTATGCCAGACTATGTATACAATGGAAGATAGACAGGCTGTCAATATAGGCAGGCTACTTTATGTCATTCTATATGTATATAAGGAATGATATGCAGGCTGTCAATATTTAGTTTTATTTTCTTCCTTTTTTACTGTTATTTCTCTCCTTATTTAAAGAGGTTCTTGTATTCTTTCATGAAAGAATTAAGGCACATTCTTCCATACTTTCTAAGTATATTATCAATTGGTTTAATATTTGCAATTTATAGAAAGTTTAGTCCTAACTTTGTAATTTCTCAAATAATTGGGCTTAAGGAGATATCACCTATAACTTCCTCTGTTTGAGAGAGAGAGAGAGTTGACCCTCAATTGACTTCATATTTCAATTTCAGGGAATAAGAGAAACCTGCTTCTCTCCAGCGATTCTGTACGAATTTGAGTTCGACGGTCATAGTTTCCACAGCGCACGAGGACTTGGTGTTGCTCGACACTGGGACTGTCGGTTGACAATGAGGAGGGAGCAGTGCCAAACTCAGTGTTCTAAATTTTGCTAGGCAGAATCGGTGCGTCGGAGGGCTGCCTAGGCGGCCGGACATGATTTTTTTGTTTTGAAATGTGAAATGTGAAATATGAAATATGAAATCCATAATACAAATTTGAATTGAAACATGTTCTAACTTCTAAATCTAATACAATTCATAATTTTTTAAAAATTAAAATTTTAAATGTTCTAAAATCCAAATCCAATCTTATAACCCAAACAACATATCCACAATACAACTAAGCATAAAAAAAACTAATAAAAAAAAAAAGAATAGTCGCACAGGCCGAATAGGTCCGCCTAGGGGCCGAACAAGCCAACCTTGGGCCGAATAGGGCCGATTTTCCACCTTGGACTACCGCCTAGGGGTTTTCGGTGAGGCCACTTAGGCCGAAATTTGCCGAACTATTCCTCGACGGTGGCATCGGCATAGCCGAACTCAGCGGCAAGTTGGAAGGAGGTTCTCGTGCTGGATTTCTAGCTGTGCAGCCTCAGTGAAGGTGGTTCGGGAAGTGTGCAACCTTAGTGAAGGTAGTTTGGGAAGAGTGCAGCGGAGCACAATGTCTGCAGGCCACAGGTTGGTGTCGACTGGAGGTTGGCGTCGATTGAAGATGAGTTGGCCGGTGGTCAACTGGGTCGGGGAAGACAGTTTCGGTGACATCGTGCTATTTTTTTCTGGTGGGATTAGTTGACCCAATTTGTCCCTTACAGTGTTTGCCCTTGTCGAGAAAACAGAAATAAACTGACTAAACTCGTCTCAACTTGTCCTAAACTAGATTCAACATATAGTAATTTATATGCAACATATGGGATTATGATGACCGTACGAACTATCAAAGGAGATAATAAACTATTTTCTATTAATATTGGCTTACATCATGGATCGACATTAAGTCCTTACCTTTTTGTGGTAGTTATGGATGGAATTACTATGCAAATCAAAGAGGAGATTCCATGGTGTATGATGTTTGCTAACGATATGTGTTGATCGATGAGAATAGAGAAGGGTTAGAATGCTAAAATAGAAGTGTGGAATTTTTTTTTTTTTTGAAATCCAGGAGATTTAAAATTAGTAAAATGAAACCAGAGTACATGAAATGAAACTTCAACCGGAAGTCAAAGAGAAATGAGCGGAGAATTCATATTGATGAATAAGGGATACCTAAGAGTGATAGTTTACAAGGATTTCATGCATAGAATCAAACCATGATGGTTGGAATGAAGGAATGTTTCTCGATTGTGGTCGCAAGATATTTGTGAAGTTGAAAGAAAAATTCTACAAGATTGTCATAAAACCGACTATACTTTATGTATCAGAGTGTTGAAAAATTAGAAACATATCCAAAAGGTTAGTATAGTCAAAATAAGAATCCTAAGATGGCATTAGATGATAGGATTAGAAATGACTGTCCGTGGAAAGTTAGAGGAAAAAACCACATTAAGGATAAGACGTGAGAAAATCATCTTTAGGTGGTTTGAAAATGTAACGTAGACCAATAGATTCTCGCGCAAAGAGAAACAATAATATAGTAGTTAATGAAGACGCTAGGATTAGAGGTAGGCCTAGACGAACATGGTTTGAAATTTTAAACAAGAATATAGTTTTTGTTAGCGGTACATAGAACATGGCTTTTAACAAAGCCAAATGGAAGAAGATGATTCAAACAACCGACCCCAAAAATTTGAGATAACAGCTTTGTTGTTGTTGTTGTCGTTGTCTATCTGCAGCATAACTGGTGTCCCTCAAGAGGCTGAAAAGTCTTATTTCTATTGCTACCTTACGTATATTTATCCTTACTCGGTCCAAAATCATCTTAACTAGCCACTACTCACAAGCCTAAATTCTATGCTTGCTGGAATTTCAGGTATTAAGCCTGAATCTGATGACAATACTATTTTCTCATACCCTAGATGCCAGTTCACATCCCTTCATTGTCTGCATTTGTAGGTTTCAAGTAAAATTCTTTACCAGAACCATGACCTAACTGTTCCTAGGAGTATGGTTAACAGTTTAGATTGTTGAGGTAAAGACATCTTTTGGAAAAGATGTAAAATGAAGTGAGATATGGACTGGATATAATACCAACCAAGGTTTGAAAACTTGTGGGACATTATGGTATTTTGGTTAATTAGAATATTCAATAAGATCTCTCTGCTTGTTATCACTGTTTAGACTCTATTATAATATTCAAAAAGATGTCTCTTCTCATCAATGCTTATTAGACGCTAGGGCTTTTTGTTGTTGTCAAAATTGGGTCCCATCAGAACTCTAGTTTAAAAGGTTCTATAAACCTAGAAATAATCCTCAAAAACTCTGGTAAACTAAGAAACAGCCTAGATGATTTTGCTTTCATCTGTCACACACAATACAAGCGAAGATGCTGAATCTTACAAAATATTTTCTATATGATTTTAGGTAAACGTGTTATTCTCTTATCAAGTAAGGCAAAAAACAATCACATGAAGTGGCCAATTGATTTGACAATACCACTTTATTTCTTTGTAAAAACAGTGTTTATGTATGAATAGGCACTAGGTAATTTAAAATGAAACTATAGGAAGTAGAAAAAAATTAACTAGTTTTGACTATTTCGAGGAACAACCTTGCTAATGCTGGCACAATGTTTTATCTTTAACATTTTGCAGTCGAAGTTCTTATATGAGTGTTGTGATTGTAGTTTTCAGTCATTATAGAAATTTCTCGAATCTCTAAGACTCCAAGGACTTGGGAGGAAGCTTCTTCTTGTTGGCACTGGCAGTATCAATTGGCATGTTCAATTAAGTTTGACCATAACAAATTTCCTCTCTTATCTGCGATATGCTTTCCCTCATTGAGAGAACAAAATAAACCAAATTAATGTAATGAAGAAATATTCTACAAGCTTTAGTGTGTTTTTAGTGGATGCTTGTCGAACAAGCTTCATTCTGTTTGTATTGCTTCATGTTGAAGGCAGTAATTGAGAGCCTTGCATGTTATTCTCGTGACTTACTCTATACTTTGTAGAAAGGCAGTGAGTGGGTCACCGAACTCATTGGGACAGTGTAAAGAGTATAACCTTATCTTACTATCAGACTTTATTAGTTACCAGTTTACTAGGCAAGCTAATCATTTTAAGAGGCTGGTCTGAAATGGAAAACTAGAAGGATAGAAGGAGAACCTTTGGATGACCTGCTTCATTGGTTGTGAAATTATTCATGTTCCAGCTTCCTTGGTTATGCCAGGCTATCAAGGGTCTAGACAGAGGTAAGAATTAGATGGTCCTAAAACTATATCAAAGGTCAAAAAGACTAAACACATTACATATATTGTGGAATAAGGAGTTGAACCTCAAGTGCAGATATCATACCAGGGGTAAGTTTTAGAGAGATTTTTTTGTTGTGATTATGTTTCTGGTTTTCTTGAACTCTTCAATATGAACTTATGTGGGTTTCTTTTTACTGTGGCATGCCTCTAATATCTTCATCCATGTGCAGATTATAATTTGGAGATTTCTTAACAGTTTAGAAGGCTCAGATGTACTGAGAACAAAAAATGCGTTGCTTTTTCTTATCTTGCTTCAGTACATCCCCAGGTTCTTTCGGTTTTATCCTTTGACTTCAGAACTTAAAAGAACTGCTGGTGTCTTTGCTGAAACTGCTTGGGCTGGTGCTGCATACTATTTGTTGTGGTATCTACTTGCTAGTCATGTAAGTGCAACTATACTTTTTTGTCATAAACCTATGAGCTATTATCCTTTCAGAACTTTCATGTAAATAGTCTAAGAGCAGTTGTGTAATTATTATGTCATCTATTGGGTTTTTAATCAAGGCTTTGAAAATAGAAGGGAACTGTAGCTATTGCACTTCCCTTCTTGGCTCTACCAGTGTTCTAAAAAGTGTCCGCCTAGGCCCATTAGGACACAAACCTCCACACCTAAGGCTTGATAAGCCTTGGGTGACCCACTTATTTTGAGAAGGGGTGTAAACGGACCGGACGGATCTGGACAACCCAGTCTTCAAGCAAGGACCAAAAATGGAATCGGATGGACCTGAGTCCGGCTCGGTTAAATTCGGACAAAAAAATTTGTGTTCAGACTCGCCCAATAATTTTGGATTATGCTAGCGTCCGGTCCGATAATTTTGGGTCATGCTCGTGCCGACGGGAGCGACCTCACCGTCGGAGATGACTTTGCCGTCGCGGATCTTGGCACAGACGGTCGGATCCGTGACTACGTGCGGCGAAGGGCAGGGAGGAGCCGCAGACGGAGGGGGATAAGAGGCGGATGGAGGAGAGAGAGGAGGAGGAGGTGGTGCTGGAAGCCGCCATTGCTTTCTTCTCTCTCTCGTTCTCTTACTTACTCTTTGGAATGAGAGGGGTCTTCTCATGTGTGTGAGAAAGGGAAAGAGGGGGGGGGGGGGGGGGGGGGGGGGGTTGGAGTCAAGTTAAGGGTGACTTGCCTCCTTGATTAATGGTTTACATCCATGTCCGACCCGAAATTTTGAGTCAAGCTCATGGGTCCCGTGTGACGATGGAGCTCTATTTTCAAGGAGTGGGTTGTCACCATGATTAATGGTTTACATCTATTATCCAATGGAGGGAAGCCAACTCCCTATTATTAGGTTCATTGGACAATATTAAGCTAAGTTGGGTTTGAACATTGGGCGTTGGCTTCTCTCCATTGGACAATGTCCATCCAGTTGGTGATTGACAGTGTCCATCCCCAGCTTCTCTCCATTGTAACAATTGTCAGTCACAGTGGGACCCGCTGGTAATGTCCATCTGCGTTGGCTTCTCTCCATTGGACAATGTCCGTTCAGCTTCTCTCCATTGTAACAGTTGTAAATCAGAGTGAGGGTTTGGGAATTTGATGTGTTGACTGCTGAGCTTCTCGGACCGGACAGAAATTTCGGGTCGGACATGGATATGACCGAGCCTGAGGCCGATTTCTAAACGGACCTAGAAAAATGTTTAGGCTCTGTTCGTTAATTAGATCGGACGGGACACGGTCGAACCATTTAACGAGCCAACAGACTGTCCTGTCCATTTTACTGCCCTAGTTTTGAGTACTCAGTGTTCACCTAGGTCCAACCTTAGCCCGTATAACTTAGTCTGCCTACGCCTCACGTAAACCTGCATAGGTCCTGTCGCAGTCTGTCTAGGTCTTGACTTAACTCACATAGATCTCACTTAGGCCTGTCTAGACTGTGAACAATTATTGATCCATTTGTTTAGGAGCTTATTTGTGAAATTACTTATTTTGTTAGCTGTTTAATTTCCCAATACAACCCTTTCATTGCTTGATCTATGGTTACCTAATGTCTGGTCGTGAATCTTGTAGCCTTATTTTTGGATTCCTTTTAAATATTTCCAACATTTTACGCAATTAATATCTTTATACTGCCTAGTCCAGCTTAAGCCTCGCCTAGGCTCATAGATGCTCGACCCCACCTAGGCATCTAGTGACCACTTCCTTCCTTCATGACCTTGAGCCGAAACATTAATTATAACTTAAAAGATCTAACATATCTGCATAAGACACTGTCTCAAAGGGATTTTTATGATGCAACCTGGCTATTAATGGATTCAAAGTTCTTTTCTCTCTCTTCTGAAATCAGTTAAATGTCATTTTAATATGTTCTGGGGGCTTTGGCAAAAGAATATAAGTGAAAACCATTTAAGTGATGGAAAAGGTCAACTTAAGATCTGCTCAAAGGATTGTAGATGCGCAATATTTAATAAATCTTACAAATATATGTCCAAGGTTCCAGAAGTCTCCATTTCCAATAGATATCAGAAAATCTTGGATGCACATATCTTTGAGATCTTAAAATATCTTCATCCTCTAGTGTCCTGAATCCAAGGTTTATTAGGTTTTAATTTTGTAAGACACTGCCAAAACTCCCTAGTTGTAGTGAGGGTTGAGGGTTAAATATATGTTCCAACAAATTATATTTCTTAATTTTCTATCATTATTTCAATTTGTGCATAACATGGAGAAACAATCTCTCTGTATATTGGTGTAAGACTGCGTTCTACTTGACCCTCTCCGGACCCTCTATTAGCAGGAGCATCAATACACTGCAAATCCGTCTTAGATAAAATCCCCCCGTTTCTTCTTCTATTACTGCAAGTAGACAGGAATCTGACTTCACATCGGCAGCCTCCCTATCTGCTAGGAACCAAAATACCCTGGCCCCTAATTTCCCTGCTGTGCAGCATCTAAAACAGCCTGGAAAGCCTCTCTCCTAATGGCCTTCCTTTATCCATTAGCCCCTCGACTACCATCCCCCCTTCTCAGCCAGTGCAAGAGCTAATAAATTTCCTTTCCAATCAACCCTTTACATCAACAACAACTTCATGCCCTCTGTCTTCTTGCTGCAGGCCTAACCAGGAAGAAATCATGTTCTTTTGAACCATCAACTCAATAAAATAAACTTCCCCTCCTTACTATTGCTGCTGCCATCATCTACCATTACATCATACAAACATAAGTCTCCACTCTACTAGAAGACAACCACAAACCTCTAAAACCATACATCAACTTGTTGCAATTCAATATCAAGTTCGTTTCTCATTAATCAAAGTCGAATTTTGGACCCCAGAATGAAGGTTCGTTGTTGTTTGGACCTAAATTGACCTTCATGACTATTTGTGTAAATGTCAACCCTACTTCGTTTTCAATTTGGTAATTTTGGATATATGCTATATTTGGTGAGATTCTTGATAATTATCGTTCACAGTTGGCTTCCGTAAAATTTCAGATTATTTATTTGTGAGTCGACCCCTCTAGATTTGCCAGTAAGACTTATCCTAAGTCATAACTATTTCAGTCATTTTGTTCCATTCAACTCTGCTTAAGGCGGTGTCCTCTGAAATTAACAATGTAAGAACACATACCTATACATATGCTTACTTATAGAATATGTAGAAATGTATAATGCTCCAAATTTAATTCTTAATCTATCATCTAACCTCTTTTAATTCTGTTACCCTAATTAATGTGAATTCAAATTTCAAACTGAGACCGACTGACATACGAGAGTTCATCAGGAGGAATTAGAGCATTTTAGAGGAAGTAGAGCTAGGACTAAGGGCAGAGCAGAACTTTCATTGAGACAATGGGGGTGAGCATCAGATTTGACATGCTAAAAGAGTTACGATACGGCCAATACATATTGGTGTTGGCTTATACTACTAACCTTGTTAAAAAATATGTTTTCCAAATAAACCAAGATCATCTATGTTTTAGAACCAATAAAGGATACTTATACACATAACTGGAATGTGCTCCAACATAGTTCTTTGGCTTGATTTGTTCTTTGCTATATAGTTTCTCATAGGAATGATGCAATCTTCCATCTAGATTTCTCTTATAAAGGGAATTTTAATTATCCTTTATGCCATGAGCTTAAACTGTGTCAATGGTACTTTACCTGAAGGATCCATGGAAAAACGCGTTGAATCTTTTAATTCTCCTTCAAAACGGTTAATGTCAAGTTGCCAAAAACATGACAAGCTTACTGTCAACTATGACCTTTTTCTATTCTAAGATATGTGATCTAATAGTAGACCCCTTTTTTATGTAAAAAGGCTTGGAGGATAATCTACAATTTGAGCATTTTTCTTCTCTCTTTTACAACTAATAAGCTTGTCATGAGTTCCTTGTTACATTGCATCAGCATTCTGAAGGTAATATTCGTTCTATCAAGTACTAGAATTAGTTGATAGTTTCTTAATGCAGATAGTTATAATTCTTAAATGCAATGTATGACTTTCAAACTGCAAATATACTCTCCATGTTATAATGCTTTAGATGTACAAGAGTTTTGAAATGGCACCTTTTTCCCTTTTTAATATTTCTTTACTTTGACAGATAGTTGGCGCTTTCTGGTACTTGCTAGCTGTTGAGCGCCAAGATGATTGCTGGAACTTAGCTTGCAAAAATATTCCTGGATGTGAATCAAATTACTTGTACTGTGATGATTCTCAGCCACCTGGGTATCATACATGGCGCAACGTCAGCAGCAGTGCCCTTATACAGCAATGCTCAGTAGATGATGATGAAGATGGGCCATTTGATTTTGGTATCTATAAACAGGCTTTGACATCCGGTATTATGGCATCAACAAAGTTCGCTTCCAAATTTTGTTATTGTTTGTGGTTTGGTTTGCAAAACTTAAGGTATTGCACTTGTTTCCTTTTCATTTTCTGTTAAGAACCCTAGCAAAATGTCCTTTTGTGCTTTTCCTTCAGCTTGTGTTGACAGGTTGTAATAATCAACATAGTAGTGCATTTATAGGGTGGTCTATGCGATTACATGACTGCAAGTAATCCTACTTTCCCAAGGGCTAGTATCATTTTAGTAACTGTGAAAGTGTACAACAAGCTGTAGCCTGGTATTTAGGGTGTGAACTTGAACTGCATACCAAAACGTAGGTCAACCTACCTACCAATTGGCTCTCTATGTTTTAGGGTATGACCTCTAGCAACCTTGGCAACATAAAAGGTTGATGTCAGGTTGTCAGCCGGTCATAAAAACTTTGTCAATTCCTTTATGGAGTATTTCATAGGTTTCATAGCCGTCCTTATTTTTGATGGGAGAAGGCTTAGATGACAATGGTGACAATGATATGGTTTTAGGATTAGAAAGCTTGTTTTCTTTACATAAATAAGCCTTAATATATTCTTCCGGAACCAATCAAATGATTCAGGACCAAATTGTTATGGCTAAATATAGTGGCCTAGCAGCCAAATTTTTCTCCATTTATTTCAGTCTATGTTTCAAGGTAATCTTTCAAATTGTAAGCCAGCAATGTTTAGAAGAAGGATTCTACTTATTTTACTATTTCTGGGATAGGTTGGCAAGTTGTCCGATCTAAACAAAATAACAGGGGAAGGCATTGGACATTACAAGATTAACTCTCCTTAGTGGATTTATTTACTTTATAACTTCTTGACAAATTTATCCAGCCCTTTTGGTGATATTTAAGATAAGGTTAATTCTAAAGGCACATCATCCCTTACTCAGGACAGTCCATTAGGACTGTCAAAAAATTTGACAGTCCTATCTATTAGAAGGATTGTCAATCTTTTGACGGTCCTAAAAATGTAAGACTGTCAAATTTTTTGACAGTCCTACCTATTGGAAGGACTGTCAAAATAGTACTAAAGATTTAGGTGACAATCCTACCTATTGGAAGGACTGTTAAATTTTTTTGAGAGTCCTAAAAATTGGACTGTCCTAAGTAACTTTGGACGTGCCTTTAGAAATAACCTTAAGATAATCATACAATAGCGACCCCTTCCCTTAAACAAGGGAAGAAAGAAAAATGGAAAGAAAAAAGATGCAGAGGAAGAGACCCTACAACTGTGGAGAAGCATGGGAAACGGAGATGTTGATGGTGGAGCTGCCAAAATAACGATGGGGAGGATCAATGACATTGTCGAGACGCCACTCTAGGTTGTTCGAATCTAGGAGTGAATCCCGAGTCTACGGGGGTGCTTGAACCCAAAAGCCTTGGAATCGCCATGGGTTGTTCGAATCTAGGAGTGAATCCCGAATCTACGGGGGTGCTTGAATCCTAAGGAGAAAACTTTTTAAAAGTTTTTGATATTAAAGATGGAAACTCAAAGGGCTATAACGGGGGCTATATATCGCCAACAACTAAAGTGGCAAAGGGGCCCGCAAAGGGGCCCTCACCGCAAAATAAATGGATCATATCGTTATAGTATTTACCGATGAAAATGAGATGTCACATATCTCACTGACCGTCAAATCGTAGCCCTTATGGATCAACGAATCTTGTACGGGGATGGATGCTTCTCCTTATGCAATTCAAGCTTCTCGATCACAACTTTGGATGACGCCACACCTTCTGCCTTATGGTGAATAGGTAGAAAAGATGATGCAATGTTGGAAATCTTGCTCAATCCTGAGAGCTATAGAAGCCTTCACACTAGATAGGTGCTTATCATTGTCTAGATACTCATCAATCATCTCACCCTGCTTATCGTCAGTCATGTTCTATTCTATGATTCCTGGACTCGGGTATGGGTGTCGGGTATGGGTACATATCCAAGAGTCGGGTCCTTCAAACTCATAATTGAAGGATACACAGACTCGGCTAAAAAGGATCCAAATTTTTGGATACGAGTACTGGGATATGACTATTAAAATAAATACCGCAAAATATTTTGGATATATTGGACTCAAGCGATATTGGTAAACTTCGGATATGATTGGACATAGACTTGAGTATACAAGATGTCTGCAAAGGTAGGATAAGAAGATATTACAGAAACTCGTTGTATTCAGATGCGAAAGAGCTTGATGCAATGAGTATAATAGAGTATCGATATGAAAAGTAAATGGAGGAGATGTGGTTATGATTCTTGAATTGTGCAGAGATTTTTATGAAAAATCATGTATTCCTAAGGAATATCTATGCGAAGGAGTTATGAGATTTGGTGTAGAAAGGGCAAGTTGGATCGGGTGTATTGGTTCATGTAGATTTTTGGAAGAAAGTTGCACATGTAGCCTGTCAAATCGTACCACCACTGGCATTGATTGAAGTGCACGATGTTTCCAAGTTCCAGAACTTTAGAAGTAAGTACATGATCTAAGTTAAGTGATAGATTGCGACCAAATAGAACTGCAGAGAGAATTTTGGTGGACTAAGGAAATGATGCGAGTATTTTGACAAAAAAAAGAGAAAGTAGATTGGAATAAGTGATTGAGTAAAATTTTAAATTTTCGAGTGTGCCAAAGTGGGATGTTGAACTTGAGCTGAGTGAGAAATTTCCTTGAGATTAATGTAATGAGGTGAAATGAGTATTCTTGAGTTTTGAGGACGAAACTTTTTCTAAGTGGTATATTATGTAATGTCCCGTTCCACATGGTGCATTGGACTAGTTTGTTGGCTCGAAGAAGCTTGGTTGAACTTGGTTTCATGTGGAGGAAATATGTAGAGTTCTTTGTGGTTGGTGTATTGCTCCGCTGCAGACGGAGGCATTGTGTTGGCCTCGTAGATTGAATATGTTGGTTGGTTTTGAACTGTGCGAGAAATCACAAAATTTGAGTAGTGATGCAGACTGACTTAATCTGGTCAAGTTGGATGATTTGTGAAGTATGACTTGCTCGTATGGTTATAATAGTTAAGAAGATCGTGCATTACGTCAAATCATATCTTTGAAGAATCGTGTCATATCGGTTCGGTTGGAGCAGATAGGAGAATTTATATAGATGGGTGATCTTGGCCCTTTACTAATAAAATGAATTCTCTTTTTGTCTTACAATGCCCTTCGAATAATGATGCCTGGTAGATTGTAACTAATAAATAAAAGTTACCATACATGTTGTAACACTAAGAAATCGAATATTGAATATTGTAACATTTAGGTACATTTATGCATGAGATTTATGTAGTAAGAGCTTCGTATGAGAAGCGGACAATTGTTGTGTGATACCACAGAACTGTTGGTATGTGTTTTGTTAAACTTCATATGAGAAGCGGACAGATGTGGTATGGTACCACGAAAATGTTGGAATGTGATTTGGTACCAAGGGACCACGAGATGGTCGTTATATTTAGGACTGGCGGGTCACCAATTGGAATATTGAATGAGTATGTTGATAGCATAAGAATGATCGATTGTGCGAGTAGAATTGTACATTGCTTTATTTATATTTTATGTACCATGCATATGTTTATAGTTAAACCGTTCACGTATTTGCATGGTCATGGACAATTTGTGTACATGATTTGGCTTTCCTCGAATGGTCGTCGGGACACCAGGACCGATTCAACCTAGAAAGCAATTATGTGGAACGTACTTTAGAGCACAAGGTATTGCGGAACCTTCATTGGGACTAGCGATCCGGACTGGGATACCACGTTATAGTTTTTATGGTGTCATATTCACTAATGAACTCATATAGAAAGGTTGCTTACTGGTGTATGTCTTATGCAGGAATGGTAAGTGTTCACGTTTGTCTTATGCAGGTACAGACATATCGACTGTGATAAGAAAGTACTGATAAGTGATATGGTTTATATATTTCTGTTTTACTTATGCTATCGATATGTTATAGTTACATGCTCCATATTTCACTATATGCTATTGATATGAACTATCAAATCAATTATAGTTCTAAATAACAAGATCATTTTATAAATTGTATCTTCACATGAATAACAATATTGGTTTCGGCGAGTGGGTTAGTCCCACTCATCAGTACAAAATAATGTACTTATCGCCAACTCCCTAAGTACAAAGTTGCTTGAACGTGCCGAGACGTTGGAGCTCGGATTGGCAACTTAAAGATGTTCGGCTGAAGATGATTTTTTAAAAGGACATTGTATGGAACGATGTAAATCCTTTGTGAGCAAGAGTTGAACTTGTAAGTCAAGTTGGCATAATTCGTGGGCTATTGAGAACCTTGTATTTTACTACAATTATTAATAAAAGAGATTATTTTTATATGTTCTGTTGTAATTTTAATTTGTCTGTTTATTCCGCTGCAATGTCATTGTTTTGAGATATATCATTAATTGTGAATCTTTATGCCTTGTACAAGTACAATTTAGACTTATACGATATCACTTTCAGTGACTATTTTTCAGTTCTGCGAAATTGGGACGTGACATAATGGTATCAGAGCACAAATTTACTTCCTTGGACCATTATTTTGATTCATTTCAATCCTAAGTCATTTCTAAAATTAAAAGGGTTTTGACCCTCCTTGATGCTTTATTGGATGTTCCATACAATAAGTCTATATATGTTGTGTTGCTATGTGTGTATTTGATGATTAGTAATTATACCGAGAAACACCAAGAGATAATATGTTGCAATGCGGTAACTAGGGCTGCAAATGAGCAAAGCTGTTCGCAAGCTGCTCGAAGCTCAGCTCGATAAAAGCTCGTTTGAGCTCGGTTCGTTTAGTAAACAAACCAAGCTCAAGCTTAGAAGTACTCTGCTCGTTTGAGCTCGCGAGCTAGCTCGTTTAGAAGCTTGCGAGCTGACTCGTAAGCTGGCTCGTTTAGAAGCTCGATTAGGAGCTCATTGCTGGCAGTCTACAAATTTCTTTTGTTATTTAAATTTAAATTTGTTCTTTGTTGAATTCTAATTTTATGCATGTTTGTATAACAATATGGTTGTGTGCATTATATATAATTGTATGTTTTTAATAATTGATATTAAGGAACTTTTTAAATTAAATTTTTATAAATAAATTGTTAATATTATAGGTACTTGAATTCAAGCCTAAATAGCTTGAAATCAAGTTCGTTAAGCTCGAAATCAAGCTTAATGAGCTTGAAATAAAGCTGAACAAGCTTGAAATCAAGCTTAACGAGTTTGAGTTTGAGCTTATCAAGCTTGGATCAAGCTTGCTTATCAAGCCAAGCTCGAGCTCAAACCAAGCCAAGCTCAAGCTTAATATAAACGAGCTCGAGCCAAGCTCAAGCTCTAAAATAAAAAAATTATCAAGCTCGAGCTCGAGCTCGGTTAATTCTAATCAAGCCAAGCTCAAGCTTATACAAGCTTGCTCGGCTTGGCTCGTTTGCACCCCTAGCAGTAACGATAATCTATGAAGGATATCTTGTATGTGGGAATGAAAGATAACAGATGTGATGTATACAATTATGAGTAGTGGCATGGTATGACTCCAATGAATGAGATCAACAAAAATCTTAAGTTGATTCGTGTGTATTGGTTTGTTTAAATTTCAGACTTTTAGAAAGTGAATATTATGTTTGTGGTCGGTAAGGCCATTATGTAATGGATAGTCCGAGGTGGATGTTGGATCAATGCAAACTGAGGTATGGTGGTGGAAATGGCTTGATTTCTGAGTGGTACATGCTCGATCCTTGCAGTGATGATATGTGCTTTAGACCCTTTCCTATGGATATCAATAGGTCTATCCGTGAAAGATAGGGGTAGTACCGAAACTCAGTTGGAAGTTATGATTTATTGTATTTCATTTCGAGTGTCCCTTGTTGTATTGAGTTCGAATGATCAGGAGTAGGCTCTTGTCGAATTGATGTTATTGGATAAGAATTTAGAAAGTATAAAATGGATGTTTTAGCTGAGAACAACAAAATAAATTATACATTGAGACGGTGATTTGAATCAGTTGAACAAATGTTTAAACTCGAAAGAAATAGTTGTATATTACTATTGGAGATCTATTGAAAAAATGATGCGGACTGAATATTGAATGAGGATTGGATCGATTGAATATAAATGGGTAAAGTGCAAAAACTCCTTAGATTTGCGTTTTTGCATTTAAACCCTCCCGGATTTAAAAAACCTCCACTTTTTACATTTGGTATATTTTGCACCCATTTTTGGTTCTGCCGTTAACGACCGTCAAAATAGGCATGAATTGACTAAAATATCCATCCATAATCTTAACATTAATCCTAATTTTAATCCTAATCCTAACTCTAACTCTCTCCCTCTCTCTCCTGCAGTCAGCCCCCCCTCTTTCTTGGGCTGCGGCGGCACAGCGGTAGCGGCGGCGATGCAGTAGCGCGGTAGGGGAAGTAGGGGAGGAGGAGGATGTGTGGTGGGGGGGGGAGGCAGCCAGCGCGGGGGGGGGGGGGGAGGACGAGGAGGCGACGGCGGGAGGACGAGGAGGGGGGGGAGAAGGAGGAGGGGAGAAGGAGGACGAGGAGGTACGGTAGGGGGGAGGAGGAGGAGCTGGAGGAGGGAGGGGGAGGAGGAGGCACTACGCACGGGGGAGGAGGAGGTGGAGGAGGAGGAGGAGGCGGCGACGGCGGCGGAATAAATAGTATATTGGATCAATGATTTTGTTGCGCGTTTTAAGGTTCTTTGGAATATTTGTTAATGGCCCAAAGGATGTGGAGAATTGAGCCTAATGTAATTGGAAGTTTTGTATGTTTGCATATATGCTTGAAGGATTGAGGTGTATTGAGTTGTGATAAACATAGGCCGTGGATTTTGTAGCCGTAAGGAAAATGGTTGGTTTAGTATATAGATTCGTTGTAGTATGATTGAGTTATGTTATCCTTGTCATATAATCTAAGATGGTATGTTTGTTGATGTTGGATGACCTGTAGCTTGGTTATGTGATTAGGATATAGTAGGTGTGGATATTTCGCGAACCTAGTTTAACGAATGTGAATTTTTTTTATGAAACTCTAATGGATATGATGTGAGTAAAGTTGATGGTTAATATGAATTGCTAAGTTGACCTTTACAGTATCAGAATTGATATCGCAAAAGTAAGACTCGATCGGATGCATTATGGGAATACTCTTATCTTATGGATTGGTTAGTAAGTCGGCTGGACTGTTCAAATATTGGAATGCAGATTATAAAATTGGAGAAGGAAGTGAGAGCAACGATCGTAAAGGATGGACTATGAAAGTTATTTGGATGAACTTCATAGATTATAATTCAATCGAGAATAATTTTGTTGAGTATAACGTTTCCGGGTAATAATCTTTGGTAGATAGACTTGACCCTAGATCGTTGGATGTTTCTTCGGTTAGCGAGTTAGTTGACAATAGTGCATGAGATATTCTGTTGGAATTATTTCCTTAGATTTGGGGTAGAGTTTCATAGATTGGTCGGATTATGGTTTGGCACCAGGATAAGAAATAAGTAACCCAGAATAAGAAATAAGTATGGTTCTTAGTAGCCATTCATCTTAGATGAGTTACCACAATGATTGAGTTTAGCTTATGGAATAACTAGCCTTAAAGACTTGGCCGAAGAGGTAAGGTGACCGTTGTAGACCAATATTATGACCCAAATGGTTTTGCATAAGGAATTGTGATGAGGATAGAGATTTAAGTTGTATATATTGAGAGATAAGTCTAGGAAATTGAATTTTGGTTTCAAAAATTTAATTGAATGGCCTTCGGCTGAAAATAACATTTGGATTGTTTGTTTGAATGAACACTTCAATGGTTTTAGTTGATTAATAATCAACTTGGAATTGATGGATAAACTTATTATGATAAAGGTGCACTATTGCATGAAATTATGCTCTTGGCATGAGTTATTGATAGTGGAGTGACCCTCAAATTAAAATGTTGGTAGATTTTGATTGACCCTCGATGAGAGAATAATAGTTTGGTGATTGGAAAATATTTGGTAGCTACATGTAACATTTGCACTTCTTTGTGTTAAATTTATAATCGAAGTTATCTGGATACACACATTATGATTTAAAATTAACCCTTTGAAAATTTTGTTGGTGATTTCATACTCGGTAGGGAATTAAATATATGAGCTATTGAGCTTGGTTGATTTTCATACTATGGACCATGATATATTTGAAGAGAGCTTGGTGGAAATTGGATTCATGGGAAACTTGATATCACTAAGCTTGGAAAGTGGATAGAGATTTTGAAGTAATTTAAAATGTTTTAGGGAATTGTCGGATCAGTTGTGGTTTTAAATTTGAATTGGAATCAAAGAACAATAGCTATATAGATTGAAATAATGTAATAACATCTTGGGTTACTCATAAGAGATGAAATTGACAGAATTATTATTAAGGATGTAATTGCATTACGGATTTTGAGAACTTTGATATTGTCGGTTGTAAGTTAATCCCCTATTTCAGAGTGATTTAAGTATAGTGCATGGGTGAGTTGCCTAGTTTGGGTAGTCCTAGATGTTTATGTGTTGGCGGATTAAAAAATGACGATTATAAGAAATAGTTTCAAGTGAGGCACGATATGATTGAAGAAAAAATATTTTGGATATGTTGGACTCTTGATGCAACGAGTATAATAGAGTATCGACATGAAAAGTAAAGGGATGAGAAGGGGTTATGATTCATGAATTCCTAAGGATCACCTATGCGAAAGAGTTGTGAGGTTTTGTGGAAAAATGGCAAGTTGGATCAGGATTATTAGTTCATGTAGATTTTTGCAAGAAAGTTGCACCTGTGCCTATCGAATCGCACCACTACTGCCTATCGAATCGCACCACTACTGACATTGACTGAAGTGAATTATATTTCCAGGTCTCACAACTTCGAAAGTAAATGCATGATCCAAGTTAAGTGATAGACTATGACCAAATAAAACTGCAGAGAGAATTTTGGTAGGCAAAGGAACTGGTACAAGTATTTTGATAGAAAAAAGTGAAAGTAGATTGGAATCAGTGATTGAGCAGAATTTTAAATTGTTGAGAGAGTCAAAGTGGGATGTTGAGCCGGAGCTTAGTAAGAAATTTTCTTGAGATTAATGTGATAAAGTTGAATGAATATTCTTTTGAGTTTCGAAGACGAAACTTTTTCTGAGTGGTATATTATATGATATCCCGCTCCACGTGGTGTATTGGACTGGTTTGTTGGCTCGAAGAGGCTTGGATGGACTTGGTTTCATGTGGAGGAATTATACAGAGTTCTTTGTGATTGGTGTATTGTCTCGCTGCGGGATGTGGCATTGTATTGGCCTCGTTGATTGAATCGGCCGGTTGGTTTTGAGCTGTGAAAAAAATTGCAAGATTTGAGCGGCGATGATGCAGACTTGCTCAATGTGGTCGAGTTGGATGATTTGTGGAGCATGACTTGCTCTTATGTTATACCAGTTAAGAAGATTGTGCATTACGTCAAATTGTGTCTTTGAGTAATCGTATGGTATTGGCTCGGTCGGAGTAGATAGACGAATTTGTATAGGTGGGTGGTTCTGGTCCTTCTTTTCTACTCCTTTACGTACTAATAAAATGAATTCTCTTGTTGCCTTGCAACGTCCTAGGATCAATGGTGTCTGGTAGATTGTAACTGATAAATGAAAGTCACCATGCATGTTGTAACACTAAGAAGTGGAACACTGGATGACTATAACTGTTAGGTGCATCAATGTACGGAATTTATATAGTAAGAGTTTCGTACGAGAAGCGGACAGTTGTGGTGCGATAACACGAAGATGTGTTTGGTAAGCTTAGTATGAGAAGCGGACAATTGTAGTAAGGTACCATGAAATTGTTGGAATATGGTTTAGTACAATGGGACCACAGGATGGTCGTTATGTTTGGGGCATGCGGGTCGCCAATCGGAACATTGAATAAGTACGTTAATAGCGTGAGAATGATCGATTGTGCGAGTAGAATTGTATATTATTTTATTTATGTTTTTTGTAACATACATGTGTTTATAGTTTAATTGTTCATGCATTTGCATAATCATGAACAACTTATGCACAAGATTTGGCTTCCTTGAACAATTGTTGGAGCACTGGAACCGATTCGATCTAGGAAAAAATTATGTGGAACGTGCTTTAGAGCACGAGCTATTGCTGGACCTTTAGTGGAGCTAGCTATACGGACAAGGATGACGCATCATAATACCACGTAATAGTCCTTCATGGTGTCGTATTCACCAATTAACTCATATAGACATGCTGCATACTAATATATGTCTACGCAGGGGAGGTACGTATTCACCTGTCTTATGTAGGGACGAATACATTGGCTATGGTAAGAAAACACTGATAGGTGATATGATTTATATGTTTCTTGTTTCACTTATGCTATCAATATGTTATGGTAAAATACTCCACGTTTCATTATATGTTATTGATATGAACTGTCAATTAATCATAGTTCTAAATAGCAAGATCATTTTATAAATTGTATCTTCATATGAATAGTAGTATTGGTTTAGACGAGTGGGTTAGTTCCACTCACCAATACATAACAATGTACCGATCCCTAACTCCCCAGGTAATAAATTGCTTGAATGTGCTGAGGCGTTGGAGTTCGGATTGGCAACTTGAAGATGTTTGACAAGAGATAATTTCTTTTGTGTATAGAGGACATAATGTATAAAGCGATGTAAATCCTTTGTGAGCAAGAGTTGAACTTGTGAATTGTAAGCCAAGTTGGCATAATCAATAGGCTATTGGAAACCTTGTATTCCGCTGCAAGTATCAATAAAAGAGATTCTTTTTATATGTTCTGTTGTGATTTTATTTTGTTTATTTATTCTGCTGCAATATCGTTGTTTTGAGATATATCATTAATTGTGAATCTTCATGCCTTGTACAAGTATAATTTAGATTTGTACGACATCACATCCGATGACTACTTTTCGGTTCTGCAGAACCGTGACGTGATAGTGACCCAACAAGATGATAATTTCTTGAGTTCCCCTTGAATGGCCTCAAGCTTGGTATCGTAGGCATCTATATTTTTGTGCTCTGACTTTGAACTAACACTGTTGAAGGGTGTATTGTTGCTTCTTGCCTTTACTATAACGGAGTATGCTTGAGGTCGGAACGACACTTGCTGCTAGCATTGGATCGACTAGCCAATCGATTTTCTGATCGGTTGGCTGGTCGAGTTTTCTGGAACGACACAGAAGCGAGAGACAGGTGGAACAATGGCTTCGTCAGGGTGTAGGGTTGTTGGGGACATCGGAGTTTCGATCAAAGGTGCATTGATAACACCTGATGCAGAGGAAGAGATCCTATAAGGGCAGGGGAGCATGGGAAGTGGGGTTGTCAATGTGGAGCCTTTAAAATGACATTGATGTGGAGCCATTAAAATGACATTGAGGGAGGATAGATGTCGCTGTCAAAACACTACCGTAGGTTGTCCGTATTCAAGAGTGAATTCCGAAATCACGACATTGTTTGAATCAACAAGCCTTGGAATCCACCAAGATTTAAAGAGAAATTTATGAGAGGAAAGCTTTTGATACTTTTGATATTGAAGATGAAAAATCAAATGACTATAATGGAGCTATATAGAACCAACAACTAAAAAGGGAAAAGGGATAATCCTACCCCTAAAAGTAAACCAAAATACCCTAAATTGCCCTCCTAATAGGGCTAAACTAGGTCTCTTGTCCTTGCTGGCTTATTTATTACATAACAGCCAAGGAAAACAAGGAAAAAGCAATCAAAATTGTCCAGCCCGCAGTGTGGCACTGGGTTTGCTAGCCGGTTGGCTTGGATCTGGATTTCCTGCATTAGAAAAGGAGGAAAACCCTCGCTTTTGATGCACTGGCTAGGAGCAATATTATCTTGGTTGAAGGTGTTCCAATGACAATCTGAGAAATTTAGGGATTAGAGAGAGGTGTTTGCAAATTCAATGGATTAGTTGATCAATTTTTCCTGCATATATAATATTTATTAAAGGGAATATTTTGATCATTGAAGTATTTTATCATAAAAGGACATTTGTATTGTCACCTATGAGCACTATTTCCCCTTCCCTCTCTCTCTCTCTCTCTCTCTCTCTCTCTCTCTCTCTCTCTCTCTATTTATGTTTTAAGTTCTCATATGCTTTTAAGAGCTCAGATGTACCCTATAGTCACAGCACATCATAACTTATAGCTGCCTGAATGAGAGGATTCCTTGCTGGTACTTAATTGGTTCCAGCAATGTGTCAATATGAGAACTGAAAGGTGAACTAGTACCAAAATACCTTGAGATAAGCATGCCACTTCTGCTTCATTTAGCATCTTTAGTTACATGGGAACTTCACATTACTTATGTGGCTTGAATCTGTTGATTGATGATATTTCTGAATTGGCGTAGTAATGAATTTTTTGAGCCACAAGGCCCATGTATCAGTCACATAATTTGCAAGAGCAGATTTTGTTAGTATCCTTTAACTTTTGGTAAGTTGGTCAGGTTTCAGTGACTAAACTGTAGGACTGGTCTCTGGAAAAAATTGGTATTTTGGCCTGGGTCCCTCCTCCACTAAAAGCATAGACGTCACATAGAAACAATATAGCACAATTTGAGATTATACACCTCAACATAGAACACTATGCCTCAACTGCTAACCATGTACTTTTTTAACTGTGCAGTACTACTTCTATTTGTCAAGTTATATAGACACCAATACTTTCTGTTGGTATATTAGAATATTCTTGGTATATTTATTGGGATATTATAATATTCTACAAGGGGTTTTAATGGGGTATTAATGTAAGATGAAGGGTTGTAAGACTATAAATAGCCAAGAGATTATCAATAAAAAATATAACAATTACTCCAAAATATTCTACATGGTATCAGAGCCCAAACCCTAGCCACCACCTCCTAAACCCTAGCCACCACCGCTGCCACACCGCCCGCCACCACCGCTGCCGTGTCGTCCGCCACAACAGCTGCCGCGCCGCCCGCCACCACCACTGCCGCACCGCTCGTCCGCCACCACCGTCGCCGCTCACCTGCCAATATCGCGAAGCCGCGACTCCCGCGGAGCCTTCTGTCGCGGTTTTTGGCGTATCCCGCAGGTCATTCTAGACGTTGAAATCGAAGACCTAGATCTGATGAGGGAGAGACATGATCGGGTCTAGGAGAGGACGAAGAGGACTAACGTGAATCGTGGGACGGGTGTGAGGTGATCGGAGAAGAGGAGGATCGATGGAGGAGATCATCAAGAGTTGGACTCTGCGGAGGTCGCAACGTTGATGAAGCTGATGAAACTGTCGGCTGGTGAGAGCGCGACACGAACATTGGCGAAGTTGGAGCTTCCATCCATAGATCTGAAGCTTGATGGACCGGCCACCTACCTGAGTTGGTCACAACGGGTGAGGAGAATCCTCACAGGGAAGAACCTTGAGGGTTTCTTGTCAGGAGAGAAGACAGAGCCGGATGAGGGCTCGGCAGGACGCGACGAGTGGAAGTCCACTCATATGGTGGTATACATTTGGCTCCTTAATTCTTTAGTCCAGTCGATCGCCGCCACAGTGGATGACCATGAGATGGTGAAAGACGTGTTGGAGAAGTTGAGGAGAACCTACGATGGTGTGGCAAATAACTTGAGGGTTTTCCAGATCAAGGGGGAGATCGACGACACCGTACAGGGAGAGAAGACGGTACAGGAGTATGCCACGGAGTTGGAGCGTTTGTGGTTGGATTATGATCACTTCTCAGATCGGGCGAGCTGCGAGGACCCAAAGTATAAGGAGAGACAGGTATGTCTGCAGGAGAGGATGATGAAGTTTCTTAAGGGGCTGGCCGCAGTGTTTGCTTAGAAGACAATACTACTTCTAGTCCAACCGAAGATTCCTACACTTGAGGAGGCTATCTCGACCATGATCCAGGAGGAGACTCGTATCAAGCTACAGGCAGGAATATGTGGTCCTCCTGAAGTGAAGACAGCACTGACAGTTGCCAATTCAGGTGGCACAGGACCTAAGGGAGACCCCGACAGTGTTATAACTGTGGGGAGGTGGACCATCTGAGGTATGCTTGAACCAAACCACCCAAGGAGGGAGATTCAGGTGGCAGACGTTGACAGTTTGGAGGACGTGACAGTGGTCGTGGGGGTCGTCGGGGTGGTCGAGGAGGTTATCGGGCGAACATGTTGGTAGTAGAAGGCGAGGAGGGAGCTAATGGTGCCTATACCGAGGAGGACCAGACACTTCTGGGCATGCTGGAAGTACTCAGGAGAAAGCAGAGAGCGTCAAGCGATGGAGACAGGAGAAGTGGGACTGAGGAGGCGTCCACCTCAGTCTTCGCCATAGGCAACGCTGTCATGTATGCCCATCCATCGGAAGGTACTGATGACTTACTCGCCCTTGCATCTATGTCTTCCCATAGATTGTCGGACTGTATTGTCGATTGGGTGTGTCTCGACACATGACAGGGAATGCTAGTGAGTTCTTTTCCTACACCTACCTAGCATCTGCAGACAACATTCAAACAACCGATGGTACTTTCCAGCTAGTGGTCGGTAATGGTACTGTCGATTGTAAGTTAGTAAGATTATCGATGTTTTACATGCTCCTTCTTTTTCAGTCAGTCTTTTGTATATTAGTTCTATAATCCTCCAACTAAAATGTATTGTTTCTTTTGATATTTCTAAGGTAATCTTCCAGGAGAAGGAGACGGGACGAAGACTTGGGACTGTCACTTGGCATGATGGACAGTGGTACCTGGATCGGGAAGGACTGGATTCGGCATTGGTGTATGTGGCAGAAAGGACATAAATGGGAGGACCAAAGATGAGTGCCGAGGATTCACTGATGCTCCATCACAGGCGGTTAGGGCGCTCCTCTTTTGGTATTTTGAGTAGGTTGTATCCATCTATTTATAAGAAGGCAAATAAGGAGAAACTAGTATGTGATGCATGTGATTTAGACAAACTTACTAGGAGCTTATATATTGGTGCGGGCCATAGGAGCTCTTCTGTTTTTGATATTATACATTCTGATGTCTGAGGGTCGTGCGCCATAACTACTATGAATGGTTACAAGTATTTCGTCTCTTTTATTGATTGTTCCTCTCGTGTCACCTGGCTGTATTTGATAAAAAATAAGAGTGAGGTCTTTGCCTGTTTTCGGAACTGTTATAAATTTGTCCTGACTCAGTACAGAGCAGTGGTGAAGGTACTAAGGTCTGACAATGGAACAGAGTATAGCAACAAAGCACTTGAGGAATACTTGTCAGCCCAAGGGATACAACATCAGACCACCTGTGTATATACACCAGCACAAAATGGAGTGGAAGAAATGAAGAATTAGACACCTTCTGGAGGTGGCAATGAGCATGATAATCGCCATGAATGTCCCACAGAGTCTGTGGGGGCATGCAGTGTTGACAACAGCTCGATTGATCAATATGATGCGCTTGAAGGTACTGTGATAGAAGTCTCCATGTGAGATATTGCAAGAAAATAATAGTGGGATACTCCCACTAAAGGTGTTTGGTTGCGTATGTTTTGTGAAGGACAGAAGACCGTCTGTTGGAAAACTTGACCCCAGAGCAGTCAAGTGTGTATTTGTGGGCTATTCGATGACTTAAAAGGGGTACGTGTGCTGGAGCCCAGTAGAAAAAAAGTTTGTGAGCATGGATGTTCACTTCAAGGAGTTTGAGCCATAACTACCGTCAGGAGGGAACCTCATCCATGAGCAACTCACCTGATACTGAGAGTATGAGGCGAGAGAGGGAGATTGGTGAGAGTGTGATGACCAATTTAGGAGTATGGCATGGAGAAACGTTTGAGGAGGAGCAGAAGAGTGAAGAGGAACATGGGGAGACAATGAGAGGTGTTAGGCCCACGGCTCAGGGGGAGTTACTCACCTATAGCAGGAAAGGGAAGCAAACTGCAGGACCGGTACCTATTGTGTCAGTGCCAAGTCCTTTGCCTGCGTCCGTCCCAACTCCTGAGACACCTACACCACCATCACCAGATTCTACTTCAGATGATCATTCTTCCTACTCCTCCCAAACCATTATCAATACGGAGGACCACTCGCAGCAATGCGGAAAATCCTCCTGATAGATATGGTTGGGACCTTGCTCAGTTTGTTTCATATAATACCTCTTCTTCTCATGGAGCATTCATTGCATCTTTGGAAAGTATTACTGTACCTAACAATTGGTGCCAAGAACGATCCAAAGTGGAAAGTGGCGATACACGAGGAGTTAGGCGCTCTTGAGAAGAACCACACTTGGGAACTAGTAAAACTGTCAGAGGAGAAGAGGGCAGTCGGATGCAAGTGGGTCTTTACTTTGAAACAGAACCCAGATGGAAAAGTAGAGTGCTACAAGGCTCGATTGGTGGCAAAAGGATACAGTCAGACGTATGGCATTGACTATGATGAGACCTTTGCACCAGTGGCGAAGATGAGCACCGTCAGACCCTGATTTCTTTTGCAGCGAATGGTGGATGGAAGCTACACCAACTGGATGTGAAGAATGTATTTTTTCATGAGGATCTAGTGGAGGAAGTGTACATCCCACCAGGATTCTGTATCGATAAGACAGTGGACAAGGTCTGCAGGTTGAAGAAGTCCCTCTATGGACTGAAGCAGTCATCTCGAGTGTGGTTTGACAGATTCAGGAGGGCGATGATAGGGATGGGATATCAGCAGATCAATGCTGATCATACTGTGTTCTTCCGTCGGAGTGGAGGCCACATCACCATGCTTGCGGTGTATGTGCACGATATGATTTCACAGGAGATGATAAGCAGGAGATTGCCCGACTCAAGGGGAAGCTTGGCAAGGAGTTCGAGGTGAAGGACCTTGGCCTTCTTCGGTACTTCCTTGGGATTGAGATTGCTCAAGAAGCAGAGGGGATTATTCTTTCTCAGAGGAAGTATGCGTTGGACCTTCTCACTGAGATAGAGATGTTGGGATGCAGACCTGCAGCGACGCGATCAACCAGGGGTTCAAGCTGTGTGCTGAGGCTGGAGAACCAGTTAACTGGGACAGATACAATGATTGGTGGGCATGTTGATCTATTTGAGCCACACACGTCCTGGTATCTGCTTTGCAGTGAGTGTGGTGAGCTGCTACATGCATGACCCAAGGAAGGATCATATGGACGCAGTATACCAGATTCTGAGATACTTGAAGGGTGCCCCCGGAAAGGGATTGATATTTAGGAAGAATGATCACTTGAGCATCGATGGCTACTGTGACTCTGACTGGGGTAGCTGTACAGATGACAGGAGATCTACCTCGGGCTATTGCATATTTGTAGGAGGAAACTTGGTCTCTTGGAGGAGTAAGAAGCAGTCGATGGTGGCCAGATCGACAGCTGAAGCGGAGTACAGAGCTATGTCCTTAGGAGTTGCAGAGCTTCTATGGCTGAAGAGTATGCTGGTGGAGTTGAAGTTGGATCAAGGAGCCAAGATGAAGCTGTGGTGTGACAACCAGTCAGACATCAGTATCGTCAACAATCTAGTGCAGCATGACAGGACCAAACACATCAAGATCGATAGGTCTTCATCAAGGAGAAGTTGGACCGTGGACTACTAGAGCTAGGTCATGTTCCAACCAAGGACCAGGTAGCAGACAGAATGACTAAGGACTTAGCTCTGCAGATATGATTAGAGGATGTGACAAGATGTGCTTAGTGAATATCTTTCGCCCATCTTGAGGAGGAGTGTTGGTATATTAGAATATTCTTGGTATATTTGTTGGGATATTAGAATATTCTACATGGGATTTTAATGGGGTATTAATGTAAGATGAAGGATCGTAATGCTATAAATAGTCAAGAAATTATCAGTAAAAAATATAACAATTACTCCAAAATATTCTACACTGTCTCCAGGGACTTGTATTGGAGTTGGCTAGTCATAAACTCATAGGGACCCTGACCCATTGACGAAAAGTTGCAGGAACTAAACCAAATTTGCCCAATTTACAAACGAGTGCCAGTGGGCATAAGATCCATTATTTTTCCAATGGGAAATGGTTTATAACTTAGTTACAAATTACTCCAAGATTTCCATGTGAGTTCCTCAAATTACGTTTATGCTCGTCTTCTTTAGAACACGTTTACAAGTAGGCTCTTTAATTAACTACGGACGGGTTTCTGTTCCTCTTAGATCGCAAGAGAACATCAAAATACTGTTTTTTTCTTTTCTACCGGGTGCAAAATCGAGTATGCATCTAGAAATTATGTGCTCGTGTCCAAGTGGACCGCAATGGCAGAAAAAAAAATCTTAAACTATGAATTGTTTCATATCATGTCCCTCTCATGGCCCCTCCAGAAGGAGCATCCACCTATTTCACCTTAGTTTGGAATCAGCTGTAACGACTTAACAAATATATTAGCTTTCCTTCATAATTCATCATATGAAGAATTTGTATCTGCTTAATTGAATCAACAATTTGAAATTTCTTATTTTTATGGTCCACTGTCTGAAAGTGACTGGTCTTGCATAATCTTGCGATATAACAGTACCCTTGGTCAAGGGCTTATGACGAGTCTTTACTCTGGAGAGGTTATCTTTTCTATTGCACTTGCGGTTCTTGGGCTCATTCTTTTTGCCCTCCTTATTGGCAACATGCAGGTAAAGTTTCTGGCCCCCCCTCCCCCCCTCGCCCCCCCCCCCCCCCCCCCCCCCCCCCCCACACACACACACACACACACAAGTTATACTTATCAAGTCGATAATAGTTGATATTCTCTTTGATTTCATAAATATGATCAGAGAGTTCATCTATGGTCTAAATGTTAGCAGAAATGACAAGTAATTTCTGTTGTTTCAGACCTATCTTCAGTCATTGACGATTCGTCTGGAGGAGATGAGGGTCAAAAGGCGTGACTCAGAGCTGTGGATGCATCACAGGTGTCTGCCTCCAGAGCTCGGGAGCGTGTTCGACGATATGATCAATACAAGTGTTGGAGACACGAGGGGTTGATGAAGAAAGCTTGGTTCAGAACCTTCCAAAGGACCTTAGGAGGGATATCAAACGCCATCTTTGTTTGGGTTTGGTGAAAAGGGTAAGTCACTAGTGTCTGTTATGTTCTATTTTCTTCTGTCTTCTCATCCAGCATCTTTCTGTTGCAAGAGAGAATGAATGGTTCAATAATGTTTCTCTTCGTTAACCCTAGGTAAACCCTAGGACGCTGAATAAGCAGGTCCAGTAGATGGGCTAGACTAGTTGGGTTAAGTC